>CAWZYM010000222.1:117500-135362 GCA_963966185.1 Rhabditoides inermis | reverse complement strand
GGAAGCTCCCTTGTCGAACTGGGGCTTGGACATGGGACGGGCCCGGCAAGCCAACGTGTTCGCACAAGGATTGCGGTTCACAAAGCGAGCCGCAAAACGGGCAGACATCTACACACAACGATTCGAGGTGGACAGAGAAGCACAGAGGAATAGATACACTTTCATGGCCAATTATTCAAGGCATACAAATCATTTCATAAACCATGTTCACGGAAAATAAAAATTCTTATTACACCTCTGCTACAACAATCAAAAACCCTAATCAACTATATTTGTCCGAATACCTGCAAACACTCTCTCTACATATATGGATTGAGCCTTTGCAAAACGCTCTCGGTCCAATCTCACTCTGTCAAAGAACACAACAACGATTGCGCAAAGTCGATCGAAGAGTCGGATAGTGGGAAGGAAGGGAAGGGAAAGGGAAGCTCACACTCGAATACTCGAAAGCTACAGCCAAGACTACATAAACGCACCATGTGAGTAATCATCACCTAGACTGCTGCAAAACGTATCAGATAAGACGACGGGGTATGGCTACTGTTACTGTATTACTGCAATGGCCCACTCTCTCCTCCTCCTCCTTGTCCATTTACTGCATGTTGAGGCTCTTCTTGACCGTCTTGACAACGTGCTGCGCGTTAGGCAGAGCAGCCTGCTCCAGAGTCTGCGTGTACGGCATAGGGATATCCACTCCAGTCACCCTGAAAGCAACATCATCAATATCACTATGTAAATTACAGTACACCAAATAATACCGAATACCGTACCTGAGAGAGGAGCGTCCAGGTAGTCAAAGGCCTCAGACTCCATGATCTGAGCTCCAATCTCGGCGCCAATACCTGAATAAAACATACATGACCGGAAGCTTGATAAAGTACGCTGCACTCAAAATATAATATCAACACGTTAACATACACAATAATCCTTGGTCTTGGACTTGATCAACCTCAACCAATAAAAACGCATTTTGCAAATGAAACTTATTAGAAAAGAACTGACCGCAGAAGGGCCATCCCATCTCGACGGTGACGAGGTGGTTGGTCTTCATGACAGAGGCCTTGATCGTGTCGAAGTCGAGGGGGCGGAGGGTGCGGAGGTTGATCACCTAAAAGGAGCAACTGAGGAGTGTGTGTGTGTGTGTGAGAGAGAGAGAGAGAGAGGGAGAGATGCGCACCTCGGCCTCGACTCCGATGGCGGCGAGCTCCTTGGCCGCCTCGAGGCACAGCTCCACTCCGCGAGAGAACGACACAAGCGTCACGTGAGTTCCGGGGCTGGAAAAATATGAATACTGACTTTAGAAAAGTGATCTTGTTCCCGCCCTTTCGCTTCCTCGCTCTTACTCAGGGTGTAACACTTGTGCAAACACACACAACACCGCGATGACTAGCACAGTGCAAAAAGCAAACGACCGAGGTGGTATTGAATAACTCAATTAAACACAAGTCATACATAAAACATTCCAAAAAAGATATATAAAATAAATAAACCTACTGACCGCTCGATCTTGGCCTTTCCGATGGGTGAGGACGAACTCGTCGCTGAGCACTCATCGGCAACCGGGAACGACTGACCGTATAGGATCTCGTTCTCAAGGAACACCACTGAAACGACGTAGATTGTTTCACTAATTGATAAAATTACGAGGTGTGTCCACAACTTATTACACACCATTATTCAAATTATGTATATAGTAAATAGTGAAACGTATATTTCTGAAAATTTCATGTTTTCGTGAAAAGTAATGCATCTATCTACAACCCCCGCAGAATCGCGTGAGCCCCGCCGGCACAATTTCTGCCACAGTCACTCATCAGCACATGCCAGTGATAACACTTTCGTCAACTATCCAGTCTTCGCAACATTCCCCGCCCGATAAGCACAATCGGAAGACAAAACAGAGCGGTTCGTAACAATCGGGTGATTTCTGAATTTGGAAAAAAATGCAAACAAATATAATTTCGCAAACGTAAAAACGCAAAAATAGCAACAAAAAAATTTGGAAATGACTCACCCGGGTTGTCGTCGCGGATAGCGGGCCTTGAGCAGACCCTTGGCATCCTCGGCAGAGTAGGGAGTGAGCACCTATACATATAATCAATAGCACATAAAATCAAGGAAATAGAAAAAAAACAATACAACGCAAGGATAACTGTGTCACCTTCATGCCTGGGCAGTGGGCGAACCAGGAGGAGAAGTCCTGCGAGTGCTGCGCGGCGACTCCCGCGGCCGCGCCGTTCGGACCACGGAACACAATCGGCACCGGCACCTGCATAATCAAAGGGATAATAGAATTATAACATAAAAAAGTACGTTTCAAAGCCTAACTATAAGAGATGATGAGATTCAGGTACAATACTTGCTCTTTTCAAGGTCAGGCACGATTAACCCCACAACATAAATATATAGACAAGTACTCACGCGTCCGGCGGACATGTAGTAGGTCTTGGCGGCCGAGTTGATCATCTGGTCGATGGCCTGCATGGAGAAGTTGAACGTCATGAACTCGCACACGGACGGAGACCAGCGAACGCCGAGCCGACCGCGATTCCGCGAAGCCTGCAAGGAAACAGTTCCCGAGTATACATAAGAAGGATGATATGGGTGAAAATATGATAGTAGTTTTAAATCAGTTTTATACGAAATATACTCACCATCTCGGTGATCGGGGTGTCCCAGATGCGGCTCTCGCCGTGCTTCTTCCACAGACCCTTCGACACCTGCAAGATTATCATTCAATATGATAATTTTAATTTTAATATATAAATATATACCTTTACCTTTTTATAATAAATACATATCTTAGACAAAGGCGTGATTGCTTAGCATTGTAAAGTGGCAAGAGTACCTTGTAGGCTCCGTCTGTACTGGGCCACCTCCTCTCCCATGAGGTAGACGCGCTCGTCGCGCTTGATCTCCTCGTCCAGCGCCTGGTTCAACGCGTCACGCACCTGCAAACGTATTCACTCGAAACGTACAACCTCGAAACACTTGCCGTCATGGTGGAGGCGGCGCGCTGGGCGAGCGACGCGGATCCGGTGGTGAGCCTCGCGGCCAGCATGCGTCCAGCGGACAGAGCCATACCCTGCAAACACGCCACTTCAGTCAGCAACCACAACACACTGAACTCGACGCAATCAATTATGCGACGGGTGGGCGAAGATAAGCTGCTGCTGCGTACAGTTGCGAGTTGAAGCTTTGAAAAAACGCTAACGGACTCGAAACTCAGTTGGTTCAAGACTAATTGTACACGCTATGAGCACGCTTCATGATATTCACTATCATAACCCTCTTACATAACTAAAAACAATATAAAAGTGCAAATTACAAGTTTTATTGAAAGTCGAACACCACGGGCGGTGCAGAAGTGTTAAGATATACTGTGGTTATGACAGAGCAAACTAAACGTAAACCTTATCAATGGAGCGTAAACTAAAAATATTTTTCACGACGCAGACCTATGCGATTTATGTTATGTAAATGCGCCTCATTACCAGGACTACTATATGAAGTTGTAAATTACTGTAATTGCAAAACAATATCACAAATCGTTGAAGTGAGGGTCAAACACCATCTTCTGACAAAGTGTGAGTCGTTTCCGAGAAGCGACTGCGGAGTTATTTAGTGAACTGAAACTGTATTGTATTGCCTGTATTGTGTCAGGGAAAACTCCTATTTAACAAAACACTATGAATTGAATGATGTACCAGCTCATTTCGATTTGTAGAACCCATTGACCATGCGAGTACTACGTGTCAAGAATAAGTCACAATGGCATGGCCCTACCTACCCTTATAAACGTGTGGGTGGTTATCGGATCGCTTTGTCATCCTCCCAATTAGATCATATCGACTTCAAGCATCGCACCGACCATGTAACATCCTTCGATCCAGTGCAACCGAGTTTGGAAGAAGCAAAAACTCGAGAGATCTGGCACCGAGATATACAAGGAAGATCCATTGTCCAAAAGTCAGGACGCACTCCCGCTGATTCAAAGTGTTATTCGTATTTGTTTTCAATAGATTGAATTTTCAGCACTGTTCTCTTTCGGTATTACTATTATTGCACTATTAGTGCATTTTAAATGTAAATGTATGATATTTACAGATGCCGCTCCGTGACCGAGAGGGCGAGTACAAGAAATACGCGCGACACGAGATTGTGGAGGTACAGCACTGTATGAATGAGCTAAACAACAACATTTTGAGATTTCCGAAACGATCCCACAAAAGCGGCGGCGGCGCCTCGTAGCAGGCATATTCGCAGGGATTGTGTTCATCGGACTGATACTGTTCACCAAAGAGGTTCTCTCTCTCTCTCTCTCACTCATTCACTCACTCTCACTCTCATCGTGAAACCTTTGTACCTCCAGGAACCGAACAGACCCACATGGACCCAATCACTCGCCGAGAAAGAGTTCTACTATAAAGCGCAGGTCTCATTCTACTTTTCCAGAATCAATAATCTTTTAACATTTCCATGGTTCAGGAAAACACGGCCAACGCGCCGTCTGGTCTCGACGACATAGAGAGGGTCGTTCGAATGAATAGCGATGTGAGTGCGGTCCAGTTTCCTTGCCGTACAAGTGTTGTAGCCCCTTCCATCCCGCCTATTCCCCTCGCTGTCTGCTCGAATGATGTGCGAGCAATCAGCCAGATGCGTCGAGCCATTCATACCGTTTCCCAGTCTATTCGTGGTGAGACGAGAGAGAGAGAGAAAGAGAGAGAGAAAGGGAGAGAGAGAAAGAGAGAGAGAGAGAAAGAGAGAGAGAGAGAGAGAGAGAGAGACTTTTGCAGGCCGATGAGCGCTATCAAATGTCGGCGTGCTTGATCCAGAAATCCATGTCGACCGTTCTCTCCGCAGCTGTCTGCTACCTCTCACAACCCAACCGATTCAAGGCAGAGAACAGGAGTATTGTACGGGAGTACCCCAGTATCAGGTAAGACTCTCTCTCTCTCTCTCTCTCTCTCTCCCTCCCTCTCTCTCTCTCTCTTTCTCTCTCTATCATTCCCCTTGATCAGAATGTGTGGATCCTCACACGAGCTCAAATCCCTCTCGGATATCCCTTCGAAGTTCGAGCTCGACACTGAACAACTGGGTTACTGGAAACATCTCATGATCAGTCGAAATCCCATTGACAGGTACTATTCCAACAAATATATAATCGATTCACATTTTCTTTATATTCGATTTTTACAGATTCCTTTCTTCGTTCGTCGATCGCTGTATCCGGTGAGTACTCTTAATTTTCATTTTGTATTATGTTGTATTTATTCATATATTCCAGCGTAGGTGACTGTGGCGGATGCGACGGCAATATGACGTGTTTCCTCGAGCACCAGATCGACACAATGGTCTCTCTCTCTCTCTCTCTCTCTCTCTCTCTCTCTCTCTCTACCCTTCCCTTTAGACTTCATTCGCATCCGAGCAGAAGTCATCCATCTTCTTCCCTGCCGCTTTCACTGAACTAGACATGCACACCTTCCCACAGAACTGGTGAGACTTTCAATATATTTTGTGCAGAGAAGGTGTAGTAAGAAACAGTCACAAGTGATCAGATATTATTTAAACATTTCATAAACCTCCTCTGACAATAAAATTTAAAAAATATTATGTTTCCAATACCGTATGCACTTGTTGTATAGTCAGGATATAGCGATAAATGATTGATTGATTGATTGATTGATTGATTTTGTTTCCAAAACTTTAGGCGATGCGGTGACGAGACTTCGTTCCGTCAACTGGAGCAGATCAAATACTCGAATGACGCAGAGGACGGGCTCACCGACAGACTGCTGCTCTTCCTCCAATCCAGAGGCGTCCGTCTCTTCCCCCTCTCTCTCCCCCCTCTCTCTCTCCCCTCTCTCCCCTCTCTCTCTCTCCCCTCTCTCCCTCTCTCTCTCCCCCTCTCTCCCTCTCTCTCCCCCCTCTCCCCCCCCCCTCTCTCTCTCTCTCTCTCTCTTCAGAATGCATGTTTCAGGTAGAACAAGAACATCTAGACTACATTCGCCGAGGTCTCACTCAACGAACCATACACTCCACTGTCAAGGTACTTATCCATATTGCATCTCTCTCGCTCACCTTCATACCTACTCTTTCCAGTCCCGAACGCGAGCCTTTCTCGAGTCCCGCCTCCTCTCTTCTCCCTACCTCCTCGAACTTCTTGTTCGTTTATATTACCACGACTTCCGTCTCCTCGATTTCAAACTTCCGCCAGTATTTCAATAGTAATCCAGAAATAATAAATTCCTTTATAACCACGTGTTCATGCAATTGTACAATTTAAGAATACGATTAAATTTACTGTTAGTTCACTCGTTAAGTATGGTTAGCTGATAAGTATCTTCAAGAAGTCTTTCCGGCGCGGTATGGAGCCTTGGGGACAGCTGCGGGGAGTTCGGAGACAGAGGTTGGCGCCGCGGTTGAGTTATCGGGCAAGTGAGGGCTAGGCGCCTGCAATCACATCTTCTCTCTCTCTCTCTCTCTCTCTCTCTCTCTCTCACTCTCTCTCTTTTTCTCTCCCCTTTCCACGAACCTCTATCTGCGATTTCTGCTGCTTCTCCGCCGCCGAAGTGGGCGTGGCTGGCGTGGGCGTGGCCGTATTCGACGCAACCGCCGATTTGACGACTCGTTTGGATGACGCCGTAGCGATTGGTTCTGACGGCTCACCGCGCTTGCTCTTGCTGTCCTGAACACGATGGTAGACCCGCTAGCCCCGCCCCTCTAGCCCCGCCCACCTCTTCCGTCTTGGTATCGCGGGACTCGTCTGGTTTGAGGTTGAACGAAGGATGGGTGGGATGCATATGGAAAAGATCGAATAAAGGTTTCTGAAATGATCAAGTCTCAAAAATTGTTTTCCGCGTTCCGCCAAAACGCTCACTCCTTCCTTGTTGCTTCTAACCAAATTGATGACAAAGAAAATGGGAATCATCATCAGTGGAAAGACTTCAATAGCCCAGCCCACACTCTGAATAGCTATTATGACAGACCCGCCCCTTCTCGCTCCGCCCACCCGAGTCCAATCGGGAAAGAGATAGAAGCTGCGGTCGTGGCCAACAGAGTGGCCACTATTGTGCATCGATGTGAATATAGCGACAGCCTGAATCGTAGTACACACAACAATAATTAGCATACTATTGTCATAAGCGGAGCTGTGACCATTAGGTTGCTGTAGATCCAGTAGCCGGAAGAGCCAAAGATCTGAACGGATCGTATGAGAGAGGGAGAGAAGGAGAAGAAACCTTGGTGAACAAGTTGGTCGGTCGTCCGCTGATAATGCGCAGATCGCGCATGTAGTTGTTGATTCCGCCGATCCAAATAACAACCACCACCTCTAGTAGGGCATTGACACACACGGCAAACGAAGAGTAACCGGTCAGAAAGGAGAACCACATCATAGCAGACTGAAGAGAGAGAGAGGGTTGAGAGAGAGGGAGAGATAGAGAGAGGGAGAGAGGGTTGAGAGAGAGGGAGAAAGGGGAGAGAGAGAAGGAAGAGAGAGATGCATACATCGAAGCACATGATGAGTCCCGACAATGACATGACAACCCCTGTAGCGAGGCACACAGCCCACTTGTACTTGTTGGTTGCCGGGAAAGAGTCCTGGATGCACGTGAACAACACCTCCGTCAGACCTGAACGGGTGACGTCATCAGATGTATGACGTCATGCGCCGCACCGACTAGCGACGAGGTGCCGAGGAGAAAGAGCATGAGAAAGAAGAGTAGGTTCCATAGCCAGGGGACAGGCATGCGGGCCATCGCTTCCGGATAGGCTATAAAGGCGAGAGCAGTGCCTGTAAGAGAAAGGTTCTCTTTCTCTCTCTTTCTCTTTCTCTCTCTCTCTCTCTCTCTCTCTCTCTCTCTCTCCTCACTTTCTTTGACTACATCCTTGAGTTCAGCGCTTCGTTCGTTGGCCAAGAAGCCCATGACTGAAAACACGGCTAGTGCTCCAATCACTGATACGGCAGTGTCAGACACCACGATGATGATGCAGTCCTGAACGAGCATCTTCTCTCTCTCTCTCTCTCTCTCTCTCTCTCTCCCTCTTCCCCCCTCTCTCCACTCACCCTCAGTGTGTTCTTGTTATGTGGATTGTAGCTGGACATAGTCAGTAGTCCCCCATATCCTATCGACAGGGAGAAGCATACCTGCTCCAGAGCCGCCGACCACGTCTCAAACAAGCAGGGTTACTTCATTACTTACTTACTTCATTAGTTGAGGGATTCGATTCGCTCAAGGTAGCGCGGATCCCAAAGCTGGGTACGCACCATCGAAACTACGTACCTCATATTTAGTGAACGCATCGAAGTGGTTTCCGACGAGGAATGCCATCCCGTCACCCGAACCCTCCAGAAACATACCGCGAAGCAGCAAAGCGACCACAATCACGTACGGAACGAACGTGAGCTGTAAGGAGTAAGGGATACGGTACTTTGAAACTGTATACCACCCACGTAGCTGAGCGTGCCGAGTGACTTGATCGATTTGAGGAGGAAGAAGACGGTGATCATCCAGACTATGGTGAGGATGAGGGCGACTGGCCAGTTGAACACAGAGAAAGAGGTGATCGTAGTCGAAACAGTCCGACCCAGGAGGTGGCGGCTGCAAACCACGGAGATGATATGTTTCGTTCAGAATTACAACCAGCGCGGCAGCGCTGGTTGGTTTGTGTTAACCCTAGTCGCGCGCTAGAATCGGCAAAAGGCGACTGAACGAAAGGTCCCTTAGAATCTTTATGAGAACAATGTGATGCTGATAGATGTTATCAGGATGTTAGAAAATGGTTAAGTTTCGATTTTGGAAACGCTAGCTGTTGTAGGAAGCGAGATACGCGCGCGCGCCCCCTGAGGGGCAGGCAATCCCCCGTGTACGGAACGTTTTCTAGGGGGGGGGGGGGGGTGGCGCGCACCGGCTGCCCCCAGCAGACAGGAGGTGCACAACCCGCACTGCCTGTGGATTGCACTGATATCGTTTAGATCGCGTGCTCGGTCGTGCGCACATTAGTGTTGTGGTTAGCGATTGCGCCCGTTGAGACACATGGCTCGAGTTCGGTTCCGGCTGGTGGCAAACATTTTGTAATATATGATTTTACATAGAAATGACATTGGAATTGTAAATTTTCCCATCAGCATTACCTAAACTCTTTTTTTGCAAATTTTATACAATTTTGGACTGAACAAGGTGGGTGAACTGTATGATTTCTTTAAAAAAATGTTTTGTGGTTCATGTTAATGTAGATGGATATGGATTTATATGAAATCCAATAAAAGTACATTCATTATCTTTTAAAAGGACTTCCGTAAGAGAAGAGTTTGTGTTACTCAACGTAATGCAACAAAAGCTCATGCATTTTATCAATCGAAATAGTACACAAACCTGCTCCAATAGTTCAACAAGTTATATATAATCGATCGAATACCAGAATCAATTTCCCGACAAACAACATTTGCTCGCATTAGTTTTAATTGCAGAAAGAGCAGGTTTGTTTACTATTTCGATTGATAAAATGCATGAGCTTTTGTTGCATTACGTTGAGTAACACAAACTCTTCTCTTACGGAAGTCCTTTTAAAAGATAATATATGTACGTGTATACTCACTCAAAGTATTCTTCCGCAGGACTCGTGAGATACGAGAGGAAAGGCGCCGTCAGGTTGTCGTACGTTTCTGAAAACAGTCTCTTCGTCTGTCTTCCTCTTCCCCTCTCCCTCTACCCCTCTCCCTCCCTCCCTCCCTATCTTTCTCTCTCTCTCCCTCTCACTCTTGGTGTAGCAGGATCCGTTGAAGTAGTGTTTTTCATGTTCGTACTCGTCGCACATTTCGTCCATTAGAGAACTCACACAATCTGAAAAACAAAGTTTTTTTTATTTCGAAAAGCTACGACTGACATTGAGAGTTCCAGTGGTTCCCGCACAATGTCCAGTTTTGCGAGCGGCCAATGATAATCTAAAAAGGTTGGATGAGAAAGAGAGAGAGAGAGTGAGAGAGAGAGAGAGACAGGCGCGGACGCTCACGTCAATGATGTAAAGAAGGATCCAAGAGATGAGCACAGTGTACGTCGTACACAATAGCATGGAAGTGATGGCCATTGACCAGCCGAGGCCTGGAAAATCTCTCTGTTTCTGTCTTTCCCTCCGTCACTTCTCCCCTACCTTCCAACGCCGGCATATACTTCTGGAACAGCACCGATGGCCCGGACGCGATATACTGCCCTATCGTCACCTCCAGATAGAGCAATGGCAAACCAAAGAACACTGTGCAGATCAGGTACGCAACCATAAACGCGCCTGCAAGAGTTGACCGTGACGCGACCGCGACGCAGCCCAGCTCGACCGCGACGCGACCGCGCCGCACTCACCGCCGCCGTGATCGAAGATGAGCTTGGGAAACCGCCATATATTTCCTAGTCCGACGGCGAATCCCACACACGACAGAATGAACTGCGTCTGGTTCGAAAACTTGGCGCGCCCGTCTTCGTCAGCTGCAAATCGATCGATTATCGATCGTACACAATTCAATACTCACCGTTCTCACTGCCAAACTTTTCCGAGGCGTCCATAGCAGACACCTGGAGAGGAATGGAAAAGGAAACCAAAGAGTACACATTACACATACCTCTTTTCTGACGGACTTGGCTGTGGGTGTGGCTTCCGTGGCGCGTTTGCTGGTGGCTGGATTGTCTGACTCGGGCGGCGCCGACTGGAGGGTAGATGGTATGGTAGACGGGGCAGCTGAGGGAGCGGCAGACGGCACTACGGACGAAGCGGCCGTTGGTGTGCCAGTGGGAGCGGCGGTGGGGGCACCAGTGGGGACACCAGTTGGGGCGGCAGTTGGTGCGGCAGTGGGCACACCAGTGGGAGCGGCGGTTGGCACACCAGTTGGTGCAGCAGTTGGTGCGGCAGTAGCTGCCACCGTGGCGGCTGCGGTGGCGATGGACGGCGCACGCATCGGCGCCGTCTCCTGCGGGGCCAACGTCGACATCCAGATTCTGAAGGAGAGACGACGGTGAGAATTATAATGTAACAAGACAACCTTTAGACACGACCCTGCTGCTATGAGAAGAGCGGTGAAATGACACGAGCGTTGTGTTGTTTCTTGTCTCGTCTAATTTTGATATGCACATTTCAAAAGGCCCATCTCGAGTGATCTCTGATTTCGTGATGTATGGGTTCGCACGCGAGAGCGATGTCTAGACCATATACTAACCAGGAACGAATGTCCTTTGATAGCCACTCGACACTAGACACTCGAGAGTCTTGCGGGGGGATTTCAGATTTCAGGTTGCGCGGGACCCCGAGCATAGCACACAATTTCAAAATTGTGATCGGCGGATTCAACATGTTCATCCCACTTGTTCTATTCTCGCTGCCTCTGTTGGTTCTCTCTTGCGCCCGCACCAGTGGAGATTCACTTCACCAGTCCCTGTCGGGACTCACCAGAAGTGGCCATGGAAACATGGTGACCACTGTGAATCCGGCGGACGGCACAGGCGCGCAGGGTGAGTCGTAGGCTCGAAGAATTTTGTTACTGAAAGTGAATGATATGATTTGCAGTGTTCTCACAGTGCGGCGGTAAGATCTTACAGTCGGAGAGAGAAGAGGTGTTGGCGCTGCACAACCAGGTAAGCGTTGTCTTCCCTGTCTGCCTGTCTCCCTCTTTCTCTCTCTCTCTCTCTCTCTCTCTCTCTCTCTCTCTCTCTCTGTCCCCCCCACTCTCTCTCTCTCTCTCTCTCTCTCTCTCTCTCTCTTACTTTTCAATTACTTTCAGCTCCGTTCCCGCATCGCTCGTGGTGTCTATACATCACAGGGAGCGACGACGAAACCCGCAGCAGACATGCTGAAAATGGTATACGTTTCAGAGTTCTTACATCAAATGTTTACTCGTCAAACTGTAATTGTAACATATATATATATATATATATATATATATATATATATATATATATATATATATATATATATATATATATATATATATATTAGCATCATATGATAACGTGTTTGGTTTTCAAGATGATAGCGGTCGTTACAGATAAATAGTTCGACCAACTTTGTTTCAAAGATTTAACATTAAATGGCATCCAGTTACAATTGAGCAGTACAGTTCGATAAAAGAACTGGAACATTTCAGAAATGGGACTGCTCGCTGGAGCGGCAAGCACAGGAGTGGGCCGACAAGTGCCAGTTCCGGCATAGTTTCACTCCCACCAGTGGTCAGTCTCTCTCCCCCTTTCTCTCTCCCTCTCTCTCTCTCCCTCTCTCTCTCTCTCTCTCTCTCTCTCTCTAACACCTTCCAGACTACGGAGAGAACCTCGGAACGCAGAGGAGCAGCCTGACTCTCTCCAACGACGGTACACACGTCGTCCGATCTGCGAGGGAGTGGGAGAGAGAGTTCCAGGTGAGCGGAGAAAGGAGCGATTCAAACGATGAAGTCTTTTCAGCAACACGGCTTCGAAATGATCGTTGCCGCCGATTTGAAGATGCTTCACGCCACACAGGTGAATCTCTCTTCTCCCTCTGTCCCTCTCTCTTCCCAGCCAAGTCTGTCTGTCTCGCTATCGAACACGCGTATCCACATCACTTTCAGATGGCGTGGGCGGACTCGTCTCTGCTCGGGTGCGGAGTGGCCATCTGCAATGGAGGACACACGCAGCTCAGCGTGTGCCGGTATAGGGCACGGTGAGAGAGAGAGAGAGAGAGAGAGAGAGAGAGGGAGAGAGAGGGAGAGAGAGAGAGAGAGAGAGTAAGGAGTCGAAGGGATGTTTCAGTGGCAACGTGGAGGGAGGGGCGATGTACTTGGAAGGGCTCACGTGCTCCCAGTGTCCAACAGGCACCACATGCGAGAAAAGCACGGGACTGTGCATTTGAAGAAATGTTTTTGTTACGTTCACAAATAAAAAAAATGTTCTTTATCTGACTTATCCAGTTCCAGTAGGCTACCGAAGTTACGAATAGAGCTCACTATTTCGAAGAGTCATTCATTGATTTTTTTTCATTTTCGGTGCCTTCCGGCAGTCATAATCATAATATTGGCAAATTGACTACGGCTCTCTTTGGGCATATCTACCAACTAGCGTCGTGAATTCGCAGTGTGGGGGATGCCCCATTGTCATTTGCTTGTGAGTGATGACCAATGATCAACCTACACACACAATAGCGTTCGTAAGTATCACTTTCCGGTGCCTTTCGCATCTTTCGCCAATCTGTCGCCTAGTGCGTCGGCAGAGTGGAGTTAGTCGATCAGTGATCGAGGGTCATCTGACATGGATACTCATTGGATGGATCGAAGGCAGGCGAGCCGCCGGCAGTATTGAACACTGACGTCACACTGCGAATCGCATAAACGAGAGTAGACTTGAAAGTACCGAGTGGAAGAGCGCAAGAGCAGAAACAAGATGCACCTACTATTTTTATGTACCCTCTCCGTTTGCTGGCTGGTCATTATTCGCAACAAAACACAGACAATGAGTCGAGTGATTCCCCCTCTGTCTCTATCTCTCCCTCCAGCTCTCTTTGAACTCGCCGCCTCATTCTCACTTGCCCGCGAATTCCTCTCCTTTGTGCGGCGATGCGGCACTAATTGCACTATTTTCTCCCCTTTCAGTCGGTTCAGCCAAATTAGGAGACCCACCTTTGTATCATCGCGGAAACAAAGAGTCGATGTGGCGTTTGAATACCATTCCACTCCACAATACCTTGCTGTGATCCCCCCAAAAGTGCTGATAGCCGTTTGCTCACCGCATTATGCCGATTTACAGGTCATTTTCCTGTCGTTTGTTTGTTCTGTCATTGTGGATGGCAGACATCGGATATGGCATATCCCAACCCTGTTTGGCCATTCTATTAGAATTCGAGTGACGCAACGCCTATATGAACTACTCGAGAGCCACGCAGTAAACGTAAACAGTAAACAAAGGTGGTGAATTGAGGGTTGCGCAAGTGGAGTGCACTGCGCACCTACCTGCCATAGCAACTGTTCATATCTGGCGAATTCCACCTGCTGTTCTTTGATGTGTGGCTTTTCAAAACACGCGTCATCGATGTTGGTGTTGCTAGTTGTTATACGGCTCGCAGCTTTTTGTCAGGGCCATCTTCCGCTTGTCGTAAATCTACGCGGCACCCGACCTGCCAACTACAGCTGTTGCGACTTTCCCCGTCTTTGATGTCGCATTAGAGGATCCCTTCAACACCTGTATCGCCTGGATTCCTCGCACATCCGATACTCGGCATTTGAATATGCCAGTTTGATAGGATCTATAACATGCGTCTGGAGGTGTCGCAAAGTGTCAGCTTTGTCAGTGAGTCTCTGATCGCGCCGGCTTGATGCGTATCTCGCAAGCTTCCGCCCAGACTTCCAACGGAGGGATTAGCGCCTGCGGGGCTTGTGCCCTCGATGTCTATCAGCAATCAGCTGCCCACCCCGAATCAGTTGATCGCATCATCTGATAGAGCAGCATCTCGATTTGTCCCCGCTGCGCGCGGCGGACCACATCAAAGGACTCCCGGTGATTGTAAAACACGACTCGCGACAGACATGTGCGCTTTACAAGCGCCTAGGGTCACTCTCCACTCGTACCCCACTCCCACTCGCATTATAGGCTATGCAAATTTCACGTTAATGAGATCATATCGCTGTCGAAACGCGTCGTTTATCCGTGTGTTGATCTCTCGATCGTCTTTGTCGCATGGAACAATGCAGTGAGTGTGTGTCGGGCGGTCTTGCGGTCTCGTGCCGCGAGGTGAAGCGTCACTCATCGCTCGTGCCGTCGGCGCACAACCATCTCAGCCCCTTTCAACTCCCCCCTTGTCTCGCGGCCACGCGGCGCTTTTGTTGCCTCCCATTGTTCTCCCTCCTACAATGCCAGAATTTGCATAATCCTCGCAGGTGTTGCTGCATGCCACTCGAACGCGTTTCATATTGCTAATCAATGGATCGAGGCGTATTGTTTGTTCTCTGTTGTTGTGCTTGACGTCATGCACTTTTGAACTGATGGTTCTTTGCTCACTGCTCCCCGCGGTCTCGACGTTTTCACTCTCTCCTTTCCGAGTTTCACTATCGATCGATGACCCCGGCGCAAGTTTCCACTCATTTTCGCACCCACTCGTCTACTGGTGGTTTCTTTGCGGCACGTTGCCACTTGAGGGATGCTTGTTCTGTTTACTCTTGCTAGCCAGTACTGTGCTAGCGTGCTTGCAAGTGTGGCTGCCCGCTGTGCGCGCAATCCCCAAATCCCCTAATCGATGTCGTTTGATCGTTCGCGCCTCAACTTGTACAAGTTTGTCTAGTGGATAATCGTTTCGTAGATTACACGATTCTCGCCCTTTTATCTCCGCCGATGAAGTTAATTGCATCACTGTCTCACCTCATTTGAATATACCGTATATCCGAGTGTTTTGTGATCTGATCCACTCGTATTGATGCATAATCCGATGTGATATGGATATGCTGGTTCAAACCTGACCCTCACCGTGAGAGATGATGCTTATCACGTTCGTCTGTCTAGACTGGCAAGTCCCAGCTGCTATGTTTCGCATAGTCTCCCTCTTATCGATCGCACCCATCTGATCTCGCTAACAGGCGAGTTTGAATACGCATGCCCGTGCCTAGTACTCGCTTGTCACAGATGGCACCGAAACGTAACTGAACCGTATCTCGGTCATCGATCAGTGTGGGATTCCCCTAGCACAGTTGAAGTGCGTGCCCAAGGCAGGCTTACGAGAGGGGGTCCTTTACCAATTAGCAATGCGATGCTAATTGAGTGAGTGGGGGGGGGGAAGGTTTGTGCCCGTGGGTGGCGCGCACTCTGCCCACTGGCTATGGGTGGGAGGTGATAATTGTCAACCATGCGCATCTCACTCCCCATTGTCCACCACTTCCTCAACACCTGCTACTTGTTCCGCACTTCCCACATATTGCACACATTTCCTTCCTTTTCCATTGTAGTTTTGTCTCATCGGATCTCCTTCTTTGCTGTTCGAATAGGATTCTCATCTGTCGCATATGTGTCATGCACTCTGTCACACGCACGCTCCATTCCAGGTGTTTCCAATCACTTTGTCAAAAGTGCTCGAGCTCATCCTCACTATATCACTCTCTTTCTACACACTCCATGCTCATCCTCTCATCCTCGCCTAATCCTACAGTACCCCGCTCTGCGCCCTCTCGCAATCGCGCTCTCTCTCGTCCTATCTGTCTGCCCCGCCCCTCACTCGAGTGTGGATGGGTGGATCCTCCCCCCTCCTCTCATACCCCCCGGTCTCACTTGGTCCTCTGCAGCCGATCACTTGCCTGCGCCCCGATTCTCGCACCTTCCAACTCTCTATTCTCACGTTTACAACTCGCTTCCGCCATATTTTATTGGGTGCACGCCTTTATACCGCGCAGCACCCACATTCTGCTCTCGTCACGTCTCAGTCGCGGTTCCGGATTTTGTTGATCATTTAGTATACTGTCGCTTTTGTTCAACGTACTTCGCACATTGTTGTGTGCTCTCATTTTCATCCTGCTCCCTTCTAGTATGCTGTCTGGCGCGACTTCGCACTGCTCTTCTCTGGGTGAGGCGAAGCACGCGCTCAACGTCTCCCAGCTATCCCTCTCCGACTATGGAACTGGCGGCAGCTCACTCAGCGGCAGCGGATCTGGTCAGTGATGATCAGTGATTAACTGATTATTGATTATCAAAAATATATTTTTAATCGATCATTAACTTTCAGATGACGACCACCACTCTGACGTGGAGATGGATCGGTCGGCGCGCGCGCTTCGCCGCGCCACTCGCACCACGTCTCCCTCTCTGTCTCTGCCCTGCCATCCCGGAATCTGCCCCCACTGCAAGAAGGTTTTCGTCAAGGTGAGAAGCTTCATTTTGCATTTACGTACTAGTTGTTGATCTTTTACTCGTTTGCGTTTTCTCACGACACCCTTTTTTTGGTGGTGTTACTAATTGCTTTCACACTTGTTTATCTTGGCTATATCTATCCGGGGAGCTTCCTCCTGCAATTACCGTATGGTTGACCGCATCGATTACAGGGCAGTGGTGTAATTTGGTGGATTAGTGGCTGTGGAGGATCGAGGATCATGCGAACTTTTTCGAATCGAGTCGTTTGTTCCGCTAAATGCCACCTCGTTAGGATAATGAGGCACCAGCAAGCAGCACGGACAAGTTCAAGGCTGGCAAATTCGAGTGCGCACACACACTCAACCCGTGACGCAATATAGGGCACCGTAATCCCCGCAGTACTGTCTCCGGCAGTGACGCAACAAAGCGACACTGTGTTGCATATGCTTGGAACTAATTGCCACCCATCTAAACTCTCGCAATGAGACGCTGGGAATTCGAGCCAACGATCCGACACAACCCTCTTTGTCTCTATCACACTCACTCCCGTTCAAACACTTTTGTTTTGGTTTCCCCCCAATTACCAACTAGTAATTAGCGAGTAGCCCAACCTTGAGCTGTCATTTGCTGCTCACTTCCGCTTGACAGGACATTTGGTGTGGTGGCATGTAGGCGTTACGTAATCTCTGATCATCATCTGATTGGATGGGGGCAGGCAATCCACCGAGTCTGTCCGACTGCCACCCGCGGGCGCACTCTGTTGTCGCGAATGGCAATATTGTGATGAGACACACCGTAAACCTGGGTAACCGGGGTCATTAACGCAATTCTTATGAACTGTGTAAAGTAAGCAAATCGATCCAATCAATAAGTCGATATTGCAGCCGCTGACGCTGCAGTGCGGTCACTCTCTGTGCACTGCGTGCTGTCACGCGCTCCTCCAGCAGACTGGCACCGGACAGTCTCTCAGGCGCACCCGCATCCGCATGGGACTCTCCTCCGTCAGCTACAGTCGACTCGACAA
>CAWZYM010000222.1:0-112500 GCA_963966185.1 Rhabditoides inermis | reverse complement strand
TCAGAGTGAGGTTCCTCGTCTCTTGTCACTCACCTTGTTTCTCTTTCCTCAGCCTCTCCTCTTCTTTTTTCTTCTGCTTTCGGCTGCGCAATACCAGACACAGACAAATGCAACAGAAGATTAGTGCCAGAATCACCAAGAACACGACGATCACACTGCAACAAAAACGAATCTCTGATCATCTCCGAACTCTGATCAACTCTAGTCAAAACTCTTATCATGACTGAATTCCTTACACTCACATTACGATGGTCGTCATATTGCCGCTTTTGTCATCTTTGTTCCTATCCTTTGGTTGAACTTCTAAAAAATGAAATGTGCAAATAGAAAAAAAGCTGCGCTACTGCCACTCACGTTTCTCAGGAGGCTTCACTTGAGTTCCATTTCGCGCCTTTGATCCCAGGGTAGTCACAACCGGCAATTGCGTTGTTGTTGTCTTTTTTACAAGCGGAGCTTTTGTCGTCTTCCGTGGCACCGGAGGTCTCCGTGTAGTTGTCGTCGTTTTCTTTACACTTGGTTTGATTGTTGGTTTACGCGTAGTTGTTCTTTTGCGCATAGTGGTCGTAGTCGTGCTCTTCGCGCCTGTTGTTGTTGAGGCAGTCGTCGTGGATGTTTGACCAGTCGAAGTCGTGCTCTTGGCGCCTGTTGTTGTTGAGGCAGTCGTTGTAGAGGTAGGATCAGCCGTAGTTGTGCTCTTGGCGCCAGTTGTTGTTGAGGCAGTCGTTGTGGATGTTTGACCAGTCGTAGTCGTGCTCTTGGCGCCAGTTGTTGTTGAGGCAGTCGTCGTGGAGGACTGATCAGCTGTAGTCGTGCTCTTGGCGCCAGTTGTTGTAGACGCAGTCTTCGTAGAGGTCTGATCAGCCGTAGTCGTGCTCTTCGCGTCAGTTGTTGTGGACGCAGTCGTTGTGAAGGTCTGATCAGCCGTAGTCGTGCTTTTGGCGCCAGGTGTTGTTGAGGCAGTCGTTGTGGAGGTTTGACCAGTCGTAGTCGTGCTCTTGGCGCCTGTTGTTGTTGAGGCAGTCGTCGTGGATGTTTGACCAGTCGTAGTCGTGCTCTTGGCGCCAGTTGTTGTTGAGGCAATCGTTGTGGAGGTCTGATCAGCTGTAGTCGCCTTCGTGGTACCAGTTGTTGAAAAAGTCGTCTTTGGTTTCGGATTTGCTGTAGTCGTCTTTGTGGTACCAGTTGTTGAGAAGGTGGTCTTTACATTCTGGCCAGCTGTAGTCGTCTTCGTGGTACCAGTTGTTGAGGAAGTCGTCTTTGATTTCTGGCCAGCTGTAGTCGTCTTCGTGGTACCAGTTGTTGAGGAAGTCGTCTTTGATTTCTGGCCAGTTGTAGTCGTCTTCGTGGTACCAGTTGTTGAAAAAGTCGTCTTTGGTTTAGGATTTGCTGTAGTCGTCTTCGTGGTACCAGTAGTTGAGGAAGTCGTCTTTGATTTCTGGCCAGTTGTAGTCGTCTTCGTGGTACCAGTTGTTGAGGAAGTCGTCTTTGATTTCTGGCCAGTTGTAGTCGTCTTCGTGGTACCAGTTGTGGAGGAAGTCGTCTTTGATTTCTGGCCAGCTGTAGTCGTCTTCGTGGTACCAGTTGTTGAGGAAGTCGTCTTTGATTTCTGGCCAGCTGTAGTTGTCTTCGTGGTACCAGTTGTTGAGAAAGTCGTCTTCGGTTTAGGATTTGCTGTAGTCGTCTTCGTGGTACCAGTTGTTGAGGAAGTCGTCTTTGATTTCTGGCCAGTTGTAGTCGTCTTCGTGGTACCAGTTGTTGAAAAAGTCGTCTTTGGTTTAGGATTTGCTGTAGTCGTCTTCGTGGTACCAGTAGTTGAGGAAGTCGTCTTTGATTTCTGGCCAGTTGTAGTCGTCTTCGTGGTACCAGTTGTTGAGGAAGTCGTCTTTGATTTCTGGCCAGTTGTAGTCGTCTTCGTGGTACCAGTTGTTGAGGAAGTCGTCTTTGATTTCTGGCCAGCTGTAGTCGTCTTCGTGGTACCAGTTGTTGAGGAAGTCGTCTTTGATTTCTGGCCAGCTGTAGTTGTCTTCGTGGTACCAGTTGTTGAGAAAGTCGTCTTCGGTTTAGGATTTGCTGTAGTCGTCTTCGTGGTACCAGTTGTTGAGGAAGTCGTCTTTGATTTCTGGCCAGTTGTAGTCGTCTTCGTGGTACCAGTTGTTGAGGAAGTCGTCTTTGATTTCTGGCCAGTTGTAGTCGTCTTCGTGGTACCAGTTGTTGAGGAAGTCGTCTTTGATTTCTGGCCAGCTGTAGTCGTCTTCGTGGTACCAGTTGTTGAGGAAGTCGTCTTTGATTTCTGGCCAGCTGTAGTTGTCTTCGTGGTACCAGTTGTTGAGAAAGTCGTCTTCGGTTTAGGATTTGCTGTAGTCGTCTTCGTGGTACCAGTTGTTGAGGAAGTCGTCTTTGATTTCTGGCCAGTTGTAGTCGTCTTCGTGGTACCAGTTGTTGAAAAAGTCGTCTTTGGTTTAGGATTTGCTGTAATCGTCTTCGTGGTACCAGTAGTTGAGGAAGTCGTCTTTGATTTCTGGCCAGTTGTAGTCGTCTTCGTGGTACCAGTTGTTGAGGAAGTCGTCTTTGATTTCTGGCCAGTTGTAGTCGTCTTCGTGGTACCAGTTGTTGAGGAAGTCGTCTTTGATTTCTGGCCAGCTGTAGTCGTCTTCGTGGTACCAGTTGTTAAGGAAGTCGTCTTTGGTTTCGGATTTGCTGTAGTTGTTTTCGTGGTACCAGTTGTTGAGGAAGTCGTCTTTGACTTCTGGCCAGCTGTAGTTGTCTTCGTGGTACCAGTTGTTGAGGAAGTCGTCTTTGATTTCTGTCCAGCTGTAGTCGTCTTCGTGGTACCAGTTGTTGAGGAAGTCGTCTTTGGTTTCGGATTTGCTGTAGTCGTCCTCGTGATACCAGTTTTTGAGGAAGTCGTCTTTGATTTCTGTCCAGCTGTAGTTGTCTTCGTGGTACCAGTTGTTGAGAAAGTCGTCTTCGGTTTAGGATTTGCTGTAGTCGTCTTCGTGGTACCAGTTGTTGAGGAAGTCGTCTTTGATTTCTGGCCAGTTGTAGTCGTCTTCGTGGTACCAGTTGTTGAAAAAGTCGTCTTTGGTTTAGGATTTGCTGTAATCGTCTTCGTGGTACCAGTAGTTGAGGAAGTCGTCTTTGATTTCTGGCCAGTTGTAGTCGTCTTCGTGGTACCAGTTGTTGAGGAAGTCGTCTTTGATTTCTGGCCAGTTGTAGTCGTCTTCGTGGTACCAGTTGTTGAGGAAGTCGTCTTTGATTTCTGGCCAGCTGTAGTCGTCTTCGTGGTACCAGTTGTTAAGGAAGTCGTCTTTGGTTTCGGATTTGCTGTAGTTGTTTTCGTGGTACCAGTTGTTGAGGAAGTCGTCTTTGACTTCTGGCCAGCTGTAGTTGTCTTCGTGGTACCAGTTGTTGAGGAAGTCGTCTTTGATTTCTGTCCAGCTGTAGTCGTCTTCGTGGTACCAGTTGTTGAGGAAGTCGTCTTTGGTTTCGGATTTGCTGTAGTCGTCCTCGTGATACCAGTTTTTGAGGAAGTCGTCTTTGATTTCTGTCCAGCTGTAGTTGTCTTCGTGGTACCAGTTGTTGAGGAAGTCGTCTTTGGTTTAGGATTTGCCGTAGTCGTTTTCGTGGTACCAGTTGTTGAGGAAGTCGTCTTTGGTTTAGGATTTGCCGTAGTCGTTTTCGTGGAACCAGTTGTTGAGGAAGTCGTCTTTGATTTCTGGCCAGCTGTAGTCGTCTTCGTGGTACTAGTTGTTGAGGAAGTCGTCTTTGGTTTCGGATTTGCTGTAGTCGTTTTCGTGGTACCATTTGTTGAGGAAGTCGTCTTTGATTTCTGGCCAGCTGTAGTCGTTTTCGTGGTACCAGTTGTTGAGAAAGTCGTCTTTGGTTTTGGATTTTCTGTAGTTGTTTTTGTGGTACCAGTTGTTGAGGAAGTCGTATTTGGTTTCGGATTTGTGGTAGTTTTCGTGGTACCAGTTGTTGATGAAGTCGTCTTCGATTTCTGACCAGTCGTAGTCGTGCTTTTGGCGCCTGTTGTTGTTGATGCAGTGGTCGTGAAAGTTTGACCAGTCGAAGTGGAGCTCTTGGCGCCTGTTTTTGTTGAGGCAGTAGACGTGGAGGTTTGACCAGTCGTAGTCGAGCTCTTTGCGCCAGTTGTTGTTGAGGCAGTAGACGTGGAGGTTTGACCAGTCGTAGTCGTGCTCTTGGTTCCTGTTGTTGTTGAGGCAGTCGTCGTGGAGGTTTGACCATTCGTAGTCGTGCTCTTGGCGCCTGTTGTTGTTGAGGCAGTAGACGTGGAGGTTTGACCAGGCGTAGTCGTGCTCTTGGCGCCTGTTGTTGTTGAGGCAGTCGTCGTGGAGGTTTGACCATTCGTAGTCGTGCTCTTGGCGCCTGTTGTTGTTGAGGCAGTCGTTGTGGAGGTTTGACCAGTCGTAGTCGTGCTCTTGGCGCCTGTTGTTGTTGAGGCAGTCGTCGTGGAGGTTTGACCATTCGTAATCGTGCTCTTGGCGCCTGTTGTTGTTGATGCAGTGGTCGTGGAAGTTTGACCAGTCGTAGTGGAGCTCTTGACGCCTGTTGTTGTTGATGCAGTGGCCGTGGAAGTTTGACCACTCGTAGTCGTGCTTTTGGGGCCTGTTGTTGTTGAGGCAGCCGTCGTGGAAGTTTGACCAGTCGTAGTCGTGCTCTTGGCGCCTGTTGTTGTTGAGGCAGTCGTTGTGGAGGTGTGAACAGTCGTAGTCGTGCTCTTGGCGCCTGTTGTTGTTGAGGCAGTCGTCGTGAAGGTTTGACCAGTCGTAGTCGTGCTCTTGGCGCCTGTTGTTGTTGAGGCAGTGGTCGTGGAAGTTTGACCAGTCGTAGTGGAGCTCTTGGCGCCTGTTGTTGTTGATGCAGTGGTCGTGGAAGTTTGACCAGTCGTAGTCGTGCTCTTGGCGCCTGTTGTTGTTGAGGCAGTAGACGTGGAGGTTTGACCAGTCGTAGTCGTGCTTTTGGGGCCTGTTGTTGTTGAGGCAGCCGTCGTGGAAGTTTGACCAGTCGTAGTCGTGCTCTTGGCGCCTGTTGTTGTTGAGGCAGTCGTTGTGGAGGTGTGACCAGTCGTAGTCGTGCTCTTGGCGCCTGTTGTTGTTGAGGCAGTAGTTGTGGAGGTTTGACCAGTCGTAGTGGAGCTTTTGGCGTCATTTGTTGTTGAGGCAGTTGTCGTGGAGATTATTGGATCCACGACAACTTTCGAACATGTTGTCGAAAGCAGCATGATTACCTGAACGCTTTGAATTCTTTGAATACACCTTTCCTCAAGTTATACATTTTCCAGAAGTGTGTACCTCTTTTGGTTTGTTGATTTGTTTAATTGGTTGATTTGGTTAGTTGATATAAAAACGCCGATTCACGAACGTGCACAAACGGTAATTCTCATCAGAAATATATTTTGTTTTCCCGTTATTGGTAGCTTTTTTTCAATTTTTTCCCCCAAATGCAGGGGCCGATTTGATCTCGCATGCCCGCTGGTCGGACATTTCCCCGCCGCGCACAGTTGGTTGCGAATGACCACTCAAGACATGCAATTTCACCATTCGCAGCGAATGCGCAAAAAAAGAAAGACGCGGAGAATTGGAGATACCCCGTTGTGTTTCGAAGATCGTTGTGGGATCAAACGTTCAAAATGTTGCGTTGAGCGAGAGAAAATGGACGAGAAAGTGTGGGCACGCACCCATAACAGTAGTAGGAGCACATGTTGTGGCGGCCGCATGCTGCCACTGCCACACGGGGCGGGGGAGGGAAGAGAAATGACAGGCAGGGTGACAGGCACGCAATCACCACACACACCAACCAGACACACGGCAGCATTTACATCCTACTGCTCATTTGACAACGAGAACGGTCGTGATTCTCACGCAGGCGCTAATAAGACGAAGAAGACGTTTCGGGAGGATACACCGTGATTAAGCTACAATTTAATGTAGATCTCGTTATGAGCCAGCTGTCAAACAGAGTGTCTACAGGTACATGGACGCGACTCGCTCGTGGGTGTCTCTGGGGGTGGTGGACGTCTCGCAGACCGCGCTTATCTCCCGAGGAGTAGCGAGGAGGACTGTCAACAAGGATTACAGGTACATGATGTACAAGAAAACAATTCATTTAACTATTTTGACTTAGGTACAACAGACCTCATAGACGCGAGTGGGTTACATATGTTCTTGTTTTGTTTTAGGGTTCGCTTCACACAGTCTTTTTTATTATTAATTTATGAAAAATTGTTTTCAGTGGCAACTTGGAGATCAACCCAACCATGCTTAACGATATCGCCATTCTCACGGTAAACCAGTCAATAATCCTTATCGATCGATAATCGACCGATATCCAGCTGGACGGAGATGTGCCGTTTTCGTCCGACATCTCTCCCATCTGCATACAATCTCCGGAACTGGAGCTCTCCCTCGATTATGGATACTTGACAGGATACGGAGCGTACAACAGTCAGTAACGCGATTCATATTTTTGCTACCACATCTGTTGCTATTCATATTTCTTTATTCAGAGGGCAATGTGGTCGTCAACTCGCCCTCGCAGTTCCTCCAACAAGTGATGGTGCCGATTGTCGATCAGGAGAGATGCAGGTGCGTATGTATCTAGAGTTCTAAAGACTCATATCTTTGGAAAATGAACAGGAACGGTGAACTAAACTAAATATATTTCCAGTAAGTTGTGGATGAATATCCCAGCAAGACAGGGCGGCGGATTCACGATAGACGAGTCGCAGATTTGCGCTGGCAGCTATGGAAAGGGCACCGGACAGGTGAGCAAAAAAAAACACATTATGATATAATCTTATGTACTGTAGTGTTATCAACTAATCTTCGCAGGGTGATTCCGGCGGGCCTCTGCAAGTGCAGGCGTCGGACGGCCGCTGGTTCCTCGTCGGTCTCACCTCGTTCGGTGTCAACTCCGGACCCCTCTACTACGATCAGGCCACCGCGCCCGGTGAGACTAGCCGTCGCTTTGTTTCACGCCGAAACTGTTTCAGGTATCTACACCCGCGTCTCCTACTTCTGTGATTTCATCAAGGACGAGAGTGATGTGGAGTGCTCAGCTAACATCATTTCCCTACTCATAGTCACAATTGTTATGTTCTTTTACTTCTAGGTTACATTACTGTCATATGTAAAATGTGTTTTCAGAGCCAACTTCTGTATTGAAATAACTTTTCACAATAAATAGCGGGTATTAGTTAGTGGTTTTATTATGTTTTACCTTTACCTAAATATGAATGTGCAATTTAAAACATTTATATGTGTTTATTTGAGCTTTTTAAAGCTTTCGAAAAGAAATATTCGATGTGATCATGATTCCCTCTATGAACTGTTGGTTATGACACTCAAATGTGAATGTGTGTATGATGTGTGAGAGATAGATGATAGAGATAGAGAAAGAGAGAAAGAGAAATGAAGAGGGCGGGGAGAGAGGGAGAGCAATGAGTGCATTTAGCTCTTTCTTCAGAACATTCTCTCCGATGTGATCCTTCAAGTCTCTACACTCGTCTAAAAATCGTTCACCTTGAGCGCGTATTCCCATCGTTGTTCTTGTCAACTTGACCGACGTGCTAAACGCTGACGGTCACCTCCTCTAATCGTTTTTACAATCAGCCATCGATCGGCCATCTTTGGAATACAGTAAAGTACAGTAAACCTGGTACTGTCTTCAATTGTTTTTATAACTTGCGGTGACATCACTATATCACTGCGGCTTGAAGAGGGGGGAGGGCGGCTACGACATTCGAAAGACGAAGACGGAGGAGCAAGGTATGGGAAAAAGTGTGAGCACAAAGCGACCGTATGCGGGTGCGTGTTCAAATATTTCGCAAACTCCACCAGTTTTCAAAATAGGTACAAGGAACAGCGATCCAAACATGTGAGATCTACCTACAAACAGTAATCAAAATAAGTACAATGTACTATCACCCAAATTCGCGTTACAGTAGTTGTATTATACAAGTTAAACACGTTTGCCTGATAACAGGAGTAAACTATTTTATTGAACAAACAAAACGAAACACATAATATAGCGAGTAACCTACAGTAATTTTTGATTTAACATAGATAATAACCAAGTTATAAGGTATGTATAAGATAAACAATAAGGTACGATTTTTGATTTAACGTAGATAATAACATAAGGTTAAAAAAATAATATAAGTGTCAAGACTTGACACCGCTGTCGAAAACTATCATGCAGGGACCTGAAAGGAAATTGCTACGTGTGCTGATAAAGTAGGAGTGCTGTTCTAAAAGTGAGAGATGCAGATGTGAAAAGTACATGAGACGAGTGGGAGAAGGAGAGGGAAGAAGTCGACCTTGTTCTTTCCGTTGGCGCCTCCGCCCTTCTTGCCCTTGCTCGCCTTCTTCCGATTTCCATGTCCCTTCTTTTTCACTTTGTTCTTTGTCGCCACCTACAAGAGTTCAGACTGATTGTGTAATTGAGATCACCTTATCCCCGGGCAGTTTCTCTTGTAAGCTGCTGCCATCGCCGTGTCCCTTCACACTCTGAAAAAAATCTGATTTACTCCTGCGGCTCGTCTCTTCCTTTCTTTCGTCTCTGTCAACGTACATACAACATACCTTTACTTGTTCGATTTTGGATCCGATCTCTTTGGCTTCGTTAATCTTTGGATCGTACTCCACCTTCACAATATCTGCAGAAGTCTCATCCTCGAGTGCGTGTTTCTAAATCACCCATTGTACTGAAGAAAAACAACAACAACACACGAACTTGTTACTTTTAAATTTTGATATCAAAGGTATCATGTATTTCTCTACCCCTCCTTCTCTCTTACTCACAATGAGTCCTACTCTGTTGTGCATGACCATAGGTCCTTTGTATTGAATGTCTTTTGGATCCACGCGACTCGGACGTAGAGCCAACATTTTCTGAAACAAAGTTGACCATCTTTCACTTCTCAGTGAACACCGTCAGTGAACACCTGTCTTTCAGCTTCTTTCAATTTTTCTTTCTCGAGTTTTGCTGAATGGACAGTCATGTGTTGCTGTTGTGGATGTCAACTGGTCACACCGCTTACCTAGCTGTTCTTTTTCCAGCCTCTCCTCTTCTAGTTTCTGCTCCTTCTGGGCGCGCAGTTTCAAACACAGATAAATAGAAGCGATGATAAGTAACAGCACAATCAAGAACACGACGATCACACTGTAATCAAGTAATTTTTCAATTAGATACAATGATACTGTAAACATACACAACAATCAGCGTGAGATTGTCTTTCTTGTCCGTGCCAGATTCTGAAAAATAACATGGATTTGACACTCGCTTTATACAACTGACGCTTCTGCGGAGGCAGAACTTGTGTTCCATTTGAACTGCGCCCGTCGTCACCGCCAGGTTTAGAAAAGACGATTGGTGAGCTAGTTGTGGCCGATTTTGTCGTAAGTTTTGGCAGTTGGGTCATCCACTTTGTCGTTATCTTCTTTGTAGTCCGTTTTGTGGGGTTTGTTCTCTTCTTTGTGGTTGGTTGTTTCGATGACGGCGTCGTCGTTAATTTAGGCAGAGCAATGCTTGATGGGTTCATTGCTTTTGATGAGGTCTGATCAGCCGTAGTCGTGCTCTTGGCTCCAGTTGTTGTTGAGGCAGTCGTCGTGGAGGTCTGATCAGCCGTAGTCGTGCTCTTGGCTCCAGTTGTTGTTGAGGCAGTCGTCGTGGAGGTTTGATCAGCCGTAGTCGTGCTCTTGGAGCCAGTTGTTGTGGACGCAGTCGTTGTGAAGGTCTGATCAGCCGTAGTCGTGCTCTTGGCGCCAGTTGTTGTGGACGCAGTCGTCGTAGAGGTCTGATTAGCCGTAATCGTGCTCTTGGAGCCAGTTGTTGTGAACGCAGTCGTTGTGGAGGACTGATCAGCCGAAGTTGTGCTCATGACGCCAGTTGTTGTTGAGACAGTCGTCGTGGAGGTTTGATCAGCCGTTGTGGTGCTCTTCGCGCCAGTTGTTGTTGAGGCAGTCGTTGTAGAGGTAGGATCAGACGTAGTTGTGCTCTTGGCGCCAGTTGTTGTGGACGCAGTCGTCGTGGAGGACTGATCAGCCGAAGTTGTGCTCATGACGCCAGTTGTTGTTGAGACAGTCGTTGTGGAGGTTTGATCAGCCGTTGTGGTGCTCTTGGCGCCAGTTGTTGTGGACGCAGTCGTCGTAGAGGTCTGATCAGCCGTAGTCGTGCTCTTCGCGCCAGATGTTGTTGAGGCAGTCGTTGTGGAGGTTTGATCAGCTGTTGTGGTGCTCTTAGCGCCAGTTGTTGTTGAGGCAGTCAATGTAGAGGTAGGATCAGCCGTAGTTGTGCTCTTGACGCCAGTTGTTGTGGACGCAGTCGTCGTGGAGGTTTGATCAGCCGTAGTCGTGCTCTTCTTGCCAGTTGTCGTGGACGCAGTCGTCGTAGAGGTCGGATCAGCCGTAGTCGTGCTCTTCTCGCCAGTTGTTGTTGAGGCAGTCGTTGTGGAGGTTTGATCAGCCGTTGTGGTGCTCTTTGCGCCAGTTGTTGTTGAGGCAGTCAATGTAGAGGTAGGATCAGCTGTAGTCGTGTTCTTGGCTCCAGTTGTTGTTGAGGCAGTCGTCGTGGAGGTTTGATCAGCCGTAGTCGTGCTCTTCTCGCCAGTTGTTGTGGACGCAGTCGTCGTAGAGGTCTGATCAGCCGTAGTCGTGCTCTTCGCGTCAGTTGTTGTTAAGAAAGTCGTTGTGGAGGGTTGATCAGCCGTTGTGGTGCTCTTCGCGCCAGTTGTTGTTGAGGCAGTCAATGTAGAGGTAGGATCAGCCGTAGTTGTGCTCTTGACGCCAGTTGTTGTGGACGCAGTTGTCGTGGAGGTTTGATCAGCCGTAGTCGTGCTCTTCTCGCCAGTTGTTGTGGACGCAGTCGTCGTAGAGGTCGGATCAGCCGTAGTCGTGCTCTTCTCGCCAGTTGTTGTTGAGGCAGTCGTTGTGGAGGTTTGATCAGCCGTTGTGGTGCTCTTCGTGCCAGTTGTTGTTGAGACAGTTGAGGCAGTCAATGTAGAGGTAGGATCAGCCGTAGTTGTGCTCTTGACGCCAGTTGTTGTGGACGCAGTCGTCGTGGAGGTTTGATCAGCCGTAGTCGTGCTCTTCTTGCCAGTTGTTGTGGACGCAGTCGTCGTAGAGGTCGGATCAGCCGTAGTCGTGCTCTTCTCGCCAGTTGTTGTTGAGGCAGTCGTTGTAGAGGTTTGATCAGCCCTTGTCGTGCTCTTAGCGCCAGTTGTTGTTGAGGCAGTAGTCGTAGAGGTCTGACCAGCCGTAGTCGTGTTCTTGGCTCCAGTTGTTGTTGAGGCAGTCGTCGTGGAGGTTTGATCAGCCGTAGTCGTGCTCTTCTCGCCAGTTGTTGTGAACGCAGTCGTCGTAGAGGTCGGATCAGCCGTAGTCGTGCTCTTCTCGCCAGTTGTTGTTGAGGCAGTCGTTGTAGAGGTTTGATCAGCCCTTGTCGTGCTCTTGGCGCCAGTTGTTGTTGAGGCAGTCGTTGTAGAGGTTTGATCAGCCCTTGTCGTGCTCTTAGCGCCAGTTGTTGTTAAGGCAGTAGTCGTAGAGGTCTGACCAGCCGTAGTCGTGTTCTTGGCTCCAGTTGTTGTTGAGGCAGTCGTCGTGGAGGTTTGATCAGCCGTAGTCGTGCTCTTCGCGCCAGATGTTGTTGAGGCAGTCGTTGTGGAGGTTTGATCAGCCGTTGTGGTGCTCTTTGCGCCAGTTGTTGTTGAGGCAGTCGTTGTAGAGGTCTGATCAGCCGTAGTCGTGCTCTTCGCGCCAGGTGTTGTTGAGGCAGTCGTTGTGGAGATTTGATCAGCCGTTGTGGTGCTCTTCGCGTCAGTTGTTGTTGAGGCAGTCGTTGTAGAGGTGGGGTCAGCCGTAGTCGTGCTCTTGGCGCCAGTTGTTGTAGACGCAGTCGTCGTAGAGGTCTTATCAGCCGTAGTCGTGCTCTTCTCGCCAGTTGTTGTGAACGCAGTTGTCGTAGAGGTCTGATCAACCTTAGTCGTGCTATTGGCTCCAATTGTTGTTGAGGCAGTCGTCGTGGACGTTTGATCTACCGTAGTCGTGCTCTTGGCGCCAGTTGTTGTTGAGGCAGTTGTTGTGAAGGTTTGATCAGCCAAAATCATGATCTTGGCGCCAGTTGTTGTTGAGGCAGTTGTTGTGGAGGTCCGATCAGCCGTAGTCGTGCTCTTGGCGCCAGTTGTTGTTGAGGCAGTTGTTGTAGAGGTAGGATCAGCCGTAGTCGTGCTCTTCGCGCCAGTTGTTGTTGAGAAAGTCGTTGTGGAGGGTTGATAATCCATTGTGGTGCTCTTCGCGCCAGTTGTTGTTGGGGCAATTGTTGTGGAGGTCTGATCAGCCGTAGTCGTGCTCTTGGCGCCAGTTGTTGTTGAGGCAGTTGTTGTGGAGGTCTGATCTGCCGTAGTCGTGCTCTTGGCGCCAGTTGTTGTTGAGGCAGTCGTCGTGGAGGTTTGATCAGCCGTAGTCGTGCTCTTGGCGCCAGTTGTTGTTGAGGCAGTTGTTGTGGAGGTCTGATCTGCCGTAGTCGTGCTCTTCGCGCCAGTTGTTGTTGAGGCAGTCGTCGTGGAGGTTTGATCAGCCGTAGTCGTTCTCTTGGAGCCAGTTGTTGTTGAGGCAGTCGTTGTAGAGGTCTGATCAGCCGTAGTCGTGCTCTTCGCGCCAGATGTTGTTGAGGCAGTCGTTGTGGAGGTTTGATCAGCCGTTGTGGTGCTCTTCGCGCCAGTTGTTGTTGAGGCAGTCGTTGTAGAGGTAGGATCAGTCGTAGTTGTGCTCTTGGCGTCCGTTGTTGTGGACGCAGTCGTCGTAGAGGTCTGATCAGCCGTGGTCGTGCTCTTCGCGCCAGTTGTTGTTGAGAAAGTTGTTGTGGAGGGTTGATAAGCCATTGTGGTGCTCTTCGCGCCAGTTGTTGTTGAGGCAATTGTTGTAGAGGTCTGATCAGCCGTAGTCGTGCTCTTCGCGCCAGGTGTTGTTGAGGCAGTCGTTGTGGAGATTTGATCAGCCGTTGTTGTTCTCTTCGCGTCAGTTGTTGTGGACGCAGTCGTCGTGGAGGTTTGATCAGCCGTAGTCGTGCTCTTGGCGCCAGTTGTTGTAGACGCAGTCGTCGTAGAGGTCTTATCAGCCGTAGTCGTGCTCTTCTCACCAGTTGTTGTGGACGCAGTTGTCGTAGAGGTCTGATCAACCTTAGTCGTGCTCTTCTCGCCAGTTGTTGTTGAGGCAGACCTCGTGGAGGTCCGATCAGCCGTAGTCGTGCTCTTGGCGCCAGTTGTTACTGAGGCAGTCGTCGTGGAGGTTTGATCGGCCGTAGTCGTGCTCTTGGCGCCAGTTGTTGTGAACGCAGTCGTCGTAGTTGTCTGATCAGCCGTAGTCGTGCTCTTCTCGCCAGTTGTTGTTGAGGCAGTCGTTGTGGAGGTCTGATCTGCCGTAGTCGTGCTCTTGGCGCCAGTTGTTGTTGAGGCAGTCGTTGTGGAGGTCTGATCAGCGGTAGTCTTGCTCTTCTCGCCAGTTGTTGTTGAGGCAGTCGTTGTAGAGGTAGGATCAGCTGTAGTTGTGCTTTTGGCGCCAGTTGTTGTGAACGCAGTCGTTGTGGAGGTCTGACCAGCCGTAATCGTGCTCTTGGCGCCAGTTGTTGTAGACGCAGTCGTCGTAGTTGTCTGATCATCCGTAGTCGTGCTCTTGGAGCCAGTTGTTGTTGAGGCAGTCGTTGTGGAGGTCTGATCAGCCGTAGTCTTGCTCTTCTCGCCAATTGTTGTTGAGGCAGTTGTTGTAGAGGTAGGATCAGCCGTAGTCGTGCTCTTGGCGCCAGTTGTTGTAGACGCAGTCGTCGTAGTCGTCTGATCAGCCGTAGTCGTGCTCTTCCCGCCAGTTGTTGTTGAGGCAGTCGTTGTGGAGGTCTGATCTGCCGTAGTCGTGCTCTTGGCGCCAGTTGTTGTAGAGGCAGTCGTCTTGGAGGTTTGATCAGACTTAGTCGTGCTTTTAAAGCCAGTTGTTTTGGACGTAGTCGTTGTGGAGGTCTGATCAGCCGTAGTCGTGCTCTCGGCGCCAGTTGTTGTTGAGGCAGTCGTTGTGGAGGTTTGATCAGCCGTTGTGGTGCTCTTCGCGCCAGTTGTTGTTGAGGCAGTCGTTGTAGAGGTAGGATCAGCCGTAGTTGTGCTTTTGGCGCCAGTTGTTGTTGAGGCAGTCGTTGTGGAGGTCTGATCAGCCGTTGTCGTGCTTGAAGCAGTCGTTGTAGAGGTAGGATCAGCCGTAGTTGTGGTCTGAGCAGCCGTAGTCGTGCTCTCGGCGCCAGTTGTTGTTGTTGAGGCAGTTGTTGTGGAGGTTTGATCAACCGTAGTCGTGCTCTTCGCGCCAGTTGTTGTTGAGGCAGTCGTTGTAGAGGTAGGATCAGCTGTAGTTGTGCTTTTGGCGCCAGTTGTTGCGAACGCAGTCGTTGTGGAGGTCTGATCAGCCGTAGTTGTGCTCTTGGCGCCAGTTGTTGTAGACGCAGTCGTCGTAGAGGTCTGATCAGCCGCAGTCGTGCTCTTCGCGCCAGTTGTAGTTGAGGCAGACGTCGTAGAGGTCTGATCAGCCGTAGTCGTGCTCTTGGCGCCAGTTGTTGTGGACGCAGTCGTCGTAGAGGTTTGATCAGCCGTTGTGGTGCTCTTCGCGCCAGTTGTTGTTGAGGCAGTCGTTGTAGAGGTAGGATCAGCTGTAGTTGTGCTTTTGGCGCCAGTTGTTTTGAACGCAGTCGTTGTGGAGGTCTGACCAGCCGTAGTTGTGCTCTTGGCGCCAGTTGTTGCTGAGGCAGTCGTCGTGGAGGTTTGATCGGCCGTAGTCGTGCTCTTGGCGCCAGTTGTTGTGAACGCAGTCGTCGTAGTTGTCTGATCAGCCGTAGTCGTGCTCTTCTCGCCAGTTGTGGTTGAGGCAGTCGTTGTGGAGGTCTGATCTGCCGTAGTCGTGCTCTTGGCGCCAGTTGTTGTTGAGGCAGTCGTTGTGGAGGTCTGATCAGCGGTAGTCTTGCTCTTCTCGCCAGTTGTTGTTGAGGCAGTGGTTGTAGAGGTAGGATCAGCTGTAGTTGTGCTTTTGGCGCCAGTTGTTGTGAACGCAGTCGTTGTGGAGGTCTGACCAGCCGTAATCGTGCTCTTGGCGCCAGTTGTTGTAGACGCAGTCGTCGTAGTTGTCTGATCATCCGTAGTCGTGCTCTTGGAGCCAGTTGTTGTTGAGGCAGTCGTTGTGGAGGTCTGATCAGCCGTAGTCTTGCTCTTCTCGCCAATTGTTGTTGAGGCAGTTGTTGTAGAGGTAGGATCAGCCGTAGTCGTGCTCTTGGCGCCAGTTGTTGTAGACACAGTCGTCGTAGTTGTCTGATCAGCCGTAGTCGTGCTCTTCCCGCCAGTTGTTGTTGAGGCAGTCGTTGTGGAGGTCTGATCTGCCGTAGTCGTGCTCTTGGCGCCAGTTGTTGTTGAGGCAGTCGTCTTGGAGGTTTGATCAGACTTAGTCGTGCTTTTAAAGCCAGTTGTTTTGGACGTAGTCGTTGTGGAGGTCTGATCAGCCGTAGTCGTGCTCTCGGCGCCAGTTGTTGTTGAGGCAGTCGTTGTGGAGGTTTGATCAGCCGTTGTGGTGCTCTTCGCGCCAGTTGTTGTTGAGGCAGTCGTTGTAGAGGTAGGATCAGCCGTAGTTGTGCTTTTGGCGCCAGTTGTTGTTGAGGCAGTCGTTGTGGAGGTCTGATCAGCCGTTGTCGTGCTTGAAGCAGTCGTTGTAGAGGTAGGATCAGCCGTAGTTGTGGTCTGAGCAGCCGTAGTCGTGCTCTCGGCGCCAGTTGTTGTTGTTGAGGCAGTTGTTGTGGAGGTTTGATCAACCGTAGTCGTGCTCTTCGCGCCAGTTGTTGTTGAGGCAGTCGTTGTAGAGGTAGGATCAGCTGTAGTTGTGCTTTTGGCGCCAGTTGTTGCGAACGCAGTCGTTGTGGAGGTCTGATCAGCCGTAGTTGTGCTCTTGGCGCCAGTTGTTGTAGACGCAGTCGTCGTAGAGGTCTGATCAGCCGCAGTCGTGCTCTTCGCGCCAGTTGTAGTTGAGGCAGTTGTTGTAGAGGTAGGATCAGCTGTAGTTGTGCTTTTGGCGCCAGTTGTTGTGGACGCAGTTGTTGTGGAGGTCTGATCAGCCGTAGTCGTGCTCTTGACGCCAGTTGTTGTGGACGCAGTCGTCGTAGAGGTCTGATCAGCCGCAGTCGTGCTTTTCGCGCCAGTTGTAGTTGAGGCAGTCGTTGTAGAGGTAGGATCAGCTGTAGTTGTACTTTTGGCGCCAGTTGTTGTGGACGCAGTTGTTGTGGAGGTCTGATCAGCCGTAGTTGTGCTTTTGACGCCAGTTGTTGTTGAGGCAGTCGTTGTGGAGGTCTGATCAGCCGTCGTCGTGCTTGAAGCAGTCGTTGTAGAGGTAGGATCAGCCGTAGTTGTGGTCTGATCAGCCGTAGTCGTGCTCTCGGCGCCAGTTGTTGTTGAGGCAGTCGTTGTGGAGGTTTGATCAGCCGTAGTCGTGCTCTTCGCGCCAGTTGTTGTTGAGGCAGTCGTTGTAGAGGTAGGATCAGCTGTAGTTGTGCTTTTGGCGCCAGTTGTTGTGGACGCAGTTGTTGTGGAGGTCTGATCAGCCGTAGTCGTGCTCTTGACGCCAGTTGTTGTGGACGCAGTCGTTGTAGAGGTAGGATCAGCCGTAGTCGTGCTCTTCGCGCCAGTTGTTGTTGAGGCAGACGTCGTAGAGGTCTGATCAGCCGTAGTCGTGCTCTTGGCGCCAGTTGTTGTGGACGCAGTCGTCGTAGAGGTTTGATCAGCCGTTGTGGTGCTCTTCGCGCCAGTTGTTGTTGAGGCAGTCGTTGTAGAGGTAGGATCAGCTGTAGTTGTGCTTTTGGCGCCAGTTGTTTTGAACGCAGTCGTTGTGGAGGTCTGACCAGCCGTAGTTGTGCTCTTGGCGCCAGTTGTTGTAGACGCAGTCGTCGTAGTTGTCTGATCATCCGTAGTCGTGCTCTTGGAGCCAGTTGTTATGGACGCAGTCGTTGTGGAGGTCTGATCAGCCGTAGTCGTGCTCTCGGCGCCAGTTGTTGTTGAGGCAGTCGTTGTGGAGGTCTGATCAGCCGTAGTCTTGCTCTTCTCGCCAGTTGTTGTAGAGGTAGGATCAGCCGTAGTTGTGCTCTTGGCGCCAGTTGTTGTGGACGCAGTTGTTGTGGAGGTCTGATCAGCCGTAGTCGTGCTCTTGACGCCAGTTGTTGTGGACACAGTCGTTGTAGAGGTAGGATCAGCCGTAGTCGTGCTCTTGGCGCCAGTTGTTGTAGACGCAGTCGTCGTAGTTGTCTGATCAGCCGTAGTCGTGCTCTTCCCGCCAGTTGTTGTTGAGGCAGTCGTTGTGGAGGTCTGATCTGCCGTAGTCGTGCTCTTGGCGCCAGTTGTTGTTGAGGCAGTCGTCTTGGAGGTTTGATCAGACTTAGTCGTGCTTTTAAAGCCAGTTGTTTTGGACGTAGTCGTTGTGGAGGTCTGATCAGCCGTAGTCGTGCTCTCGGCGCCAGTTGTTGTTGAGGCAGTCGTTGTGGAGGTTTGATCAGCCGTTGTGGTGCTCTTCGCGCCAGTTGTTGTTGAGGCAGTCGTTGTAGAGGTAGGATCAGCCGTAGTTGTGCTTTTGGCGCCAGTTGTTGTTGAGGCAGTCGTTGTGGAGGTCTGATCAGCCGTTGTCGTGCTTGAAGCAGTCGTTGTAGAGGTAGGATCAGCCGTAGTTGTGGTCTGAGCAGCCGTAGTCGTGCTCTCGGCGCCAGTTGTTGTTGAGGCAGTTGTTGTGGAGGTTTGATCAACCGTAGTCGTGCTCTTCGCGCCAGTTGTTGTTGAGGCAGTCGTTGTAGAGGTAGGATCAGCTGTAGTTGTGCTTTTGGCGCCAGTTGTTGCGAACGCAGTCGTTGTGGAGGTCTGATCAGCCGTAGTTGTGCTCTTGGCGCCAGTTGTTGTAGACGCAGTCGTCGTAGAGGTCTGATCAGCCGCAGTCGTGCTCTTCGCGCCAGTTGTAGTTGAGGCAGTTGTTGTAGAGGTAGGATCAGCTGTAGTTGTGCTTTTGGCGCCAGTTGTTGTGGACGCAGTTGTTGTGGAGGTCTGATCAGCCGTAGTCGTGCTCTTGACGCCAGTTGTTGTGGACGCAGTCGTCGTAGAGGTCTGATCAGCCGCAGTCGTGCTCTTCGCGCCAGTTGTAGTTGAGGCAGTCGTTGTAGAGGTAGGATCAGCTGTAGTTGTACTTTTGGCGCCAGTTGTTGTCGACGCAGTTGTTGTGGAGGTCTGATCAGCCGTAGTTGTGCTTTTGACGCCAGTTGTTGTTGAGGCAGTCGTTGTGGAGGTCTGATCAGCCGTCGTCGTGCTTGAAGCAGTCGTTGTAGAGGTAGGATCAGCCGTAGTTGTGGTCTGATCAGCCGTAGTCGTGCTCTCGGCGCCAGTTGTTGTTGAGGCAGTCGTTGTGGAGGTTTGATCAGCCGTAGTCGTGCTCTTCGCGCCAGTTGTTGTTGAGGCAGTCGTTGTAGAGGTAGGATCAGCTGTAGTTGTGCTTTTGGCGCCAGTTGTTGTGGACGCAGTTGTTGTGGAGGTCTGATCAGCCGTAGTCGTGCTCTTGACGCCAGTTGTTGTGGACGCAGTCGTTGTAGAGGTAGGATCAGCCGTAGTCGTGCTCTTCGCGCCAGTTGTTGTTGAGGCAGACGTCGTAAAGGTCTGATCAGCCGTAGTCGTGCTCTTGGCGCCAGTTGTTGTGGACGCAGTCGTCGTAGAGGTTTGATCAGCCGTTGTGGTGCTCTTCGCGCCAGTTGTTGTTGAGGCAGTCGTTGTAGAGGTAGGATCAGCTGTAGTTGTGCTTTTGGCGCCAGTTGTTTTGAACGCAGTCGTTGTGGAGGTCTGACCAGCCGTAGTTGTGCTCTTGGCGCCAGTTGTTGTAGACGCAGTCGTCGTAGTTGTCTGATCATCCGTAGTCGTGCTCTTGGAGCCAGTTGTTATGGACGCAGTCGTCGTAGAGGTCTTATCAGCCGTAGTCGTGCTCTTCTCACCAGTTGTTGTGGACGCAGTTGTCGTAGAGGTCTGATCAACCTTAGTCGTGCTCTTCTCGCCAGTTGTTGTTGAGGCAGACCTCATGGAGGTCCGATCAGCCGTAGTCGTGCTCTTGGCGCCAGTTGTTACTGAGGCAGTCGTCGTGGAGGTTTGATCGGCCGTAGTCGTGCTCTTGGCGCCAGTTGTTGTGAACGCAGTCGTCGTAGTTGTCTGATCAGCCGTAGTCGTGCTCTTCTCGCCAGTTGTTGTTGAGGCAGTCGTTGTGGAGGTCTGATCTGCCGTAGTCGTGCTCTTGGCGCCAGTTGTTGTTGAGGCAGTCGTTGTGGAGGTCTGATCAGCGGTAGTCTTGCTCTTCTCGCCAGTTGTTGTTGAGGCAGTCGTTGTAGAGGTAGGATCAGCTGTAGTTGTGCTTTTGGCGCCAGTTGTTGTGAACGCAGTCGTTGTGGAGGTCTGACCAGCCGTAATCGTGCTCTTGGCGCCAGTTGTTGTAGACGCAGTCGTCGTAGTTGTCTGATCATCCGTAGTCGTGCTCTTGGAGCCAGTTGTTGTTGAGGCAGTCGTTGTGGAGGTCTGATCAGCCGTAGTCTTGCTCTTCTCGCCAATTGTTGTTGAGGCAGTTGTTGTAGAGGTAGGATCAGCCGTTGTTGTGCTCTTGGCGCCAGTTGTTGTGGACGCAGCCGTCGTGGAGGTCCGATCAGCCGTAGTCGTGCTCTTAACGCCAGTTGTTGTTGAGGCAGTCGTTGTAGAGGTAGGATAAGCCGTTGTTGTGCTCTTGGCGACAGTTGTTGTGGACGCAGTCGTTGTGGAGGTTTGATCAGCCGTAGTCGTGCTCTTTACGCCAGTTGTTGTTGAGGCAGTCGTTGTAGAGGTAGGATAAGCCGTTGTTGTGCTCTTGGCGCCAGTTGTTGTTGAGGCAGTTGTTGTGGAGGTCTGATCTACCGTAGTCGTGCTCTTGGCGCCAGTTGTTGTTGAGGCAGTCGTTGTAGAGGTTTGATCAGCCCTTGTCGTGCTCTTAGCGCCAGTTGTTGTTAAGGCAGTAGTCGTAGAGGTCTGACCAGCCGTAGTCGTGTTCTTGGCTCCAGTTGTTGTTGAGGCAGTCGTCGTGGAGGTTTGATCAGCCGTAGTCGTGCTCTTCGCGCCAGATGTTGTTGAGGCAGTCGTTGTGGAGGTTTGATCAGCCGTTGTGGTGCTCTTTGCGCCAGTTGTTGTTGAGGCAGTCGTTGTAGAGGTCTGATCAGCCGTAGTCGTGCTCTTCGCGCCAGGTGTTGTTGAGGCAGTCGTTGTGGAGATTTGATCAGCCGTTGTGGTGCTCTTCGCGTCAGTTGTTGTTGAGGCAGTCGTTGTAGAGGTGGGGTCAGCCGTAGTCGTGCTCTTGGCGCCAGTTGTTGTAGACGCAGTCGTCGTAGAGGTCTTATCAGCCGTAGTCGTGCTCTTCTCGCCAGTTGTTGTGGACGCAGTTGTCGTAGAGGTCTGATCAACCTTAGTCGTGCTATTGGCTCCAGTTGTTGTTGAGGCAGTCGTCGTGGACGTTTGATCTACCGTAGTCGTGCTCTTGGCGCCAGTTGTTGTTGAGGCAGTTGTTGTGAAGGTTTGATCAGCCAAAATCATGATCTTGGCGCCAGTTGTTGTTGAGGCAGTTGTTGTGGAGGTCCGATCAGCCGTAGTCGTGCTCTTGGCGCCAGTTGTTGTTGAGGCAGTTGTTGTAGAGGTAGGATCAGCCGTAGTCGTGCTCTTCGCGCCAGTTGTTGTTGAGAAAGTCGTTGTGGAGGGTTGATAAGCCATTGTGGTGCTCTTCGCGCCAGTTGTTGTTGGGGCAATTGTTGTGGAGGTCTGATCAGCCGTAGTCGTGCTCTTGGCGCCAGTTGTTGTTGAGGCAGTTGTTGTGGAGGTCTGATCTGCCGTAGTCGTGCTCTTGGCGCCAGTTGTTGTTGAGGCAGTTGTTGTGGAGGTCTGATCTGCCGTAGTCGTGCTCTTGGCGCCAGTTGTTGTTGAGGCAGTCGTCGTGGAGGTTTGATCAGCCGTAGTCGTTCTCTTGGAGCCAGTTGTTGTGAACGCAGACGTTGTGGAGGTCTGATCAGCCATTGTGGTGCTCTTCGCGCCAGTTGTTGTTGAGGCAGTCGTTGTAGAGGTCTGATCAGCCGTAGTCGTGCTCTTCGCGCCAGATGTTGTTGAGGCAGTCGTTGTGGAGGTTTGATCAGCCGTTGTGGTGCTCTTCGCGCCAGTTGTTGTTGAGGCAGTCGTTGTAGAGGTAGGATCAGTCGTAGTTGTGCTCTTGGCGTCCGTTGTTGTGGACGCAGTCGTCGTAGAGGTCTGATCAGCCGTGGTCGTGCTCTTCGCGCCAGTTGTTGTTGAGAAAGTTGTTGTGGAGGGTTGATAAGCCATTGTGGTGCTCTTCGCGCCAGTTGTTGTTGAGGCAATTGTTGTAGAGGTCTGATCAGCCGTAGTCGTGCTCTTCGCGCCAGGTGTTGTTGAGGCAGTCGTTGTGGAGATTTGATCAGCCGTTGTTGTTCTCTTCGCGTCAGTTGTTGTGGACGCAGTCGTCGTGGAGGTTTGATCAGCCGTAGTCGTGCTCTTGGCGCCAGTTGTTGTAGACGCAGTCGTCGTAGAGGTCTTATCAGCCGTAGTCGTGCTCTTCTCACCAGTTGTTGTGGACGCAGTTGTCGTAGAGGTCTGATCAACCTTAGTCGTGCTCTTCTCGCCAGTTGTTGTTGAGGCAGACCTCGTGGAGGTCCGATCAGCCGTAGTCGTGCTCTTGGCGCCAGTTGTTACTGAGGCAGTCGTCGTGGAGGTTTGATCGGCCGTAGTCGTGCTCTTGGCGCCAGTTGTTGTGAACGCAGTCGTCGTAGTTGTCTGATCAGCCGTAGTCGTGCTCTTCTCGCCAGTTGTTGTTGAGGCAGTCGTTGTGGAGGTCTGATCTGCCGTAGTCGTGCTCTTGGCGCCAGTTGTTGTTGAGGCAGTCGTTGTGGAGGTCTGATCAGCGGTAGTCTTGCTCTTCTCGCCAGTTGTTGTTGAGGCAGTCGTTGTAGAGGTAGGATCAGCTGTAGTTGTGCTTTTGGCGCCAGTTGTTGTGAACGCAGTCGTTGTGGAGGTCTGACCAGCCGTAATCGTGCTCTTGGCGCCAGTTGTTGTAGACGCAGTCGTCGTAGTTGTCTGATCATCCGTAGTCGTGCTCTTGGAGCCAGTTGTTGTTGAGGCAGTCGTTGTGGAGGTCTGATCAGCCGTAGTCTTGCTCTTCTCGCCAATTGTTGTTGAGGCAGTTGTTGTAGAGGTAGGATCAGCCGTAGTCGTGCTCTTGGCGCCAGTTGTTGTAGACGCAGTCGTCGTAGTCGTCTGATCAGCCGTAGTCGTGCTCTTCCCGCCAGTTGTTGTTGAGGCAGTCGTTGTGGAGGTCTGATCTGCCGTAGTCGTGCTCTTGGCGCCAGTTGTTGTAGAGGCAGTCGTCTTGGAGGTTTGATCAGACTTAGTCGTGCTTTTAAAGCCAGTTGTTTTGGACGTAGTCGTTGTGGAGGTCTGATCAGCCGTAGTCGTGCTCTCGGCGCCAGTTGTTGTTGAGGCAGTCGTTGTGGAGGTTTGATCAGCCGTTGTGGTGCTCTTCGCGCCAGTTGTTGTTGAGGCAGTCGTTGTAGAGGTAGGATCAGCCGTAGTTGTGCTTTTGGCGCCAGTTGTTGTTGAGGCAGTCGTTGTGGAGGTCTGATCAGCCGTTGTCGTGCTTGAAGCAGTCGTTGTAGAGGTAGGATCAGCCGTAGTTGTGGTCTGAGCAGCCGTAGTCGTGCTCTCGGCGCCAGTTGTTGTTGTTGAGGCAGTTGTTGTGGAGGTTTGATCAACCGTAGTCGTGCTCTTCGCGCCAGTTGTTGTTGAGGCAGTCGTTGTAGAGGTAGGATCAGCTGTAGTTGTGCTTTTGGCGCCAGTTGTTGCGAACGCAGTCGTTGTGGAGGTCTGATCAGCCGTAGTTGTGCTCTTGGCGCCAGTTGTTGTAGACGCAGTCGTCGTAGAGGTCTGATCAGCCGCAGTCGTGCTCTTCGCGCCAGTTGTAGTTGAGGCAGACGTCGTAGAGGTCTGATCAGCCGTAGTCGTGCTCTTGGCGCCAGTTGTTGTGGACGCAGTCGTCGTAGAGGTTTGATCAGCCGTTGTGGTGCTCTTCGCGCCAGTTGTTGTTGAGGCAGTCGTTGTAGAGGTAGGATCAGCTGTAGTTGTGCTTTTGGCGCCAGTTGTTTTGAACGCAGTCGTTGTGGAGGTCTGACCAGCCGTAGTTGTGCTCTTGGCGCCAGTTGTTGCTGAGGCAGTCGTCGTGGAGGTTTGATCGGCCGTAGTCGTGCTCTTGGCGCCAGTTGTTGTGAACGCAGTCGTCGTAGTTGTCTGATCAGCCGTAGTCGTGCTCTTCTCGCCAGTTGTGGTTGAGGCAGTCGTTGTGGAGGTCTGATCTGCCGTAGTCGTGCTCTTGGCGCCAGTTGTTGTTGAGGCAGTCGTTGTGGAGGTCTGATCAGCGGTAGTCTTGCTCTTCTCGCCAGTTGTTGTTGAGGCAGTGGTTGTAGAGGTAGGATCAGCTGTAGTTGTGCTTTTGGCGCCAGTTGTTGTGAACGCAGTCGTTGTGGAGGTCTGACCAGCCGTAATCGTGCTCTTGGCGCCAGTTGTTGTAGACGCAGTCGTCGTAGTTGTCTGATCATCCGTAGTCGTGCTCTTGGAGCCAGTTGTTGTTGAGGCAGTCGTTGTGGAGGTCTGATCAGCCGTAGTCTTGCTCTTCTCGCCAATTGTTGTTGAGGCAGTTGTTGTAGAGGTAGGATCAGCCGTAGTCGTGCTCTTGGCGCCAGTTGTTGTAGACGCAGTCGTCGTAGTTGTCTGATCAGCCGTAGTCGTGCTCTTCCCGCCAGTTGTTGTTGAGGCAGTCGTTGTGGAGGTCTGATCTGCCGTAGTCGTGCTCTTGGCGCCAGTTGTTGTTGAGGCAGTCGTCTTGGAGGTTTGATCAGACTTAGTCGTGCTTTTAAAGCCAGTTGTTTTGGACGTAGTCGTTGTGGAGGTCTGATCAGCCGTAGTCGTGCTCTCGGCGCCAGTTGTTGTTGAGGCAGTCGTTGTGGAGGTTTGATCAGCCGTTGTGGTGCTCTTCGCGCCAGTTGTTGTTGAGGCAGTCGTTGTAGAGGTAGGATCAGCCGTAGTTGTGCTTTTGGCGCCAGTTGTTGTTGAGGCAGTCGTTGTGGAGGTCTGATCAGCCGTTGTCGTGCTTGAAGCAGTCGTTGTAGAGGTAGGATCAGCCGTAGTTGTGGTCTGAGCAGCCGTAGTCGTGCTCTCGGCGCCAGTTGTTGTTGTTGAGGCAGTTGTTGTGGAGGTTTGATCAACCGTAGTCGTGCTCTTCGCGCCAGTTGTTGTTGAGGCAGTCGTTGTAGAGGTAGGATCAGCTGTAGTTGTGCTTTTGGCGCCAGTTGTTGCGAACGCAGTCGTTGTGGAGGTCTGATCAGCCGTAGTTGTGCTCTTGGCGCCAGTTGTTGTAGACGCAGTCGTCGTAGAGGTCTGATCAGCCGCAGTCGTGCTCTTCGCGCCAGTTGTAGTTGAGGCAGTTGTTGTAGAGGTAGGATCAGCTGTAGTTGTGCTTTTGGCGCCAGTTGTTGTGGACGCAGTTGTTGTGGAGGTCTGATCAGCCGTAGTCGTGCTCTTGACGCCAGTTGTTGTGGACGCAGTCGTCGTAGAGGTCTGATCAGCCGCAGTCGTGCTCTTCGCGCCAGTTGTAGTTGAGGCAGTCGTTGTAGAGGTAGGATCAGCTGTAGTTGTACTTTTGGCGCCAGTTGTTGTGGACGCAGTTGTTGTGGAGGTCTGATCAGCCGTAGTTGTGCTTTTGACGCCAGTTGTTGTTGAGGCAGTCGTTGTGGAGGTCTGATCAGCCGTCGTCGTGCTTGAAGCAGTCGTTGTAGAGGTAGGATCAGCCGTAGTTGTGGTCTGATCAGCCGTAGTCGTGCTCTCGGCGCCAGTTGTTGTTGAGGCAGTCGTTGTGGAGGTTTGATCAGCCGTAGTCGTGCTCTTCGCGCCAGTTGTTGTTGAGGCAGTCGTTGTAGAGGTAGGATCAGCTGTAGTTGTGCTTTTGGCGCCAGTTGTTGTGGACGCAGTTGTTGTGGAGGTCTGATCAGCCGTAGTCGTGCTCTTGACGCCAGTTGTTGTGGACGCAGTCGTTGTAGAGGTAGGATCAGCCGTAGTCGTGCTCTTCGCGCCAGTTGTTGTTGAGGCAGACGTCGTAGAGGTCTGATCAGCCGTAGTCGTGCTCTTGGCGCCAGTTGTTGTGGACGCAGTCGTCGTAGAGGTTTGATCAGCCGTTGTGGTGCTCTTCGCGCCAGTTGTTGTTGAGGCAGTCGTTGTAGAGGTAGGATCAGCTGTAGTTGTGCTTTTGGCGCCAGTTGTTTTGAACGCAGTCGTTGTGGAGGTCTGACCAGCCGTAGTTGTGCTCTTGGCGCCAGTTGTTGTAGACGCAGTCGTCGTAGTTGTCTGATCATCCGTAGTCGTGCTCTTGGAGCCAGTTGTTATGGACGCAGTCGTTGTGGAGGTCTGATCAGCCGTAGTCGTGCTCTCGGCGCCAGTTGTTGTTGAGGCAGTCGTTGTGGAGGTCTGATCAGCCGTAGTCTTGCTCTTCTCGCCAGTTGTTGTAGAGGTAGGATCAGCCGTAGTTGTGCTCTTGGCGCCAGTTGTTGTGGACGCAGTTGTTGTGGAGGTCTGATCAGCCGTAGTCGTGCTCTTGACGCCAGTTGTTGTGGACACAGTCGTTGTAGAGGTAGGATCAGCCGTAGTCGTGCTCTTGGCGCCAGTTGTTGTAGACGCAGTCGTCGTAGTTGTCTGATCAGCCGTAGTCGTGCTCTTCCCGCCAGTTGTTGTTGAGGCAGTCGTTGTGGAGGTCTGATCTGCCGTAGTCGTGCTCTTGGCGCCAGTTGTTGTTGAGGCAGTCGTCTTGGAGGTTTGATCAGACTTAGTCGTGCTTTTAAAGCCAGTTGTTTTGGACGTAGTCGTTGTGGAGGTCTGATCAGCCGTAGTCGTGCTCTCGGCGCCAGTTGTTGTTGAGGCAGTCGTTGTGGAGGTTTGATCAGCCGTTGTGGTGCTCTTCGCGCCAGTTGTTGTTGAGGCAGTCGTTGTAGAGGTAGGATCAGCCGTAGTTGTGCTTTTGGCGCCAGTTGTTGTTGAGGCAGTCGTTGTGGAGGTCTGATCAGCCGTTGTCGTGCTTGAAGCAGTCGTTGTAGAGGTAGGATCAGCCGTAGTTGTGGTCTGAGCAGCCGTAGTCGTGCTCTCGGCGCCAGTTGTTGTTGAGGCAGTTGTTGTGGAGGTTTGATCAACCGTAGTCGTGCTCTTCGCGCCAGTTGTTGTTGAGGCAGTCGTTGTAGAGGTAGGATCAGCTGTAGTTGTGCTTTTGGCGCCAGTTGTTGCGAACGCAGTCGTTGTGGAGGTCTGATCAGCCGTAGTTGTGCTCTTGGCGCCAGTTGTTGTAGACGCAGTCGTCGTAGAGGTCTGATCAGCCGCAGTCGTGCTCTTCGCGCCAGTTGTAGTTGAGGCAGTTGTTGTAGAGGTAGGATCAGCTGTAGTTGTGCTTTTGGCGCCAGTTGTTGTGGACGCAGTTGTTGTGGAGGTCTGATCAGCCGTAGTCGTGCTCTTGACGCCAGTTGTTGTGGACGCAGTCGTCGTAGAGGTCTGATCAGCCGCAGTCGTGCTCTTCGCGCCAGTTGTAGTTGAGGCAGTCGTTGTAGAGGTAGGATCAGCTGTAGTTGTACTTTTGGCGCCAGTTGTTGTCGACGCAGTTGTTGTGGAGGTCTGATCAGCCGTAGTTGTGCTTTTGACGCCAGTTGTTGTTGAGGCAGTCGTTGTGGAGGTCTGATCAGCCGTCGTCGTGCTTGAAGCAGTCGTTGTAGAGGTAGGATCAGCCGTAGTTGTGGTCTGATCAGCCGTAGTCGTGCTCTCGGCGCCAGTTGTTGTTGAGGCAGTCGTTGTGGAGGTTTGATCAGCCGTAGTCGTGCTCTTCGCGCCAGTTGTTGTTGAGGCAGTCGTTGTAGAGGTAGGATCAGCTGTAGTTGTGCTTTTGGCGCCAGTTGTTGTGGACGCAGTTGTTGTGGAGGTCTGATCAGCCGTAGTCGTGCTCTTGACGCCAGTTGTTGTGGACGCAGTCGTTGTAGAGGTAGGATCAGCCGTAGTCGTGCTCTTCGCGCCAGTTGTTGTTGAGGCAGACGTCGTAAAGGTCTGATCAGCCGTAGTCGTGCTCTTGGCGCCAGTTGTTGTGGACGCAGTCGTCGTAGAGGTTTGATCAGCCGTTGTGGTGCTCTTCGCGCCAGTTGTTGTTGAGGCAGTCGTTGTAGAGGTAGGATCAGCTGTAGTTGTGCTTTTGGCGCCAGTTGTTTTGAACGCAGTCGTTGTGGAGGTCTGACCAGCCGTAGTTGTGCTCTTGGCGCCAGTTGTTGTAGACGCAGTCGTCGTAGTTGTCTGATCATCCGTAGTCGTGCTCTTGGAGCCAGTTGTTATGGACGCAGTCGTTGTGGAGGTCTGATCAGCCGTAGTCGTGCTCTCGGCGCCAGTTGTTGTTGAGGCAGTCGTTGTGGAGGTCTGATCAGCCGTAGTCTTGCTCTTCTCGCCAGTTGTTGTAGAGGTAGGATCAGCCGTAGTTGTGCTCTTGGCGCCAGTTGTTGTGGACGCAGTTGTTGTGGAGGTCTGATCAGCCGTAGTCGTGCTCTTGACGCCAGTTGTTGTGGACGCAGTCGTCGTAGAGGTCTGATCAGCCGCAGTCGTGCTCTTCGCGCCAGTTGTAGTTGAGGCAGTCGTTGTGGAGGTTTGATCAGCTGTTGTAGTGCTCTTCGCGTCAGTTGTTGTTGAGGCAGTCGTTGTAGAGCCAGGCTCAGCCGTAGTTGTGCTCTTGGCGCCAGTTGTTGTGAACGCAGTCGTTGTGGAGATCTGATCAGCCGTAGTCGTGCTCTTGACGCCAGTTGTTGTGGACGCAGTCGTCGTAGAGGTCTGATCAGCCGTAGTCGTGCTATTCGCACCAGTTGTTGTTGCGGCAGTCGTTGTGGAGGTTTGATCAGCTGTTGTGGTGCTCTTCGCGCCAGTTGTTGTTGAGGCAGTCGTTATAGAGGTAGGATCAGCCGTAGTTGTGTTCTTGGCGCCAGTTGTTGTGGACGGAGTCGTTGTGGAGGTCTGATCAGCCGTAGTCGTGCTCTTGGCGCCAGTTGTTGTTGTTGAGGCAGTCGTCGTAGAGGTCTGATCAGTTGTTGTGGTGCTCTTCGCGCCAGTTGTTGTTGAGGCAGTCGTTATAGAGGTAGAATCAGCCGTAGTTGTGCTCTTGGCGCCAGTTGTTGTGGACGCAGTCGTTGTGGAGGTCTGATCAGCCGTAGTCGTGCTTTTGGCGCCAGTTGTTGTTGTTGAGGCAGTCGTCGTAGAGGTCTGATCAGCCGTAGTCGTGCTCTTCGCGCCAGTTGTTGTTGAGGCAGTCGTCGTAGAGGTCTGATCAGCCGTAGTCGTGCTCTTCGCGCCAGTTGTTGTTGAGGCAGACGTCGTAGAAGTCTGATCAGCCGTAGTCGTGCTTTTGGCGCCAGTTGTTGTGAACGCAGTCGTTGTGAAGATCTGATCAGCCGTAGTCGTGCTTTTGGCGCCAGTTGTTGTTGACGCAGTCGTCGTAGAGGTTTGATCAGCCGTTGTGGTGCTTTTCGCGCCAGTTGTTGTTGAGGCAGTCGTTGTAGAGGTAGGATCAGCCGTAGTTGTGCTCTTGGCGCCAGTTGTTCTGGACGCAGTCGTTGTGGAGGTCTGATCAGCCGTAGTCGTGCTCTTGGCGCCAGTTGTTGTGGACGCAGTCGTCGTAGGGGTCTGATCAGCCGTAGTCATGCTTTTCGCGCCAGTTGTAGTTGAGGCAGTCGTTGTGGAGGTTCGATCAGCCGTAGTTGTGCTCTGGGCGCCAGTTGTTGTTGAGGACGTCGTTGTAGAGGTAGGATCAGCCGTAGTTGTGCTCTTGACGCCAGTTGTTGTGGACGCAGTCGTTGTAGAGGTAGGATCAGCCGTAGTCGTGCTCTTCGCGCCAGTTGTTGTTGAGGCAGACGTCGTAGAGGTCTGATCAGCCGTAGTCGTGCTCTTGGCGCCAGTTGTTGTGGACGCAGTCGTCGTAGAGGTTTGATCAGCCGTTGTGGTGCTCTTCGCGCCAGTTGTTGTTGAGGCAGTCGTTGTAGAGGTAGGATGAGCCGTAGTTGTGCTCTTGGCGCCAGTTGTTGTGGACGCAGTTGTTGTGGAGGTCTGATCAGCCGTAGTCGTGCTCTTGGCGTCAGTTGTTGTGGACGCAGTCGTTGTGGAGGTTTGATCAGCTGTTGTAGTGCTCTTCGCGCCAGTTGTTGTTGAGGCAGTCGTTGTAGAGGTAGGCTCAGCCGTAGTTGTGCTCTTGGCGCCAGTTGTTGTGAACGCAGTCGTTGTGGAGATCTGATCAGCCGTAGTCGTGCTCTTGACGCCAGTTGTTGTGGACGCAGTCGTCGTAGAGGTCTGATCAGCCGTAGTCGTGCTATTCGCACCAGTTGTTGTTGCGGCAGTCGTTGTGGAGGTTTGATCAGCTGTTGTGGTGCTCTTCACGCCAGTTGTTGTTGAGGCAGTCGTTATAGAGGTAGGATCAGCCGTAGTTGTGTTCATGGCGCCAGTTGTTGTGGACGCAGTCGTTGTGGAGGTCTGATCAGCCGTAGTCGTGCTCTTGGCGCCAGTTGTTGTGGACGCAGTCGTCGTAAAGGTCTGTTCAGCCGTAGTCGTGCTATTTGCGCCAATTGTTGTTGACGCAGTCGTTGTGGAGGTTTGATCAGTTGTTGTGGTGCTCTTCGCGCCAGTTGTTGTTGAGGCAGTCGTTATAGAGGTAGAATCAGCCGTAGTTGTGCTCTTGGCGCCAGTTGTTGTGGACGCAGTCGTTGTGGAGGTCTGATCAGCCGTAGTCGTGCTTTTGGCGCCAGTTGTTGTTGTTGAGGCAGTCGTCGTAGAGGTCTGATCAGCCGTAGTCGTGCTCTTCGCGCCAGTTGTTGTTGAGGCAGACGTCGTAGAAGTCTGATCAGCCGTAGTCGTGCTTATGGCGCCAATTGTTGTGAACGCAGTCGTTGTGGAGATCTGATCAGCCGTAGTCGTGCTTTTGGCGCCAGTTGTTGTTGACGCAGTCGTCGTAGAGGTTTGATCAGCCGTTGTGGTGCTTTTCGCGCCAGTTGTTGTTGAGGCAGTCGTTGTAGAGGTAGGATCAGCCGTAGTTGTGCTCTTGGCGCCAGTTGTTGTGGACGCAGTCGTTGTGGAGAACTGATCAGCCGTAGTTGTGCTCTTGGCGCCAGTTGTTGTAGACGCAGTCGTTGTGGAGGTCTGATCAGCCGTAGTCGTGCTCTTGGCGCCAGTTGTTGTGGACGCAGTCGTCGTAGAAGTCTTATCAGCCGTAGTTGTGCTCTTCGCGCCAGTTGTAGTTGAGGCAGTCGTTGTGGATGTTTGATCAGCCGTTGTTGTGCTCTTCGCGCCAGTTGTTGTTGAGGCAGTCGTTGTAAAAGTAGGATCAGCCGTAGTTGTGCTCTTGGCGCCAGTTGTTGTGGACGCAGTTGTTGTGGAGGACTGATCAGCCGTAGTTGTGCTCTTGGCGCCAGTTGTTGTGGACGCAGTCGTTGTGGAGGTCTGATCAGCCGTAGTCGTGCTTTTGGCGCCAGTTGTTGTTGAGGCAGTCGCCGTAGAGGTCTGATCAGCCGTAGTCGTGCTCTTCGCGCCAGTTGTTGTTGAGGCAGTTGTCATAGAGGTCTGATCAGCCGTAGTCGTGCTCTTGGCGCCAGTTGTTGTGGACGCAGTTGTTGTGGAGGACTGATCAGCCGTAGTTGTGCTCTTGGCGCCAGTTGTTGTGGACGCAGTCGTTGTGGAGGTCTGATCAGCCGTAGTCGTGCTTTTGGCGCCAGTTGTTGTTGAGGCAGTCGTCGTAGAGGTCTGATCATCCGTAGTCGTGCTCTTCGCGCCAGTTGTTGTGGAGGCAGACGTCGTAGAGGTCTGATCAGCCGTAGTCGTGCTCTTGGCGTCAGTTGTTGTGGACGCAGTCGTTGTAGAGGTAGGATCAGCCGTAGTTGTGCTCTTGGCGCCAGTTGTTGTGGACGCAGTCGTTGTGGAGGTGTGATCAGCCGTAGTCGTGCTCTCGGCGTCAGTTGTTGTGGACGCAGTCGTCGTAGAGGTCTGATCAGCCGCAGTCGTGCTCTTCGCGCCAGTTGTAGTTGAGGCAGTCGTTGTGGAGGTTTGTTCAGCCGTTGTAGTGCTCTTCGCGCCAGTTGTTGTTGAGGCAGTCGTTGTAGAGGTAGGCTCAGCCGTAGTTGTGCTCTTGGCGCCAGTTGTTGTGGACGCAGTCGTTGTAGAGGTAGGATTAGCCGTAGTCGTGCTCTTCGCGCCAGTTGTTGTTGAGGCAGACGTCGTAGAGGTCTGATCAGCCGTAGTCGTGCTCTTGGCGCCAGTTGTTGTGGACGCAGTCGTCGTAGAGGTTTGATCAGCCGTTGTGGTGCTCTTCGCGCCAGTTGTTGTTGAGGCAGTCGTTGTAGAGGTAGGATCAGCCGTAGTTGTGCTCTTGGCGCCAGTTGTTGTGGACGCAGTCGTTGTGGAGGTCTGATCAGCCGTAGTCGTGCTCTTGGCGTCAGTTGTTGTGGACGCAGTCGTCGTCGAGGTCTGATCAGCCGCAGTCGTGCTCTTCGCGCCAGTTGTAGTTGAGGCAGTCGTTGTGGAGGTTTGATTAGCCGTTGTAGTGCTCTTCGCGCCGATTGTTGTTGAGGCAGTCGTTGTAGAGGTAGGCTCAGCCGTAGTTGTGCTCTTGGCGCCAGTTGTTGTGAACGCAGTCGTCGTAGAGGTCTGATCAGCCGCAGTCGTGCTCTTCGCGCCAGTTGTAGTTGAGGCAGTCGTTGTGGAGGTTTGTTCAGCCGTTGTAGTGCTCTTCGCGCCAGTTGTTGTTGAGGCAGTCGTTGTAGAGGTAGGCTCAGCCGTAGTTGTGCTCTTGGCGCCAGTTGTTGTGGACGCAGTCGTTGTAGAGGTAGGATTAGCCGTAGTCGTGCTCTTCGCGCCAGTTGTTGTTGAGGCAGACGTCGTAGAGGTCTGATCAGCCGTAGTCGTGCTCTTGGCGCCAGTTGTTGTGGACGCAGTCGTCGTAGAGGTTTGATCAGCCGTTGTGGTGCTCTTCGCGCCAGTTGTTGTTGAGGCAGTCGTTGTAGAGGTAGGATCAGCCGTAGTTGTGCTCTTGGCGCCAGTTGTTGTGGACGCAGTCGTTGTGGAGGTCTGATCAGCCGTAGTCGTGCTCTTGGCGTCAGTTGTTGTGGACGCAGTCGTCGTCGAGGTCTGATCAGCCGCAGTCGTGCTCTTCGCGCCAGTTGTAGTTGAGGCAGTCGTTGTGGAGGTTTGATTAGCCGTTGTAGTGCTCTTCGCGCCGATTGTTGTTGAGGCAGTCGTTGTAGAGGTAGGCTCAGCCGTAGTTGTGCTCTTGGCGCCAGTTGTTGTGAACGCAGTCGTTGTGGAGATCTGATCAGCCGTAGTCGTGCTCTTGGCGCCAGTTGTTGTGGACGCAGTCGTCGTAAAGGTCTGATCAGCCGTTGTGGTGCTCTTCGCGCCAGTTGTTGTTGAGGCAGTCGTTATAGAGGTAGGATCAGCCGTAGTTGTGTTCTTGGCGCCAGTTGTTGTGAACGCAGTCGTTGTGGAGGTCTGATCAACCGTAGTCGTGCTCTTGGCGCCAGTTGTTGTGGACGCAGTCGTCGTAGAGGTCTGTTCAGCCGTAGTCGTGCTATTTGCGCCAATTGTTGTTGAAGCAGTCGTCGTGGAGGTTTGATCAGCTGTTGTGGTGCTCTTCGCGCCAGTTGTTGTTGAAGCAGTCGTTATAGAGGTAGGATCAGCCGTAGTTGTGCTCTTGGCGCCAGTTGTTGTGGACGCAGTCGTTGTGGAGGTCTGATCAGCCGTAATCGTGCTTTTGGCGCCAGTTGTTGTTGTTGAGGCAGTCGTCGTAGAGGTCTGATCAGCCGTAGTCGTGCTCTTCGCGCCAGTTGTTGTTGAGGCAGACGTCGTAGAAGTCTGATCAGCCGTAGTCGTGCTTTTCGCGCCAGTTGTAGTTGAGGCAGTCGTTGTGGAGGTTTGATCAGCCGTAGTTGTGCTCTTGGCGCCAGTTGTTGTTGAGGACGTCGTTGTAGAGGTAGGGTCAGCCGTAGTTGTGCTCTTGACGCCAGTTGTTGTGGACGCAGTCGTTGTAGAGGTAGGATCAGCCGAAGTTGTGCTTTTGGCGCCAGTTGTTGTTGAGGCAGACGTCGTAGAGGTCTGATCAGCCGTAGTCGTGCTCTTGGCGCCAGTTGTTGTGGACGCAGTTGTCGTAGAGGTTTGATCAGCCGTTGTGGTGCTCTTCGCGCCAGTTGTTGTTGAGGCAGTCGTTGTAGAGGTAGGATCAGCCGTAGTTGTGCTCTTGGCGCCAGTTGTTGTGAACGCAGTCGTTGTGGAGGACTGATCAGCCGTAGTTGTGCTCTTGGCGCCAGTTGTTATGGACGCAGTCGTTGTGAAGGTCTGATCAGCCGTAGTTGTGCTTTTGGCGCCAGTTGTTGTCGAGGACGTCGTTGTAGAGGTAGGATCAGCCGTAGTCGTGCTTTTGGTGCCAGTTGTTGTTGAGGACGTCGTTGTGAAGGTAGGAACAGCCGTAGTTGTGCTCTTGGCGCCAGTTGTTGTGGACGCAGTCGTTGTGGAGGTTTGATCAGCCGTAGTCGTGCTCTTGTCTCCAGTTGTTGTGGACGCATTCGTTGTTGAGGTTTGATCAACCGTAGTCGTGCTTTTGACGCCAGTTGTTGATGTTGAGGCAGTCGTCGTAGAGGTCTGAATAACCGTAGTCGTGCTCTTCGCGCCAGTTGTTGTTGAGGCAGACGTCATAGAGGTCTGATCAGCCGTAGTCGTGCTCTTGGCGCCAGTGGTTGTGGACGCAGTCGTCGTAGAGGTCTGATCAGCCGTAGTCGTGCTCTTCACGCCAATTGTAGTTGAGGCAGTCGTTGTGGAGGTTTGATCAGCCGTTGTGGTGCTCTTCGCGCCAGTTGTTGTGGACGCAATCGTTGTGGAGGTAGGATCAGCCGTAGTTGTGCTCTTGGCGCCACTTGTAGTTGAGGCAGTCGTTGTGAAGGTTTGATCAGCCGTTGTGGTGCTCTTCGCGCCAGTTGGTGTTGAGGCAGTCGTTGTAGAGGTAGGCTCAGCCGTAGTCGTGCTTTTGGCGCCAGTTGTTGTGAACGCAGTCGTTGTGGAGGTCTGATCAGCCGTAGTCGTGCTTTTGGCGCCAGTTGTTGTTGAGACAGTCGTCGTAGAGGTCTGATCAGCCGTAGTTGTGATCTTGGCGCCAGTTGTTGTGGACGCAGTCGTCGTAGAGATCTTCTCAGCCGTAGTCGTGCTTTTCGCGCCAGTTGTAGTTGAGGCAGTCGTTGTGGAGGCTTGATCAGCCGTAGTTGTGCTCTTGGCGCCAGTTGTTGTGGACGCAGTCGTCGTGGAGGTTTGATCAGCCGTAGTCGTGCTCTTGGCTCCAGTTGTTGTGGACGCAGTCTTTGTGGAGATCTGATCAGCCATAGTCGTGCTCTTCGCGCCAGTTGTTGTTGAGGCAGTCGTTGTAGAGGTAGGATCAGCCGTAGTTGTGCTCTTGGCGCCAGTTGTTGTGGACGCAGTTGTTGTGGAGGACTGATCAGCCGTAGTTGTGCTCTTGGCGCCAGTTGTTGTGGACGCAGTTGTTGTGGAGGACTGATCAGCCGTAAATGTGCTCTTGGCGCCAGTTGTTGTGGACGCAGTCGTCGTAGAGGTCTTATCAGCCGTAGTTGTGCTCTTCGCGCCAGTTGTAGTTGAGGCAGTCGTTGTGGAGGTTTGGTTAGCCGTAGTTGTGCTCTTGGCGCCAGTTGTTGTGGACGCAGTTGTTGTGGAGGACTGGTCAGCCGTAGTTGTGCTCTTGGCGCCAGTTGTTGCGGACGCAGTCGTTGTGGAGGTCTGATCAGCCGTAGTCGTGCTTTTGGCGCCAGTTGTTGTTGAGGCAGTCGTCGTAGAGGTCTGATCAGCCGTAGTCGTGCTATTCGCGCCAGTTGTAGTTGAGGCAGTCGTTGTGGAGGTTTGGTTAGCCGTAGTTGTGCTCTTTGCGTCAGTTGTTGTGGACGCAGTCGTTGTGGAGAACTGATCAGCCGTAGTTGTGCTCTTGGCGCCAGTTGTTGTGGACGCAGTCGTCGTAGGGGTCTGATCAGCCGTAGTCGTGCTTTTCGCGCCAGTTGTAGTTGAGGCAGTCGTTGTGGAGGTTTGATCAGCCGTAGTTGTGCTCTTGGCGCCAGTTGTTGTTGAGGACGTCGTTGTAGAGGTAGGATCAGCCGTAGTTGTGCTCTTGGCGCCAATTGTTGTGGACGCAGTCGTTGTGGAGGATTGATCAGCCGTAGTTGTGCTCTTGGCGCCATTTGTTGTGGACGCAGTCGTCGTAGGGGTCTGATCAGCCGTAGTCGTGCTTTTCGCGCCAGTTGTAGTTGAGACAGTCGTTGTGGAGGTTTGATCAGCCGTAGTTGTGCTCTTGGCGCCAGTTGTTGTGGACGCAGTCGTCGTAAAGGTCTGATCAGCCGTAGTCGTGCTCTTCGCGCCAGTTGTATTTGAGGCAGTCGCTGTGGAGGTTTGATCAGCCGTAGTTTTGCTTTTGGCGCCAGTTGTTGTGGACGCAGTCGTTGTGGAGGACTGATCAGCCGTAGTCGTGCTTTTCGCGCCGCCAGTTGTTGTTGAGGCAGTCGTCGTTGATAATAATAGTTCTACGGAGTCTCCGGAATGTGATCTCCAGACTAATGTCAATACCTGAAAGACTCAACAATAGCATTTGTGTGTTTTAATGAGTGGAAATTGACAGACCGATGGCCCAACACAGCCCATTTTATCCATGGAGCCCGATTTAGGCGTGATTTCCGATCGATAAACATAGCTTTGATGCTTTCAGAAAAGGAAACACATTAAATTCCATGTTAGTGACCCGGAGGACCCGGCAAACTATAGTGGGTTCGCCGTTTTTGTGGTAAACAAATTGTCTCTGGCCGGAAGAAATGACGCAGATCGATGAGAAAATTATGCAAATGCGCCTTATTCCTAGGATTGCTAGACAAAGTTGGAAATTACTGTAGTAGGAGAAGCAAAATCACAAAAATCAGTTTTTTGTCACATCGTTACATTGTATTTTGTATGTCCTTGATGATGCCATAATGGTGACGTCGGAAAAAAACGTTTCTATCACGGTACTTTGGCTGAATATCACATATCATCATATATTTCAAAACAAAAATGCATAAAATGTCATTATGACAGTGAGAGTGTGTGATTCGGCCCCGCCGCCTCTATTTTCGGCGATTTCGAGCCAAAGAAAAAACTTTGAGAGATGTGAGAACCCCCTCGAAAAATTGGTAAGAAAATAAGAAACGTAGCGAAGACACGCACCCATAGTAGTATGGGGAAGAGATGTGGTGGTGGTCGCATCGTCGCATGCGGCCACTCGGGGCAGGGGAGGAGAGGGAAATGACAGACGGGAGAATGGAAGGGGAAGGACAGAGGAAGGAACCAGACAATGCGCACGTCTGCATCATCCCATCTCTTGAGGTGGGTTATTTGACAGACGACGGGATCGGTCGTCATTTCATCTTCTATCCAACTACAAAATCCATCGTGTCTTCAATATCGACAAATGTTACTGACATGAATTATACTGCATGTTGTTTGTTGTTTATCAGCCTGATTCCGACATGTACATACAATGGTAGCATGATGGGTTATCTGGAAGCACACACAATTCTACAGTGGGGTATTGGGGCTCCTTGGCTGGAACAGTGCAGCGCGAGTCCTGACTGTTCATGGTAGATGAGCGTGAACATCGCGAAGTGACCAGTTCCGGATGCGAGGCGTGGTAGAAGATCTTGTAAGACTGCCGCCGCCGATGGTATGGCTCTCAGAGGGTAAGAGTGAGTTCACGCGTCCCACCGGAAGGTATGTAGTGGAGTTCGGCAGAACAATTGCCCGTGAGGGGAATCGAACCAGCGACCGTACGCTTAGCAAGCTGCGACGCTATCCACTTGGCCAACCCGGCCCACTATACTGCATATCGATTATAATCGTGAAAAATCAAGCAATTGGACAGCAAGAATGAGACCTGTTTTCGTTAAATTCGTTTTAAGAAAATTATCGCATTTCGAAATATACAAAACGTCAGGCTGGTCAGTAGAGTCAATCACCTAATAAACTCGCAAAGTGTTCACTTTGATTTGATAAATAGAGCGTTGCGCCCCAGTTGCATACTGACATAATCTCCTCGTGGCGAGACGTATAGTTCTCTATTTTCTTATTGTACAAATCCCACACATCTGACAAAAAATCAAACACTAATGACCAATCATGCAATAAGTTGTATATACATAATTTGTTACTGTTTGCCGGTTGAGATGTTTGTACAATCAGCTTAGCTTAGAGATTAGATTCCCCTTTAAACGTCAGCGAGCAAACTAAAAAAACGACGTTTTATATCAGTGGTGTTGAACTCTTTTCACCTGACAATGTTTTTGTGAAAATTTCCAGTTTCATTCTAACATAAGTGATGTCTCCTATATCAAAACTTTTTTTCCAAAAATCAGAACACAGACTCTATGATTTGTCAAGTAACGAGAACACTTTTTTCCCCTTTAAAACCTGTTGTATTGTATTTTTTCCATGTACTATACATATTCGAGATGTTAACATGTTAAGTATAGGTGTTATTTGTTACAAATTTGAATAGGATTGTTAACATTTAGATTCAGATATGGTGTTTGCATCTACAAAAAATTGTAAGATTCACTCCAAAAGGAAAACTAGTAACACAATACAATAACGAGGTTTATCGAAACTGAGCGAGACAAGTGGTGAGTGATGGGTTATTCATGGAAAGAAAAAAACAGACAGAATCAGCTCTTGATAGAAGTACTGTATCAGCTAGAAACACGCGTCTCTAGAACCGGTCGCTTCGTCTCCTCCGCAACAGACATTGTACTGGAGAGAAGAAGCAGTTGCGAGAACGAGAACTAAATTAGAATAGTTACTTATACATTGTTTTCTGTTGGTTTTGGACTGAGCAAACTGCACGTTGTTTGTATATGTATTTCACTGGACACGATATATTAATCGATATATTTTGGCTCTACTTACGGTGAGGTGAGAAGTGGTTTGATCGATCGATTATTGGTTTTCACAACAACACTTACCTATCTGAATCTTGAGGGGACAGTAAGTTGTATTGAATACTGGATAGCGGCCGGTTGTCGAGACTGTAATTAAGAACAATTAGACTACTGTAATATAATGAGCAGTAACCCACTTCAATAAAAGGAATAATCAGTATAAAGTAATATTATGTACAGTGACCCACTTCAACATTTTCATGAGCATCGCCTCTTCTTGTGTGTTCATGAATGCCAATTGAGGAGAGTGCGTTGGAAAGGCGCCAGCAGACAGTAGCAGAGACGCGAACACCACCCAGCACAGCATACCTGCACATCACGAGGTTACGGTAGAATTACAACGGAACGCTAATGTCACAGTGACAGTATATATTGTACAGTGACTACTATGATGTACAGTGGTATTTCTATGATACGTAGACAATACAGGTTGCACGTGAGTGCCTCGAATTTTAGAATGAAAGGAAAGAGGGCGGGATATGAGAAGGCGATAGATTGAAACCGTTCCAATCGTCAATCTACGAATGTCGCGTCGCACTAGTCTCCAAGGCAGAGATCGCAAAAACAGGCAGCTAATTATTGTGAGAGCATTTTCTCGATCATGATTTGATTAAAGGTTAAACGACGCAGTATACAACACACATGAAAACAATTAGCTTTCGCACTGTGGACTGGCTATAGTACGTAGCACTCACGCAATCAGAGAGTGAACTGAAAGGAAGGAATACTAAAGTGAAGGATCCTCAAAACATAATAACCACGACGTGGACGCGAGAGAATATATCTTTCCTCTCCCTCTTTCTTCTCTCTCTCTCTCTCTCTCTCTCTCTCTCTCTCTCTCTCTCTCTCTCTCCTCTGGTATGCAAGAGTAGAGACTGAGCAGAGGAAGATGATTAGAAATACGAGTTCACTTCTAGTACAAAAAACATAAAAGAGCCACGCATTCGTTTTCTATTATCAAAGAAAGATTAAATCAGACATTACTGACACATTACTGACAAATCAGACATTACTAACTGTGAGTCTAAAATGGCCGATGTTGCATAAAGAAATGAAATGCGACATATAAGCAGGAGAGAGAGATAGAAAGAAGGGGAGGGAGAAAAGGAGGAAGGAAGAGAGAGAAGAGAGAGGAGAGAGAGGCTTTTTGAAAAAGTGACGTTATGTGTCTAGACAATTCAAACCGTCATGCGCGATGTGAATAATAGTAGAGCATTAGTAGAGAATACGATACTAATAAAAGTAAAGAGCATTTTAAGGTCAGTGATCATTAGTAACATATATACATTTTGAAAAGCGAAAACAATGCATGGAAACAGGCTTGAAATATGACCAGCCGTTTTATCAAAACCTCAACACAGATTGTGTAATGTGTATAGCATGGGAATATTTGCAGACTACCAGTATATTTACATCCTTCAAAGCGTAAACAAAAACCACTTACTTTGAAATTATGAGAGAGAAAAAGATAACCTTGTCATTTGATTCTCCGCAATACACCCTATCATACAGAAGAAACAATCAAAAATGAAAGCACGAAAAAAATCTTCTCTGTGCGAAAGCGATTCTGAAAAATTTCATTTTCAAAACATAAAAAGCTGTACAATAGCGCGAACAACAACACCCTTTTCTCATTTTCCGTTTTAATCATGTTTAATGACGCTAGAAGCTCTCTCGCACACATCGGTCAGGCTAGCCAATCAATGAGTAGTGTTGTGTAGTGCAGGGAATCCGCCTATGGAATAGTCTATCGCATAAATTGTAAATTCGTTTTGTGCGTCATTTGTCAAAAATTGAATCACAACCCTTCGCTTCTATTACATTTTCCTATTTCCCTATTTCCTAATTGCTAAAAATGTGAATTAGTGAATGATGGGTGTTTTGTTGTTGGCTAGTAAAACTATGCAAAAAGTCATAAGACATGATTGAAATGAAAAAAGGTCATTTTCCAGCTCTTTTTTGTTTCCGAAAAATAATTAGACTCTCGTTTGTACTGGTTGTCACCGCGCGCTAGAATACTCAAAAACGACGTTTCATGGATGAAGCACTTTTCCTCATTTTGAAGTGATTTCCACTGTTGCATTGCATTCACATCTCTATTCGATAGAGTTATAGAAAGTTGGATTGAGTTTGCTTGAATTTGAAGCGAGATACGGAGAGTCCGCATTCGAGTGCGGATTGAGATTGGTGTCGGTCGCTCGGGCGGGCGTCGGACAATCGCTTTCGCCCCGCCCCCTCTGTGTGAGAGTGAGAGAGAGAGAGAGAGGCGAATTGCGGGTGCGCGTCGGTATCCTCGCAGCGAATCGCGAACGTGTATGAAAATGTAATTTTGTGAAACAAAACTTAAGAAAAGAACAGATATTTGTACTGGTTGTCCCCGCGCGCTAGAATACTCAAAAACGACTTTTCGTGGATGAAGCACTTTTCCTCATTTTGAAGTGATTTCCACTGTTGCATTGCATTCACATCTCTATTCGATAGAGTTATAGAAAGTTGGATTGAGTTTGTTTGATTTTGAAGCGAGATACGGAGAGTCCGCATTCGAGTGCGGATTGAGATTGGTGTCGGTCGCTCGGGCGGGCGTCGGACAATCGCTTTCGCCCCGCCCCCTCTGTGTGAGAGTGAGAGAGAGAGAGAGAGGCGAATAGCGGGTGCGCGTCGGTATCCTCGCAGCGAATCGCGAACGTGTATGAAAATGTAATTTTGTGAAACAAAACTTAAGAAAAGAACAGATATTTGTACTGGTTGTCCCCGCGCGCTAGAATACTCAAAAACGACTTTTCATGGATGAAGCACTTTTCCTCATTTTGAAGTGATTTCCACTGTTGCATTGCATTCACATCTCTATTCGATAGAGTTATAGAAAGTTGGATTGAGTTTGTTTGATTTTGAAGCGAGATACGGAGAGTCCGCATTCGAGTGCGGATTGAGATTGGTGTCGGTCGCTCGGGCGGGCGTCGGACAATCGCTTTCGCCCCGCCCTCTCTGTGTGAGAGTGAGAGAGAGAGAGAGGCGAATAGCGGGTGCGCGTCGGTATCCTCGCAGCGAATCGCGAACGTGTATGAAAATGTAATTTTGTGAAACAAAACTTAAGAAAAGAACAGATATTATCTTTCAGAAGTACTTCCAAGTAAAAGTAGTTGGTTTGTACTGTTGTCTCAGTTGAGCAAAAGGACTGACATGTTTTCAATAGAGACATGTGCAAACAGGCTCTCAGCATTATTCGACGTGTTATGTTACAACAGAAGTTGTGTTTTAGATAATAACTGCATAACTTTGTAAACGCGTTCATTATAATATGGCCGCTTCGCACTGGTATGAGAGAGAGAGCCTGTTTGCACATGTCTCCATTGAAAACATGTCAGTCCTTTTGCTCAACTGAGACAACAGTACAAACCAACTACTTTTACTTGGAAGTACTTTTGAAAGATAGTTTTCACCGATTCCACTTTACACAAGTTTTTCTTGTTATGCATGAGGTGTGGCTTCCCCGAATTGACTCGATACTATGCATAGGTGATTTGGCGATCGACTATAGTCATGATCACAACTGCAAATTGTAAATTGTGAATTAACCTTTATCACTTTCTTTGATGGTTTTTTTTAAGATTCGGGTTGCATAGAAATACTCTCATAGCGGTGAACGACTAATATTTTGAATAAGCTCATGAACGTGTGTTCAGTATGAAAAGAAAAGAAAAAAGGTAACAGTAAGAAAGTACTTGCATGTTATTCGATCTTCTTCGAATAAAAGAACACTGAAAGGAGTACAGTAAGAAAAGGTTTATCAGATTATATGGCTGAGAGAAGAAACGGGCACCGGTGGAAAGATGAACAGAAATAGAGAGAATAAAATAAAATACAGTTATCTAAAGAGTCCTGAGTGTAGAAATTCGGGACATATATACATTTTTGGCAGTTTTGGTCAATCCTACACAATCTTGATTGAATAAGTGCGATATTTAGATATGATGTAATATAAATGTCATGAAAAGTTGTTATAAGGCAAGCGATTACGACTAGGTGATGAAATCGGGATCTACCGTACCCTCAAATACAGTATGACGAACAGGAACAGGAGAGATACGGTATTGGCGGATGAGAGTATGTGGGAGGAGGAGGAGCCTAGGCGAATGACACGAGTGGAAGACAGTGGACCCAGACCGCCAGAGTTGTAGCCAGCAACCTAAAATGGTACGGTACTACGAGAAAAGTACGGTAACTACAGTACCTGTACAGTATAGGTATACATGAGTCGTAGTCCATCCAGTCTCGCAGAAGGTCTCTCATGATCAACCAAATGATTCAGCGGCATAGACAGCTCCACCTGAAATGAAATGACGTCATCTCTCTCTCTCTCTCTCTCTCTCTCTCTCTCTCTCGACCTACCGCATCGCTGGCCGTCTCGGATATGAATATGAATATCTTGTATCCCCTGTCGTCGTCGTCCTCTCCTTCCGTGGAATTGACCGGGAAAGGAATCGATGTCCACTCCAGAATCGTCGTGTAGCCGATACTCTCATCCTAGAAATGAGAGGGTTAAAAAGGTTTAATCTATAGTTATCGTATATCATTCTATGTGAGTCAAATGAGAAATACAATGAGTAAAGTAAATAGACGACGAAAGAGACCAGTGTCGTACCGTGGTCTTGATGCCTAGATTGGTTATCTGGGGGCTCCTCTGTGGTGGTCGACCCATCGTCGCCACTCGAACAGTCTCACTCGCCACACCGAAGTGACCCCGAGAGTCGAACGGACGCAGTCTGCAATCATCTTGTTTTGTATATCAATCCAATAGCATCCGAATTGAGCAGACCATATTGTACCAACTTCATAGTTGTGTTGAAACGTATCACATAAAATGACATGGGAACATACCATGTTTTCCAAAGAAACGTATCACATACATAACATATACGACTACAGTCCTCACCTGCATTCGTATTCGGTGCTAGGCATGAGTCCGCCCAGGGACCATCGCTGCTGATTGGCCGACACCGACGCAGTCACCGACGGACCATCGGGAGGGTGGCACGAGATCTGGAGTACCGTATTCTCAGCTGCTTCTACAGTACTCTACAGTACCTGTACAGCGTATGCACTGGCGCACTCGTCCTCCCCATCCCACTCCCATGCGAATGATGCGTGGGTGGCGTTGACTGCCGCGGCTGAGCGCACTTTCACCCGCCGAAGCTGACCTGAATCACAGAATTGGTAATTGTAATTGTATACATAATTATCTTTTAAAAGTACTTCCGTAAAAAGTGTTGTTTGTGTTAACCTGATTCAAGAAAAGCGCATGCATATATTATTAATTTTCGAAAAATCAAATCGTAAACACCTGAACATGAAAACTAACACAAACTTGCTCTTTCAAACGAATATAGAATAGTTACACGTAACATTCAGAATAATACGATTGTTTTGTTTATTTAGTGTTTTTTGCGGTTTTTTATTTATGGTTTATCAGTAAAATAAAATGTTATTCGTGATGTTGTTTGACTCAATGTTTCAGGTATAAAAATGTCAAAAAAATAAAACATGGAATTATTCAACATTAATTATTCAAAAATTATTCAACGTTTTGAAAGAGCAAGTTTGTGTTAGTTTTCATGTTCAGGTGTTTACGATTTGATTTTTCGAAAATTAATAATATATGCATGCGCTTTTCTTGAATCAGGTTAACACAAACAACACTTTTTACGGAAGTACTTTTAAAAGATAATATATGTCCTTTTGTTGAATTTCATAGAAATTTTCTCTCTCGTCTTCATACATGTAACATGTTCTTCTCTCATTATTTCATCAATTTCATTTCAAATTTATTCGATATTTTCTCGTTCTCTCGTTCTCTCCTTCCATTCCTTCCCTCCTTCTCTCCTTCTTTCCTTCTCTCCTCCTCTCCTTTCCTCCTTCTCTCCTCCCATTCCTTCCCTCCTTCTCTCCTTCTCCCCTTCTCTCCTCCTCTCCTTCCCTCCTTCCTTCCTTCCCTCCTTCTTTCCTTCTCTCTTTCTCTCGTTCTCTCTTTCTCTCGTTCTCTCTTTCTCTCGTTCTCTCGTTATCCCTTTCTCTCTTTCTCTCGTTCTCTAGTTCTCTCGTTCTCTCGTTCTCTCTTTCTCCCTTTCTCTCTTTTCTCTCTTTCTCTCGTTCTCTCTTTTCTCTCTTTTCTCTCTTTCTCTCGTTCTCTCTTTCTCTCGTTCTCTCGTTCTCTCGTTCTCTCGTTCTCTCGTTCTCTCGTTCTCTCCGTCTCTCCGTCTCTCCTTCTCTCCTTCCCTCCTTCCCCCCTTCTCCCTTTCTCTCTTTCTCTCGTTCTCTCGTTCTCTCGTTATCTAGTTCTCTCGTTATTTCGTTTTCTCGTTCTCTCGTTCTCTCGTTCTCTCGTTCTCTCGTTCTCTCGTTCTCTCGTTCTCTCGTTCTCGCGTGTCTCCTTCTCTTCTTCTCTCCTTCCCTCCTTCCCTCCTTCTCCCTTTCTCTTTTTCTCTAGTTCTCCAGTTCTCTCTTTCTCTCGTTCTCTCTTTCTCTCTTTCTCTCTTTCTCTCGTTCTCTCGTTCTCTCGTTCTCTCGTTCTCTCGTTTCTCGTTCTCTCGTTCTCTCGTTTTCTCCGTCTCTCCGTCTCTCCTTCTCTTCTTCCCTCCTTCCCTCCTACCACCCTCCTTCTCTCTTTCTCTCGTTCTCTCGTTCTCTAGTTATATCGTTCTCTCTTTCTTTCGTTCTCTCTTTCTCTTGTTCTCTCTTTCTCTCGTTTTCTCGTTCTCTCGTTCTCTCGTTCTCTCGTTCTCTCTTTATCTCGTTCTCTCTTTCTATCCTTCTCTCGTTCTCTCGTTCTCTCGTTCTCTCGTTCTCTCCGTCTCTCCTTCTCTTCTTCCCTCCTTCTCTCCTTCTCTCTTTCTCTCTTTCTCTCGTTCTCTATTTCTCTCGTTATATCGTTATATCGTTCTCTCTTTCTCTCGTTCTCTCGTGCTCTCGTTTTCTCGTTCTCTCGTTCTCTCGTTCTCTCGTTCTCTCGTTCTCTCGTTGTCTCGTTGTCTCGTTCTCTCGTTCTCTCGTTCTCTCCTTCTTTCCTTCCCTCCTTCCCGCCTTCTCACTTTCTCTCTTTCTCTCGTTCTCTAGTTCTCTCGTTATATCGTTCTCTCTTTCACTCGTTTTCTCTTTCTATCGGTTTCTCTTTCTCTCGTTCTCTCATTATCTCTTTCTCTCTTTCTCTCTTTCTCTCTTTCTCTCTTTCTCTCTTTCTCTCTTTCTCTCTTTCTCTCTTTCTCTCTTTCTCTCTTTCTCTTTTTTCTCTAGTTCTCTCCTTCTCTCCTTCTCTTCTTCTCTCCATCCCTCCTTCCCTCCTTCTCCCTTTCTCTCTTTCTCTCGTTCTCTAGCTCTCTCGTTATATCGTTCTCTCTTTCTCTCGTTTTCTCTTTCTCTCGTTTTCTCGTTTTCTCGTTCTCTCTTTCTCTCTTTCTCTCCTTCCCTCCTTCCCTCCTCCTCCCATTCTCTCTTTCTCTCGTTCTCTAATTCTCTCGTTATATCGTTCTCGCTTTCTCTCGTTCTCTCTTTATCTCTTTCTCTCTTTCTCTCTTTCTTTCGTTCTCTAGTTCTCTCGTTCTCTCTTTCTATCCTTCTCTTCTTCTCTCCATCCCTCCTTCCCTCCTTCTCCCTTTCTCTCTTTCTCTCGTTCTCTAGCTCTCTCGTTCTCTTTTTATATCTTTCTCTCTTTCTCTGGTTCTCTCGTTCTCTCGTTCTCTCTTTCTATCCTTCTCTCGTTCTCTCGTTCTCTCGTTCTCTCCGTCTCTCCTTCCCTCCTTCCCTCCTCTCTTTTTCTCCTTTTCTCTCGTTATATCGTTCTCTCGTTCTCTCGTTCTCTCGTTCTCTCGTTCTCTCGTTCTCTCGTTCTCTCTTTCTCTCTCCCCTTACTAAATTCCTACTGATCGCAGCCACCAAAGTACATCTGTCTCTCTCCAAACAGCGTGCTCTCTCGCGTGCTCTCGCGCTCGCCCGCCAGCAGAGGGCTAGCTATCAGCTAGCGTGACTGGAAACGACACCCACCCACCCACCCACCCACCCACCCACCCACCCACCCACCCACACGCTGGCCTTTCGCCTAGTGCGAGTGCGAGATCGCTCATAACTTCTTTCGGAGAAAAGATACAAAGATGCCGTCAATTAGTGATCTGCCCTATGGAACCGTGCGAATCTAACTAACATAAATTGGAAGACTTCACATTGTTGCTAACATGTCCTTTGGATATCGCTACTTGAAAATTCTGGCGCGAGCCTTATTTTAACCCAAGAGAGAGGGCGCTGCGCGCCCTCTCTAATAATTAATTTTGTACTGCTCGGTAAATTCATATATCATATTACATCAACATTGCCGTACATCATTATGCATGTGTTTTGAAACGTAGTAATCAAAGAACTTCATATAATAAGTGTTGTTGCTCTAACATCGATCACTACAGCAGAATTTTGTCTAACTCTGGCCTGGACGCTCACCATTAGCGTTGAGGAATGCGACAGTGTCGGTGGAGAGGGGCGAGGAGCCCTGGTCATTCACTGGCTGCACTGCCAACACGACCATCCGACACCCGATCAGAGAAGAGTTCATCCGCACAATGGCCGATGGAGACGGCGACTCCAGGTAGGCGGGGCTGGAGGGGGCGGGTCTTCGAGGGGACGGCGCGTCGCTGGGGTGCTCGCCCCTGCCCTCTGCCCAAGTGACACGGTAGCGGAGATTCGAACCGGAAGAGTGTGTCTGGAAAAAGGTTGATGAATGAAGAGAAAGAGAGAGAGCGAGAGAGAGAGAGAGAGAGGGGGGAGGGAGAGAGAAAGAGAGAAAGAGAGAAAGAGAGAAAGAGAGAAAGAGAGAAAGAGAGAAAGAGAGAAAGAGAGAAAGAGAGAAAGAGAGAAAGAGAGAAAGAGAGAAAGAGAGAAAGAGTGGGGGGTAGAGATGGAGAGAGTGAGAGGGGGAGAGAGAGAGAGGGAGAAAGAGAGAAAGAGGGAATACCCACAGTTTCCACTGGCTGCCATTCGACTAGCAGAGTGTTGGCATCAAGAGGTCGCCACGACAGACCCTCCACCTAGAAATGTAGTAATAACTATGAAGAAGAGAAATACAAAACATTGTTTGTGTGAATGCTAAGTAAGCTCTATATAGTGGTTGAAACGTATAATAGTTATAGTAAGTTATGACATAGTTATGGCAACTATAGTTATGGCAATGATTTATAGTGAATTATAGTTATGGCAATGTTTTTATCACTGACCGCTTCGCTGGGTGGGGCGGCCTGTGTGCGGAGCCAGTCGGTAGGCGGAGACGGATCGCCCAGCTGACCCGACGACACAGAACGGATGCGGAACTGAATGGGGCACAGTATTATAAGCAGCTTGTAAGATGATCGAAAGAAAAAATTCGTCGTTTTCCCATTGATTTTGGGCGAAATTTTTTTTGGCTCATCTTGCAAGCTGCTATAGTGTGCCGATAATAGAGAATTCAAGTTACCATTGCTCAACATTTCCACGACAACCTTTACACCCAGCGTGAAACGTATGCGAACATCGACAGTGATTCTATTCTAACAATATTATGATCGTATGCGTGTCTGACCTGGTAGTGTTGGTTCGGCTGTAGCCGTGTGAGCCGGACCCCGTCCGCCTCATGGGGACCGACGCTCTCCCTTGGCACTCCCCTCCAACTGCGGTCCTCCCGAGTGCGCAGCTCCACCCGGTACGCAGAGATGGAAGGAGTCTGAAACGCACATGAGATGCCAACTTATGACATATGTCCCGAATGACATATTCACTGTACAGTGTGCATTAATGAAGTGCGTTTGGACTGCAAGGGGGAACGTCAGAGCAGGTCTACTGCGGGTTGTAAGCATTCTGAACGTTGTTTTGTCGTTTCAGTGCTTCTAGAGTGAGTTTTAGAGCGAGTACACTACTTATGTTCCTTTTTTATTCACTGCAGTGTTTGGTCTGGACAGTTTGTGTGGGGATGCAAGATACACTGAACTCACCGCGTGGTCCCTCGCCTCCCTTCCGGCTGGGGGCATCCGCCACGCCAACTGAACACCGTCACGGCCAGCCTGAAAGTGACGGAAATGATAAATGACGTCATTGATATTTCAGCGTTTTCTACACGTTACAGTTCTCTTATCCCAGTGTCCACTGACCTGTAGTGCCTTGACACTGATGGGTGATGTGGGCAGGGCCTTTCCTTGTGGTGGATTGGACGATCCAAAGAGGGAGGAGCACGGGAAACGACCCGCCCGCTTCTTCTTCCGCTCCTGTAAAAGAAAAAGCCAAAATTTACAAACGTTGAAAAAAAAATTTTTTTTAAGTGCTGTGACAACCACGTTTCGGCTTGTTTCACCTTACTAAATTGTTCGCGCAGCAAGGCGGAGCACACATTAGAAATTACTAATAAGTGATTAGTACGTGATGAGTCATCTAAGTCAACATTCTCGCCAAAGGTTTTGCTGACTAATAACTCCGTTGTGAAACGTATGTGCTCACTGCCCCCACCTCTCTACTGTGGTCGCTCTCATCGACCCTGTCTCCGCTCTTGTGCACTGGCAGATTCGCCAGACTGCGCGGCCAATCGAGCGACAGCAGAGGCTCCGCGCAGTCAATCTAGAAACACATTTGTAGTGACAACAATTTACGGTATTATGATGTTAATGCGATGGCACTTCATTCCAAACCTTTTTTACTTGCTCTTTCTTGACACTTTTTCAGTTTAGTTTTTTTTTTTGAAAATACGTTTCTCACGTAAGTCGATCACTCAAATACGTGTTCATAATATTAATGTCAATCCATGTGCGCCACCCTCACCTCATTCTTACAGTCCAGCTCCACTTCGCACGTGATATTGGTGTGATCGGAGTGGGCGTGGCTATGGTGGGCGTGGCCGTGGTGCGAGCCGGCGCGGTGCTCCTTCAGGGACACTTGGGGCCGGTCTGCGAATGGGAAAATGGTAAATAGGTTTCGATCAAATCTCAGAAATTTAATATTTTCATGTCTTTTTCACGTAGTTGTCACAGTTTATAAATGGGATTTAGAAGGGTGTCTTTCCCTCATCAGATCTCACAATCAGAAACTCACCGCTGACAACCAGTTGCACATTGAGGTGCGCTCGTCCCAGACGGTTGTGAGCAGTGCAAAAGAACACTCCAGCGTCATCTAAAGACACATTCCCTATCTTCCTGCCCCTCTCCCTCTCTCTCTCTCTCCCTCTATCCCTCTCTCCCTCTCTCCCTCTCTCCCTCCCTCCCCCCTCCTCCCTCTCTCCCCCCTCCCCTCTCACCTGTCTGTACATGTTCTATGACGAGTACCCCTGCCTCGTCCCGTATCCTTCCCTTATGGGGTATCCTCGCCCCTCCCCCATCCGTCCACTTGGATGCTCCTCGAGGAGACGCCTGGTAGGTACACGGAAGGTGCTGAAAGGAGAACATACAATGATGAACAATCCATTACGCCTGACGTTTCACTATTGCTGCGTATTGTTTCTATCACTTTCCTAACAACTTTAACAAACAGGAGAGCAACCATACATACTACTAAACACAACAAAAACACTCAGAGGTGCTGAAATGCCATGTTTTATTGATGTTGTTTCCAGTTACGTTTCATTGTTGATACTCAACCGTTTCTTTCATTTTCTCCATAATAACATCGTCTTAGAATCAATGTAGGATCAACCATGCATACAATCATACAAATTCAACAAAAAAAAGACTCACCAGTGTGGTTCCCTTGACCGCTATGACTTTAGTTGGCATCGCGTGGGGAGGGAAAGCGGGGGGAGAGTCCTGAAACGAATTTCCATATACAGTACCCCTACAGTAACCCATACAAATACATACAATCACTTTTTGTACAAGCTCAGCAACAGTAACATTCAAACCTCTAACCGTAATTCGTACCTTTACAGTAACCCTAGCAGAGCTTGTTGCGGTTCCGATGTCGTTGCTGACAGAACATTCGAAGACTGACGAGTCAGACTTGACAGCGTCACGGATAGAGAGGCTGAAGAAGGAGGGTGAGAGAGAGGGGGAAGAGAGAAAGAGAGAGAGAGAGAGAGAGAGAGAGAGAGAGCGAGAGAGCGAGAAAGACTGACACATTGTGCTGCAGCACGTATCGCTTCCTTCTATCTCCATCCATCAGAAGAGGCGACAGCGGACGGCCGTTCTGGAAAGAAATGCATTTCATAAACTCGTAAGAATCAGTTTTTCGTTCTTTGAGCTGACAGTATTCCTGAATTTCACATAAAGAGCGCGCTGCGCCCTCTCTAATCATTACACGACCACTACATCACTTTCAAAATCTTCTACCCTCGGACCCATAACTGATCACTTATTCAACTACACTACTTGCCACATGGAATAGCAAAAGTGTGGGCCCGGGTGCCCCCGGTGTGGGCCCGAGTGGGCTCGCGCCCCGTATTCGATCATATCGAACTATTTTCTCAGCAGCCGTATCTACCATACCCACACTATTCCAGTCAGGATCCCTCAAATGCTTCACTGGAATTGTGCTATAGGTTCACCCATCACGCTATATCTATATAGCATTGTCATCGTGCACCAGACTGCCTCACCTGGAACCATTCGACCGCACTGGCCATGTCACCAGTGGAGAGAGGACACTCGAGTCGGATAGAGTCGCTGGTGGCATGCAGAGAGTCCCACAGAGGAACCAGGATGGATGGAGGGGCTGAAGGAAGAAACTCTCTCTCCCCCCTTCTCTCTCTCTCTCCCTCTCTCTCTCTCTCTCTCTCTCTTCCACTCACATTTCAACGAGAGATGCACCTCCGCGTGCGCAGCGGACATGGAATTGGTGGCCGTGCAACGGTATCTGAAATACATATATCTTCATTTATTCATCTAAAAGCATTGCAGAATGCATTGTCTACATTTTGTCCTGTCCGTGCCCCGTCTCTTTTGTCCTGTCCGTGCCCCGTACCTGCCCGCATCGCTCTCCCTCGCTCGCTCGATCCTCAACACCCTTCCATGGTTGATGATGGTCGCTCTCTGTGGCAGACTCCTCTCATCCACTCTCTGCCAACGGTACGTCGGCGTCGGACTGCAATATCGATTGGTTATCGATTATCGATTGATTGATCGATACTCACAATCCGTACGCGAAGCACTCCAGGTAGACGGTATCGCCGCGCACTGGTGATTCGGGGAACACCTGAAAAAGCATTGTGTAAGTACTTATTCCGATAAATGCTTTTATTAGCAATATTGACACGTTAGCATACAGACCTATTTTCTCGTTTTCATGAAACGTAGATAGAGATTATTCGAACTGCAGCGTTCATAGAAAAGTGGATGCACCAACCTGCGGCTGGTGCTGGTCGATTTCTGGTGGCGAGTGGTGGGCGGCCTCGGCTGGGACCACCAGGCGGAAGAAGGGACCATAGTGGCCGGATTGGGTGGAAGAGAGCGAGAGCGAACACGCGTAGCTGAACAGGAGATATGTTTGCATCAAAAGTATAAAATGTCTATAAGTCTACTCGTCTGTTTATTTTTAAAAGTATCTCACCTGGTCTCGTCTTCCTTTTTGACATGTGAGAAGAAGAGTGCCCCGTCGAGGCTCACGAATATCCTCTCATCCTGGGACACTATACGTTCCGTAGTATCGTCCCGCAGCCAGTTGAACGAGTGCGACTCTGCAAAGTACTTTGTAAGATAATTACATTCACTAAATTATGTAAGTTATTAGTTTTGTACGGTTCCCTAATCACCTTTCTACTCCTCTCCGCTTTTTCCAGTGTTGATTTTTCAAAATCGTGCAACGTGGGGGAGGGACAATACACAGAGTGACAAGCAGGTGTGAGTCAGAAGGTGAAAACCCAGCCAAAACCCAGTGTCGACACCACCCAAGCCCAGTCCACACAGCCCAGTCTTGGCTACTGCCCAGTTACACTCTAGTGCCAATGCATTCTAATCCACTACACACAGGCAGTCCGAGGGGGCGTCTTGCAAAAGGAAACAGTAAAGAAACCGTGAGTTGCCACGAAACAAAAACGGAGTGTGTGTGTGTGTGTGTGTGAAACGGGTTTATTGTGCAGATAGGAAGTGCGAGGAGGAGTGAGGACGTTCACAACACAACACACAAAACAACGACAAGTCAAAACACACAAAGGGAGTGTTGGGACGGACAAGAGTGATCTCTGTGCGAGTGTGTGCAGTGCAGTGTGTGTGTGTGTGTGCGTGGTGATATATGTGCAATGTGGTGCAGTGTGGTGCAAGTTGTGCAGTGTGTACAGTGCGATAGTGCGAGAGGTGCAGTGGTGGTGGTGATAGTGATATTTGTGTTGGTGATTGTGCATGGTGCAAGATAGTGCGAGTGCGAGAGTGTACGGTGTGGGTGGGTGTACACTATGACAACGTGAAAATGACACACACGCAAAAAAAACGATGGAACTCAAAGAATGATGAATTAGTACACGACACTAGAAGCTGTGATGTGTGAGGGCCATGCTCCACGGCAATCCATGCAACAGACTGCCGAATAACGGCAGGACCAATACGCCTACATCGGAGCGGAATAATCGGGGGTGGAGGGGGAGTGACTCCTGTGGAATTAGCGAATGTAATGCGATCAAACAGACACGCCGATCAAAAGCACGCAAACAACGGCGGACAGGCGATACCCGAAGAGAGAGTGTGTAGAAAGAGGAGAGTCATTTGATGGGCAGACAGGCTAGAGAGTGAGTAGAGGACCACTCGAGATGACATTAGACATATACGGGCCGGGCCGCCCTTCAAATCTCATTATTTCTGACCGAGAGAAGTTGGGGCGAGAGAGGAAATGGAAAGGAAATGCTCGAGTGAAGTTGAAGTGACTGAGAGAAAGTGGGTCTCTGATTGGAATGATAATGAGACGCAGACACAGACACCGTACCCCAAAGGGAATTGGAACGGCTGTATTGTGATCGGAAACGGGGAACGCATAGTATTGTCAAGGCTGCAAGAGAGAGCTGGAGAGATGCCGGCGAGAAAGCGGGCGAGACAGAGAGGGCGGACAGAGAAAGAGATCAAGTGAAAGGGATCAGCGGCTTGAGTGATTACTTGACAGGAGCTGTCTCGGGGCGAAACTAACCCAGATCGAACCGGTATAGGGAGAATGAACGGCGATCGGCCGAGAGAACACCACATCTCTCTCTCTCTCTCTCTCTCTCTCTCTTTCTTTCTCTCTCACTTGACTTTATATCGGTGCCATTACAACACCGCATAATCGAAAAACCGCATAGGCGGGCGGGCCGAAACTGAAACCGATACTTTTTCTGCGCCCATACTAGTTAACGGAAACCGGGACACTGCATTTCGGCGCGAGATTCCAATCTCTCTCTCTCTCTCTCTCTCTCTCTCTCTCTCTCTCTCTCTCTTCCCTTGCCTATTCTTCCCACGCCACCCAGAAACACTATCCGTTGGCACGAGGGATTTCGACTTTCCCAGAACAGCGAATATTCCAGTCCGTGCCGTTCCTATAGCCGTGCCGCTAACGGGCGGAAGTGTGAGTGGTGTGGGGGGAGGGCGGAGGATGCGTCCATATAAACGAGAGACACCCCGGAACGCAATCAGAGAGCTAGAAAGAGGCGAGAGAGTGTGTGAACGTGAGAGGGCGCAGCGCGGGTCGCTTGCCCAAATGTGTCCACTAGAGACGATGGAATCCGAGCGGAGGAAGACGCGGATATTGCACAATTCTGCAATAGCCTCAGGGCATATATCCTCGGGCAAGAAACGATGAGAGCGGATCAGTTTCACACAGAGAGTGACGCGGGATGAACCAGGATTCATTACGACAGACCAGTTTATCTCAGGATCCGGCTTACACCCGATCAACAACAAACAACAAATCCGATTGACACACGAACACAAAATAGACCGCGGGCTGGCAGCTAATATATTTTGGCCGGAAAGGCGCGTTGGCTTTTAGGGAGAGGAGAGAGGGGAGAGGGGAGTATCCTCGAGCCTCCTCGAGATAACCATATTATAGGCATCACCCTCTCAGGACACAGATGGAATACTCACTCACTACGAGACAAATTGAAAGCGAACCAGTAAGGCAGTAAGCTTCTGTGTGGACTTGGACAACCCACAAAAGAGGAAGATGGGGAGAGAGGGGGAGAGATGAGAGAGAGAGAGAGATCTGCAAGTCCCGCGGGAACCAGCGAGTGGATGGGATATCTCTATTCCAAATTCAGGAGGCGGGTAGCTTGTCTGAGCGACTGCGCCCCAGGGAGTGAGGGAGGGAGGGACGGGTCCTCTAAAGGCTCCCCCGAAATCATATCTCCGCGTATTTACAGCCGGAAACCGAGTGAACGCTGTCAATCCTCTCTTCTCTAGACACATCTGGCCGCGAAATTGCTAATAAAACACAGCTAACGGGAGGTCGATATTTCAAGAAGTAGTGTGGACTTTGGAAATCTATGAGGTCTACTGCACTCTCTATTCTCTAGCAAAGCTGTAATGAGCACAGGGCAGGAACGAGATTTCCACGATTTCTACCCTCGAAAATCAAAAAAGTTTGGGAAAGGAGGAAGAGAGAGAGAGACGGAGAGACAGAGAGACAGAGAGACAGAGAGACAGAGAGACAGAGAGACAGAGAGACAGAGAGACAGAGAGGCAGAGAGGCAGAGAGAGAGAGAGAGAGAGAGAGAGAGAGAGAGACTGCACCTAGACGTAGACATGTGTTGCGGCTTGCGTGAGAACTGAGAGTTGAGAGTGATCTGCATTCTCGAAATAATATGCGAGAGAGACAAGGGAGAGATGATATTGCGAAGAGAAACAGGTGGTTTCCCCAGGCTATGTGAATCTCTCTTTCCTTTCTCTCTCTCTCTCTCTCTCTCTCTCTCTTTCTCTCTTTCTCTCTTTCTCTTTTTCTCTCTTTCTCCCATCATTGCTTATTTCAGCTGAGTGAGAGACGCTCTAGTCTAGATGGCATAAACTAAACTATGAGTGCTATACAACCACAAATGAGAGCCAATAAATGAATACCACAATAATATACGCAAATTCCGAAGGAAATCCCGGAAGGCGTGTAATAATGGGCGGATACGGATGCTAATTTCGGGGATGAGAATGAATGGCGCCGCCGAAAATATTTGTGGTTGTCGTCTCTCGAAATCGAAATACGAAAGGAGAAACGCAACGTTTGTTTTTAGAGAATGTGACACATTCTGAATCACATGACAAAGGAACTCATAGCAAAATGCCGGCAGTGCGATTCCAGTCATCACAACATTTTGAAGCGTCTGAGAGAGAGAGAGAGAGAGAGAAAGAGAGAGAAAGAGAGAGAAAGAAAGAGAAAGAAAGAGAGAGAAAGAGAGAGAGAGAGAGAGAGAGAGAGAGAGAGAGAGAGAGATGCGCTAGTACTAGTGAACGTCAAAGAGAGGATTAGTGAAATCACGACGGGAACGTTCGGAGACGAGAGGCATATGCATAAATGTCGGAGACGTTGGAATTGAGGAAGAGAGAGAGAGAAAGGGAGAGGCGCATAATAGGCCTTGTTAGCAGCCGCCTTAGACACAACATCCATGCAAATCACACATGCACACATTTCACACTACGCATTTACATCCTAAGTATCACATCATAATTAATTACTCTCCAAACGTGTAATATATACGCTGTTTGCCGTATACATTGATAATATTGCCACACCATCCCACTGATTAGACTCCCCGGTCATAACTGATATTGCTAGCGGATTAGTCACTCTATCACCTTCTTATCACCCACTGACACTCCCAAGTGACACCACCAAATCACCAAAATCGGAGTTATAGGAACACCAGGCTTGTAATTTCAGTTTGGAAATAATGTAAACAAACAAACAGACAAACAACTCACTGGGCTCGTGACTGGGCGCGTCGCAGTCGAGACGGGCACCACCGTTGAGACGAGGGAAAGTGTCGAGTCTGGAAGGGGGAGTTGGGAGAAAGAGAGAGAGAGAGAGGGAGAAAGAGAGAAAGAGAGAGAGAGACAGAGAGGGAGAAAGAGGGAGAGAGAGAGAGAGAGAGAGAGAGAGAGAGAGAGATGCCCCACCGTGTCCTCGCGAATGGCTCCAGAAACGCTGGCTTGACAAGAATGGGCGGTGAGCGAACCGTGCCGAGCGGGTTTCTAGAAACAGAGATAATATGTTATATACGTTTCAAACCATTTGTAAATGCCGCACACCAGACTTGGTTACAATTTGTAAATTTATTACCACAACATGGAAAAGGTTTCAAAACGAGTAAGGGAGACAAACAAGCAAACAAACAAACAAGTGCTGACTCTGCGAGGCAGTGGAAGGATGAGTATGCGAGGTCGGCGGCGGCTGGTAGGAGGAGGGCTCCCCCGGAGAGGAGGAGGGACGAGTTGGCGGAAGAGGTGGGCGAGACCTGACAGCGGTTGTTACCATGAAAGGACGGTCACGAAAAAATGTGGAAAGTGATAGTTTGTTGCATTGCTTGACATTTGGGTAGCCATGCTGGGTAATTCTAGTTGGCTGATAAAGTGTTTAGAAATCAGAGTCCCAAGTTTGGGAAACACGTGGCGGTTAGCAAGTCCCGTCTTTCTAATGTTATGTGGGAATCCAATGGGGGTCCCGTACTTCGGGACATATGATATTACCGAGAAGGTAACTTGTGGTTTTGATACATTTATTTATTTTCTTTAAAAAAAAAAAAGTACTTGCGTAAACAGATGAACTTTGTCTTAACCCAATGCAGCAAAAGCACATGCATAAAACGTTTACAAATACTAACACAAACCTGCACCTCTCTCTCTCTCCTCTCTTTCCTATTTCCTACTTATTTCTTACTAAATCTCTGTTTATGCCGTTGTGGTCACTTGTTAGCAACAACGACAGAACATTTCAGTTCACGCAGGTTTGTGTTAGTATTTGTAAACGTTTTATGCATGTGCTTTTGCTGCATTGGGTTAAGACAAATATCATCTTTTTACGCAAGTACTTTTTAGAGAAAATATATGTGCTTTTGATAAATTTCATAGAAATTTTTAATATGTGCTGAACGCTGAACTATGACTATTCATCTGGATTATATCAAAAACCACTCTTTCTGTCTCCTTCTGTTCTCTTTCTCCCTCTGTTCTTTCTCTCTCCTTCTGTTTTCTCTCTCACTATTCTTTCTCTCTTTCACTGCTCTCTCACTTTTTTTCTCTCTCTCTTTCTCTGCCTTTCTCTCACTCTCCATATTTCTCTGCCCTTCTTTCTCTATCTATCATTCTCTCTCTATCTCTGCTCTTCTCTCAGTTCTCCCTCTCCCGCACCACAGGCCACAACGTATTCACGGATCGCCGTTACGTTTCACAAAACGTATTTCCAACGTATTTTCTCACTACCAGTCGGTGTCGCGCCTACTGCGCTCTTCCTCCTGGTTATAGTTGGCGGGATCCAAACAATGCAAACCCGGCGCGTATTTGATGCTGGCGGCGGCGGGGCGGACTACACTCAAAGTGAAAGTTGGGAAAGTAGTGACGGGAAGGAAGGAAGGACGGACACGAAACACGCTGGCCTTTCGCCTAGTTCGAGCGCGAGATCGCACATAACTTCTTTCACAGAAGAGATACAAAGATGCCACCGACCAGTGATCTGACCTATGTACGGAACGATGCAAATATAACTAACATGAATTAGATCAGTTCACATTGTTGCTAACATGAGATATCGCTTCTTGAAAAATCTGGCGCGAGCCCTATCCTAAGCCAAAAGAGAGAGCGCTGCGCGCCCTCTCTAATAAATTGTATGTATGCATTATTATTATAATTTTGGTAACGAAGGAGAGATTAGTACACGTTGACGTCAGTTGATACTATTCTGATTGCTTCTTAATGTTAGCTGAAACGTATCGTATTTGGCGTATCATTTACGCTTCAGTAACTATATAACAGATTTCTGCGGCATTTCCTATCTAATACACATGATACAGCGTGAACAATAATAAATAATCAGTCAATAAACAATCAATAAGTGCTCACCACTTCCACGTCGTTCCGATACCAAGTGATCTTCGGAGTCGGCTGGCCAGATACGTGACACGGCAGCACCTGCAAGGTTGTTGTTGTTGTTGTTATTGTTGTTGTTGTTGTTTGTTTGTTTGTTTATTTATTTATTTTCGATATACATGTGATTGAAAAGATCACACCATCAGTATTTAGATGTATGATTGAAACATACCACATAGTCTGCATCTGGTCGCATATGGAAGTAGACCTGAGGCGGTGGCTGCGACACGAGACGAGGCGCGCCTACGTTAATACAGTATACTCAAGAGCTACAGTGCTACAGTAACCCTACAGTACCTGTTGGCATGAGCTGTTGCTGTATGAGCATCGCCCGACGCGCCTGAGGGGAGAGAGCGCAGACGAAGGGGTAGGCGGCAGAGGGAGACACGGAGATTCTGGAGAGGAGAGAGGGTGAGAGAGAGAGAGAGAGAGAGAGAGAGAGAGAGAGAGAGAGAGAAAGAGTGAGGTGCTCACATTCTGTACTTGCCCTCATCGTTGCGCCGCACCGCAGCCGCTTCCTTTTCCTCGTGAATCTAAACAGCAACATGAATGATTGATTCTTACACTCAAATAGTCAAATATAGTTCGTAACGACTATAGTACCGTATTGCTACAGTACCTACAGTACCGTAATAGCGTACCGTATTGCTGAGAGTGGGCGAGTGTCCGACGAGCCACGTCGATTCGGACAGACCAGAGTTGTAGAGGGACTGAAAGCCAATACGTTTCACGAAACAGTCATTCAACAATCGATGAGTTGTTTCCGCAATACCGCCTTTCACCTATGTACTACACATATTCATTACACGAAAACGATAGAAAAAACTATCAATACAGAATACAGTATGTACAGTATGCCACACACATTGTTCGTGTACGCTTCTTATAAAGGATGTTTCTGACGTAACTCGAGAATCATATCATTGTATTTGTATATCATGTGTATTACAATTTCGTACATTACACAGTATCAACAATATCCTACGGTCTTGCATAGTACCGAAAACGCATAAGTAAGGCGTAGGACGTAGGTACAGTCCAGGGAATATTTAGTTCCGCAACTACTTCGCGCGTCCATCCCGCATTTGAAAATTCCGCGCGCGCGAAACTTCGAATTTGAATCTGATTTCCGCCGCCTCGCACTCTGCTCTTTCTTGCGCTCTCTACAGGCGGCAACTGATTTGCCCGTAAGTTGTACGTAAGCGCTTCAATCGCTTCAATCGCGACGTCTGCTCACCTCTAGCACCTCCTGCGCGTCTTCGAGTGCAGTGTGGTCGTGTACATTGAGGAGGCGAGCGCCGTCAGAACGACACGAGGAGATCGCCGACCTGCAAGAAGAGTCACTGCTGGAAAGTCCCCTATCCACACGGTTGTTTCAGTAAATGTGTGTTTATCGAGTTTATCGATTTGTGCTCTCTCTCGCGGGGATATCGTCTCGTTTTCGTGCCAATTATTCCGCAGATTTTCATAGTTATATTTAATAGCAATCAGGGTTCATTATTTTGTCTCTTATATTATAGCCAAAAACGTAAATCGCGCTTTAAAATGACTTTCTTAACATAGAAAAAATTCGTTTTGCATTTTTCTATATAAACTATGTTAAGACGTGCTCCGCAGCAAAAATAATCACAGACAACATTCATCAGTAGACCTTTTTTTCCATTTTCAGTGGTTTTGCACACCAATCGAAACTATAGAAAGTTCGCATAAGCACTCGCCTACAGATTGATAGAGGAATAACTACAGATTCGTCACTCACCTACTAGTAGCTGGTGCAGCAACAAGTTGAAAGAAGAATAACTTACAAACACAGAATCCCGACTCACCTGCTGGTTTCCGGTGTGATGACGGGGCGCACACAGGTGTCGCCCGACGCAGTCCAGCCAGACGGACACGCGCCGTCGTCTGGAAGGGGGTTTGTGGACTGACAATCGAATCGGTGATCGTTGCTTTTTCCGATATCGTCTGCAACATCCAGAGAACACAGTGATATGCTTCGGTAGTGTTTTCGCACGGAACAGCCGTGTACCGTGCTTCTTATTTATGTCGTCTCTATCATTTTTTCAGTTTTCACTAAAACGTGCGTGTCATATGAATTGTTTAGTATTGCTTGTTTCAGAATCCTTCAGATCTCCAGCTGTTCCCTCCTCCTATATCGCAATGCGTTCTCGACACCGGCACCCCGCTGCGATCGACTAATCTAGCAATTTCTCACGACTGTCACAATTCTGTTTCGCTCTCTTCCTCGCTTTGTTCCTCATTGTCTTTCACAAGAAGGAATGAACAAGCGCAATTCAATTACATAATCAATCGTGTGTTTACATAATCTGCCCGCGCGTGCTTCTCATGACCTCAGTCATAAACGACAGATTGGTGGGGATTACTGTATGGCTTACGGTATCTGGCTGTAATTCAATATGAGGTAAGAGTTCGAACCAGCTGTCGAGAGAAACGCACATGAGAGAGAGAGAGAGAGAGAGAGAGAGAGAGAGAGAGAGAGTATCTGGCTGTAATTCAATATGAGGTAAGAGTTCGAACCAGCTGTCGAGAGAAACGCACATGAGAGAGAGAGAGAGAGAGAGAGAGAGAGAGAGAGAGAGAGTACATGAAAGGGTAGTTATTGCGTCCCCTGTTCTCATAAGAGGCCCGCGGGGTGTCCCCCCGAAAGTGACGTGGAGGGACACCAGGCTGGCAATCTCTCTCTCTCTCTCTCGCTCTCTCTCTCGCTCTCTCTCTCTCTCTCTCTCTCTCGCTCTCGCTCTCGCTCTCTCTCTCTCTCTCTCTCTCTCTCTTTCTCTCTCTCTTATAACATCAAGACGCATTGTGATACTCACAAAGTGATTGGCGCCTCCAAGATTGTAATCGAGCCGTCAATTGAGGTGTCACTCCCGGCATCTTATGGATATTTCGAGAGAGAGAGAGAGAGAGAGAGAGAGAGAGAGAGAGAGGGGAGAGAGGATAGATATGGAGGGAGAATGATGTGACAGTTGTTTGCGCGAATAGAGTATCACTTTAGTGACCTTTGTCCGAATTTATTGCTTCACAAGAGTGACGAGAGTCTAATGGAGAATGGACAGGATAAGTTATGTGTGTGTTCTCGTTCTACCGTAAAGTCGTAAATATGTACACACACCACAAAGCTACTTTTGACAGCAGTAGCTTTGGCGTCTGTGAATTATATCGTCTGAGCTGATATCGTCTCATTCATTTTTGTATGCGAAGCTACAAAAAGCGATCAGCCTTTTTTCAGCAGCCGCAAATAAAAGAAATAACACGTTCCATATATATATACCTCTTTTTTTGCCATTCTTCTGCAACGTTCGCGGAAATTAGATCGAAAATCCCTTGTGTAATCCAACTTTCCGGATAATGAACGCTTGAAACACGCATTTTGATATGTGGAAAACTCAAATCTCTAGTAAACGAGCATTTCCACGGGAATAATTCACGACAGTCCCAACGCGTGCGCGAATATTCGAATACTTTAGTACGCGAATCCGGCACGAACGAGAAAAAATGGAGGAAACCGAAAAAAGGCTCACCGAGGAAGGCGGTGGCAGTAGAGAAGCAGAAAACTTGAAGTATGAAAAGTCGCATGGCGGATTTCATTGGAGCTTCATTGAGGGTTGAAAAGACGGAGGCCTGGAAACGAGAAGGAGCTATGAAATACGACATGGATTCCACTTATACGCGAAGGAACACACAAAGCCTCGCGCAAAGCCGAAACGAGAGAGAGAGAGAGAAGTGGAAACACATTACTCAAAGAAGTGGCATCATCTGAAGGTGGTCCTCTGGATGCGCGGGTGGATGCCGTGGCTAAGAAAAGCTGCGGGTTCTTGCGCAAGAGAGAGGATACTCTCACTCAAACAGGATTATATGCCGGGAGTGTGAATGAGTAAGGGTTGTGGGCCCTCCCTTCTCTCTCTCTCTCTCACTCTCTCACTCTCTCTCTCTCTCTCTCTCCCTCTCTCTCTGTCTCTCTCTCTCTCTTTCTTTCTTTCTTTCTTTCTCTCCCCCCCCCCTCTCTCTCTCTCGGCGAGCGACACACATAAAAAGAAATACATATGCACTCGCATAGCTACGAGGCAAAGAATAGGAAATCACGGAAACGAGCCTGCATCAACACTCGATGGGATTAGAATTGCATCCGAATATGGTCAAAAAGAGTACGAGAGAGAGAGAGAGAGAGACGGGGAGAAAGATAACTCTCAAGGATGCTCAATTGGAGTTCGCTTGCGCTGCAGAGACATGAATGGGCACTTTTAATTGGGCGAATCTCGATGAATCTATGGGAATATGCCTTGACCGGAAGAAGATCAGAGAGTGAGAGAGGGAGAGAGTGAGAGAGAGAGAGAGAAAGAGAGAGAGAGAGAGAGAAAGACCTTCCCCCTCTCTCCTTCCTATAATTAATTCGAATTGGCTACTCAAGTAAACAACTTGTCATCTCTCCGGCGCGTTCTAATAAGACATGCGCGAGAACGACAGGGAGAAAACAGGATGCGGCAGATTCCCGCCCCCGCAAGAACACTCGACACCACCGCACCACGCCACACTACCATCACCACAAAACACTATGGGGAATTATTCAGCGGCAGCCACTTTGGTCAAGCGAGTTGGAGGGACGGAGACTTGTATATGTCAATGCTCGCAAAAACTGTAAACACCTGCCGCTTAGCTATATTACCCCGGACAAATTCGCGAAATTGTAGCGAGGCGCCTGAACTGAAGTTTCTGAGTTGACCGAAAGTTGCTACTCGCAAATAAATAAATAGCTGCTAGGGCAGAATGCGCGAGTAAAAGAGAAGAGGCAAGAAAAATCAGGAAATTAAATCTGCTGTCGCTCTCAAAACGCGCTGAAAAGAGGCAGGTCGGTCAACTGAGAAGCCTGGGAAACGAGAGTGGGAGAGATGAAGGGAGAGAGAACTGTACTAGTAAACAAAGAGTAAACGAAAAAAATAACAAAGTAAATAAGTGTAATGTAATGTAATGAGTAAATAAGTAACTGCAACTGGTTTGAATTGATTTGAAGTAAATAACAGGCGGTGGGGTCAAAGAGGTTAGGTTAGGAGGGTGGCAATTGCGGGGGCATAAGGATATAACCTCCCCCTTTCCCGGAGATCTACCCATATGCTAGGGGGATCAGAAGTGAGCGATGACCCTGCGCCAACATTAGGGGTCCAAGCCTAATAGGGGGTGTTTATGCAAATTTTGAAATGAGCAAACCATAGGAACAACAACTAATATAACGGTTATGCTTGACATTTCAACAAATATGTAAGCTGGTAATTAGACCTCGCCTCGGGGGAGTGTGGACAGTGCTTATGCAAATCAGGGCCAGCAGATATGGCAAAGTCGGCGCTCTCGAGTCAAGTGGGCGGGGTGAGAGAGGCGGCGAGAGAGCGCGCCGGAAGGGGAGGGGCAGAGGGAGCGGGGAACGAGAGAGTGTTTTGACATGAGAGAGGGCAGGGAATGTAGCAGAAGTGACCAGTGCCAAACTCTGCTCGCCTCGCGACATAAACAATGTTTCGAACGGAGAAGTGGGGAGAAAGAAGCCCTATTCGTAATCGAGAATCAAACATATTCGATGAAGTACTAACAAAAAATAGAGAAGCCTAGCAATATCAATAAAGACTGAAAATTTGCGGGAGCCAACAATCTGATTACAAATTACATCACACGACATGCATTATTCAGTGTTGAGAAAGGGCATGTGTATGCTTACAGTGTGAAGCTATTGTGAAATTATCATAAATAAGTAATAAGTATGACATTACGGAAGCTGTAAATGAGCTGACAGGCTACGTTGAGCTATGCGTTTTGTACGTGCGTGTGGAAACCCTAGACACGTGAAGTGAGGAGAAAACAAGAGGAGAAATATAAATGTCGGCAAACGCGGGCAAATTAACGGCTTATCACTTATCATACTTTTTCGCCACCACCATCCACTATGTAAATGTGACGGTATGAGGTAAGACGAGTCGTCTTGGGGGTCCGATTCATCTACATAGCATCGGATTACGTATTGTCGCCCTGAGGGCTAGACTAATATGGTGTTATGTAGGAGGGTCATGTCACACTCATTGCAATGCGAGGCGAGAGATTGTACCCAATGAAGCTTCCGTCTGGCGCGAAGATTTTGTGCTTTGCCACATAAAAAAGATAACTTGGAAAAAGGTGTGAGCCAGGGCAAACTTGAGAAATCCGATGGAACGGGGCTGCTAATGACAGTTGATTGTTCCGACGTTTCCCGCTCCGCAAATGTCGTAAAAAGTACATAGCGAAGAAAAAGCGAGGCGATACTCTCTCTGGAACGAACGCCTCTCTCTCTCTCTCTCTCTCTCTCTCTCTCTCTCTCTCTCTCTCTCCCTCTCTCTACTGTACAAACTCAGCTGTGTCAATGCGCCTCTATCCATTACTATCGTCCGCTAGCTGCCAGTTGACGCGTGTGTTTGCTCGTTTCGCGGATTATCGGAGCCGAGTAGGCATTTGGCGCCGCGCGGAAACCGAAATTCGAGAGTGAGTAACAGACAAGAGTACTTCATAATTCAGATGATGTAATGCGAGACACAGTGGTAGCTGCGCGGGCGGATTCCGAGGCTAGAAGCCTATAACCTGACAAGCTGGGATAGAAATACGTTTCAGGAAAGAAAGAGGGAAGTTGAGAGAGAGGGATAGAGAGAGAGAGAGAGAGAGAGGTCGCGCATCCGTTCCCAGCCTCATAACATCTCATGATGACTGGCCACGTTTCTCGCGGAAAGTGAGTCTCCCGAGAGAGATATGTGTGGCACTCCAGAAATCTCGCCCACAACACAGTGAGAAGACACTTGATTACGCCGGCTGAGTATCACTCTCTTCCTCCTTCCCCCTCCCCCTCCTCTCTCTCTCTCTCTCTCTCTCTCTCTCTCTCTCTCCCTCCCTCCCTCCCTCCCTCCCTCCCTCCCTCCCTCCCTCCCTCCCTCCCTCCCTCCCTCGACGTCAAATGAGTGACCGGCAGAAGAAAACGATATTACTTGAGAGGGGGAGAACTCTCTTGTAATCAGTCTCGCGCGGACTCTTCGGACAACAGTCTTGAGACTCTCTCCATCCGAACACTCTCCAGTTGCATGTGGTCAGTCTCTTCTTCACAAAAAACAACAGCAGAGACTTTGTAATTTAATATTGGAGAAGCTTTCCGGAAGAATGGCAGAGAGTAAAGAGTGAGAGAGAGAGTGAGAGAGAGAGAGAGATGAGAGAGAGAGAGTGGAAGAACGATATACAGGATGTATGGCGTGTCAGTAGTCAGTTGTTGACTCCCTTGTATACCCCCCACCAACTTTTTGTTGTTTTGTTATTCATAATGATGCAGCAATAAACAGACAAGTCTGGAAACACAGTACTGATGAAATACCATAGTAATACCATAAATATGAGACTACTGCGAATAGTGTTATACAATCTTTCCTGTTTATTTTGTCTAATACTAATATCATAGCATTTCGCAAAGTGCACGAGCGTGATTGAACAACGAACGCCAGAAACCAACGGAATCACGAAAGACGCAAACACACCGATTGTGCGCAAATGTCGCAGTGGCTCAACAGAATTACAATAATAACAATGTTCACATGTATGCAAATGTGAGAAGTGTAAGAATGACAAATGACACGCAGTCTCTCGGAAGAGGCAATTAATCGCCTCGAATAGACGGCTAATGCCTAATTGGCCTAGTCGCTGATCGTTTTGCCTCGACTCGGGGGACCAGCCGCGCCCACGGAAGGACCCGCGTAACCCCCTTCCGAGAGACGACCGTGATGAGGTATTGTTTCACTAATAGCTAATCTCTAACATCCTATTATCGAGGAGAGGAACGAATACATAGCGAGAGAGAAACGTATGGCGAAATTTCGCGCACTATTCCCGGGTCCTGGGTGGTGGCAGTGGTATAGATAGAAACAGTGAAGGCTCTCTCCCCCCCCCTCTCTCTCTCTCTCCCTCTCTCTCTCCCTCTCGAATGAGGGGATCATAATCAGGCATTCAATGCTCGCTGCGCGCACCTGTGGGGTAGACAATAGAGGTACAAGGGTGCCATAAAATCCCGTCCCACCAATTCATTACTCTCCAGTAGAGCGTAACCGAGTAGTAGTAAACGTACAATACTATTAGTATCACCAATAAATAGCTACACCGGAAACAGTGTGAATCACCCGTTGTTTCTTCCACGATCTCTCAAGTGGGGATCAATGCATCTGGGGAGTGCGAGAGGGTGCTGGATAGCAAGAGAATCAGAGAAACACGAAACGAGAGAGCATGATCATGCGAGAGTGCGCAGACAGTGTCAGTGAAGAGGTGCTTCGCGCGCGTGAGAGAGTGAGATCAGCTGTTTGTCACTTCATTGTCTCACACTCATTGCGGATTATCTCAAGTGATTCCATGGCAAAGGAAAAAAATCAAGATTTCGTGAATTTTTTTATGAAACATGCACACCTCGTCGCTTTCATAGCTGCCACTAAAGCACAATCAAGAGAAATAACGAGAGAGGGGAATATTATGAACACCTTCCATTTTTTCCGTCAGAAAAAGGGAGCACTCTATATGCGCTTTCATGAAATCCCTACATACCCCATTGTAGGATATTCCACGATTCATTATCAGTTTTCTAACATTGTACTCGTACTGTACGGTGTGTGGCATTTACAATGCCGCTGCTTTGTTTGGATTATCCGCGAATTCACAAATGCACGTGGATAGAGGGTGGATAAGTGGCAGAGTAGGGAGAGGGAGGTGAAGAGGCATATATATGCGAACACCGTTCAGTCTGTTCAGGGTAGACTCTAGACACTAAAGAATGTGATGAAGAATCCATACTTCGCGTTAGGTTTCACGATGACGTTCGAATAGAGATTAATAAAAAACTATTTCAAGAAGATAATGCCATAAAAATTTGAATGTTCATATAGATTCTCTTTCGAAAAGTACGTAAGTAAAGAGAAGAGGTTTGTCTGGATCTGATTCAACAAAAGCACATGCATAAAATCTCTTTGCAGCTGACTAAAATATCAAAACAAACCTGCTCTTTCGAATTAATGAAAATAGAACATAAATATTATGCATTATAATAATTTATTTATAGTGAATTATAATAAAAAAATTTGGCCTATTTCACAGTCACCTTAGATTATATATTTTTAATGTTCAAAAACACATTTTAGAGTGATTCGAAAGAGCAGGTTTGTTTTGATATTTTAGTCAGCTGCAAAGAGATTTTATGCATGTGCTTTTGTTGAATCAGATCCAGACAAACCTCTTCTCTTTACTTACGTACTTTTCGAAAGAGAATGGATGTCCTTTTCTCAAATTTCGAAGAAATTTTTTTTCACATTGGTGAATTACGAAAATAAAATATACATATTACAAACTCACTAGTCAGAATGTCATGATTGAAAATACAAATAACTTATACAACAATACTACATAGTAATATTCACTGGTTTGAAATTATAAAATAGTTTCTGTGATTCCCGCTTTTTTGAAACTGATAGATCATGTGTTGCCGAACAATGTTGTGTTATATAACGAATGTATGTAAATTAGAAACCTTCGAAATAGGGTCGAATCGCTCACGCGCCTTCCGGTCGCTCATTGACGCGCGCTACACACGTTACAAATTTATCTCTTCTTCCCTTCATCTCTTAAGCAGTTCCATTACCTAGCAAGTTACTAGCTAGTCGAAATAAAATTCTACTACGAGTAAACTAGCTATTCTTCACTAGTTATCATGTCATATCGCGAGTGCATGTACCGTTAAAAGTTTGTTTATCAGCAGTTTCAAGTTATACAACCGTCGACCTAGCCAATAAGGGGACTGACCTAAGGCTCTCGAGTACAAATCGCTAGCTGCTTACATGGGGTCCATCGATTAATGCAATGAATTTGGATCAGATGACGTCACAGACTTCTGACTAGAGGCTCACGAAAGTTGTGAAGGTGGTCGTCACTCCACCGTGACTAGCGGTACATCATTGGCCGCCGAGAAGATTGAACTCGGGACCTTCAGCATGATGCGCGCACATCCACTGCGCTAGCCACCCCATATTCTCAAAGAAGTTTCATCATGATGTGGAATAGCTCAAGTGGTAGGGTGAGGGCGTACTGGTACTAACCAGGCGCGTTCGATCTTCATATCTGCCTGTTTGTTTTGCGAATGTTTTGCGAATGTTTGTAAATGAATTCGAATGTTGCTTTTAGAATCATTTATGTATGCACATACGTACATTAGATTTTGAGCTGCACAATGACTACAGAGTGCGGGTGAGGCGCGGGTGGGGCGCGGGTGGGATGCGGGTGGCTGACGACTAGTTGACGGCCCGCGCCCCACCTGCACCCCACCCGCACCCCACCCGCACTCTGTAGTCAGTGCACTGAAACCTCGGTCATGAATTGTAATTGCAGAGCCGAGTGCGTTAAACTGATCTTCCTTATTATATTATGTTAATGGTAGTATTACTGTTAGAATTGGGAAGTTGTGGCACAGAGATCAAAGCAGCCTCACCCGCACTGCTCAGCTCCTCCCCTATTCGCACGTTCTTTAACTGCCGAGCGCTCTCACTCGCCCTCTCCTCACCGATCGAACCATTTGATTTCAGGCCGGCTGCCCATTCTGGCTCGCACGAGAAAGAGAGAGCGCGCAGAGAGCGTGCGCAAGTGAGAGAATCAGACGGTCTGGAGAGAAAGAGAGTGGCTGATCGAAAAGCGGGGCATGCTCTGCTCGGCTGGAAGAAGAGAGAGAGCGCGCAGAGAGCGTACGCTCGTGAGAGAGCCAAAAGGGCGGGATGTGAGAGTGGCTGAGCGAAAGGCGGGGTATGAGCGTTCGGCCAATCAGATTGCACTGACAGTGGGCCGAGCGACCAATGAGCGCAGAGTGCAGTGGGCGGGGCTTACGTGATGCACACCGTCGTCGTCGTCGTCGTCGTCGTAAACACGTTTAGTGGCAGAATGAGCGAAAAGTTGTTTTGGATATTTTGGATGCCGCAACCGATATTTATTTCTTGTATCATACTCATAAGTCTTGTCAAATGATATTCTAACAAAAAAACACATACTATGGAGTATATCGTATTTAGATAGAGGAAATTGAGTATGCCTTGGGGGTGACGCGCTGCGCGCGTCAAAGATCAAGACAAACGGGCGGCGCTGCGCGCCGCCCTCAATAAGTATTGGATACGGACATGCTTAGGTTGCTGGCGGATAGATGACAATGTTATTCGGAAGCCAGAAACGTGGGTCGAATGTTCGAAGGCGGAGACGAGACAGGAGACAGTGGCTAGATGGACAGCAACAAATACACCTATACTATTTATCTCTCCTTCCTTATTCTAGATCCCTCTATCATGCATGAAACTGAACTTTTTTTAGGATCAGTATATCCACACCAAAGCACGAGTTATGAAAACATTTATGAAACAAATCCATAACTCCATATTATAAACAATCAATCATTATGGACTACAGACGAAATACATAACCAAGTTATATCCTACTTTGTCGCTGCTCCCTCACATTCCATCCAGCCGCACACTCTGTCCGCTCGAGTCGACAAAGTTGACGATGGCTCCCCTGGATAGGGCGTGGATGAGACGACACCGCAGCTCGCCCGACACACCACACGACAACTGACCGTCGCCGCTGCAATACAACACGATTGGACAGTCCTTCACTGAATGAATAAAGATTAGCGTTTTGTGCATGACGGTCAATGCACCTATTGAACTACCCACACAATGAGAGAACGTAACCAAGCGGTGAAACATACCCAAAACATAAAATGACATAACGGGGGAATACATGAAATGACAGCCACAAAATGACATAACGGAGGAACAATGTACACGACCTCACCTCTGGCACTTGACGGCAAAGACAGGTTGGGTGGGGAGCGAGTGGGCATAGCCACCCGCCGAGTACACATAGTAGTCGACGGAGGAGGGAGACGGAGTGGCGCGGAAGCGACTGCAACACACACATTGCAAATGTAAACGTTTGTAAATTAGCCGAAACAAGTTATACCACCTCCAACCTGCAGCGACCTGATAAGGATATCACGGGTAGTCAAGTACAAGTCTAGCCACACTTCTCCTGTCCGTCTCCCTCCCTCCTCCACTCACTTCTTGCCGGCCCGCCGGGCAATCGCCTCCCGCCTCCGTACACCGTACTCCTTCCAACTGCCTGCCAGGCGAACTTCCTACAATACCTCTCTCCCTCTCTCCTCTCTCTCCCTCCCTCTCTCTCCCTCCCCTCCTCACCTGGAAGCTCGGCCAGTGCGCTGGTCGCAGCGGTCCGTTCAGTCGCTTGTCCCGACCCTTGCGCTCGTGCTGGAAAGAGAAATTTATTAGTGGAGCGACAAAGATTTTACAGACAGAGAGAGAGAGAAAGAGAGAAAGAGAGAAAGAGAGAAAGAGAGAAAGAGAGAAAGAGAGAGAGAGAGAGAGAGAGAGAGAGGGAGAGTAACCTACAGGTTGTGTGAATCGCAGTGCAGAGGTGGAGGGAGTGGCGATGTGAGTCTGGCACGGAACCAGCGAGACACTCCGGTGCAGGCTGCAACACTCTCAACATGTACATTCTCGTATCATTGGAGAATATTCAACGCTTTCATTGCTCATACATGCCCACTGACATTAGGGGCGGCGCGCAGCGGCGCCCGTTTGTTTTGAGCTGTGACGCGCGCAACACGCCACTCCCAAGGCACACACGATTTCTCTATTCTAATACAATATACTTAATTAGTGTGCGTTATTTGTTAGAATATCACTTTGTAAGACCTATGAGTATGATTCGTGAAACCAATATCGGTTGCGGCATCCAAAAACCGCCCTCTCTTGCTCTCTCCCGCTTTGCCACTAAACGTGTTTACGACGGCGGCGGCGGCGGCGGCGACGACGGTGTGCATCACGTAAGCTCCGCCCACTGCACTTTGCGCTCATTGGTCGCTCGGCTCTCTTGCGTGCGCACTCTGATTGGCTGAGCGCATGCCCCGCCCTTCGTTCACCCACTCTCGTGTCGGCTCGCCGTCCAGGCCACCGCCCCAGTTTTGGCGCGAAAACTGTGGGGGGAGGGGAGTGTGCGGAGCGGAGTGAGTGGGTAAGAGAGAGAGACGCGAAATAGCGCGTGTCAATGAGAGACTGGCATTGGCAGGCGCACGAGCGATTCGACAAAGCAGTGCGTTTCCATATTTAGGATACGTTTTCTAAAGTTTCGAATATGTATACATAACATGTTCGGCACATCAACCTGAAAAACAATTTCTTCGAAATTTGAGAAAAGGACATCCATTCTCTTTCGAAAAGTACACGAGTAAAGAGGAGTGGTTTGTTTTGATCTAATTCAACAAAAGCACATGCATAAAATCTCTTCGCAGCTGACTAAAATTTCAAAACAAACCTGCTCTTTCTGATCGATGAAAAATATAGTATGCACTATAATCGTGTCATACATTTTGTTGCAAGTTACTTGTTGGGATTAACAGTATCCTGAATACCTGAACTCAACATGCTAACAAGAAAACAATTAGAGTTTTAAAACATCGTTCGAAAGAGCAGGTTTGTTTTGAAATTTTAGTCAGCTGCGAAGAGATTTTATGCATGTGCTTTTGTTGAATTAGATCAAAACAAACCACTCCTCTTTACTCGTGTACTTTTCGAAAGAGAATATTCTAATGTTCGTGAAACATAAAATGTACAAAATAATCTATGATCTATGAGTAGCGGTCAGTCTCTTCGAAACTCCCTTCGATACTGACTTCGAAACGCCTTCGAAACACGACCAAACAGTGTGTTTCGAAGGCGTTTTGAAGGGGCTGTTTCAAAAAGACTGACTTCCGTGACAACGAAAAGTTTGACATCGCACCTCGCATCCATCCTCAACCGCCCTCCCACTATCGAGGGGAAAGCATCGAGTAGGGGAGAGGGAGAGGGGGCAGCCGATGCTGCAGACACTGACGGCCTACATGGCGATTCAGCAATCTCCCTGAAATCCGTATTCAAACTACAGTATCCCCATAGTACCCCCACCTCGGTCGCACCGCCACGTACCCAGCCCGCTTGAGCGCACAGTAGGCGTTGTAGCGCCAGTGCGGTATCGAGCAACGCTCCAGGATCTTGTAGCCCTCAAATGGCGATTGTCTCTCTCTCCCTCCCTCCCTCCCCTCCCACCTGCTGCACCGTGATGAGCCGTCCCCTCTGCTGTATCGTCGCCTGTCCTCTCTCCAGCAGGTACACTCCCTCCTCCGGATACAACCAGTGCTCTCTGCCCCGCGGAGTGCCCATAGTCGCCAAGTGAGCGCCCTACAACCTGTTTGTTTTGTCGAATTCTCATGTATTGCTAAAATGAGCCATTGGAAATAGGCTTCAACTATCGTACAATTTACAGAATAGTATTAAAAACAATAAACCGAACGCATGAGAGAAATAAATACTGCATAACAACCATACTACCGTACCCCCTCACCGCTTGCTTGACAACCCTCAGCTGGTCTCCCCCGTCATACTGTAGCTGGAGGAGATTGGCGCGGAGACGAACCCGCTCCCCACCAGTCATCTAGACAATACTAGACCTCACAGAGATCACATCCGTACACGATTCCTAACAACAACACATCAGAAAGTATTTCACGGCAGGCAAAACCGAATAGGACTGAAAAATGTAAAAGCCAAACACTTCGTCTATGATCATAATATGAGTTTATCCGAAATACGCATAATACAACAAGTGAGCTTGCGACACATAAAATATCTCGAGTTGAAAAAGTGAGTATCAAATCAGTAGATCAGGTGGGCAACATCAAAAACAACATAAACGCGATATTTACAAAAACACAATCAATCGATAAATCAATCAATAAAACAATACTCTCTTCTACTTCATGCTAAAGAGAGCCTCATTGAGCCTGCGCTGCTCCAGCTTACATCGATCGATCCAGCCCGCAGAAACAATCACCACGCTCGGAGCTGCAATCGATAAATCAATAGTCAATCAATAAATCAATAACCCACCAGCCTGCCTGGCCTTGGGCGTGCCCTTGAATGCGCAGACGAGATGGGTGAGATCTGGCTGGAGATCGTGCAGGTACTTGGCACCCATCGACACTGCCTGAAAGAGACGTCTCTCTCTCTCTCTCACTCACTCTCCCCCTCTCTCTTTCTCTCTGTCTTTCTCCCCCCCCCCCCCCCCCCACCTTATCCCTGATCTGTCCCCTGAGCGGATTCTGGTACCCGCTGAGTGTGAAGTGTACTCCGTTGAGTATCTCATGTGGTGGGGGCGGAGGGGGCGCGCCGCCAGCCGCCCTCGCTGGCTTGGCGGCTGGAGCCGGGGCGGGAGTCCTAGGGGCAGGAGTCTTAGGAGCCACTGTCGGAGTCCGCGGAGCAGGCACAGGCGTCTTCGGAACAACAACCACAGGCGTCCTCGGAACAGGTCTCTTGGGCGCAGCGACTGGCGTCTTCTGAACTTCTGGCGTCCTCGGAGGTACAGCAGGAGACGCTCGCGCACTCGCCCCCGTCCACACGGTACTCCCGGCGGGTGGTCGGATGGGCGTCCTCCCTCCTCCCCCTCCCACACTCGCAGGCTGCCACATGGGGGCGGGTCTCTTGGGAGTGGCGGGGGCAGCGGCGGCGACAGTGGCAGGCACCGGTCTGTCCGCCCTCGTCTGTGGAGTGCGCACCTCCACTATCTCCACGCTGTCCCGGCGGCGGCCCGCCTCCCCCTCTCCCTCCACTGGCCTCTTCCTCGGCACCTCCAACCCATCCTCGTCGTCGCTCTCATCGCGCGGGTTCAGCGACCGCTTCCGCACCCGTGCCTCTCTGAAACACAACAATTCACCGATATACCATGACGATCTGATTATCAAAAAGCCTTTTCTGTGTAATACATGTGCAATCCATTATCCATTCAAATTCTCATCAATCCACTACTCACCTGGCCTTCTCCCTGTCGAACTCGTCCTTTTGTTTCTTGAGTGCCTTGGCGACTGCCTCGTCTATCATGCGACGCTGACGGGTCTCCGACTCAACCGACAGATCCTGCAAGTGTCGCATAACATGAAGTCCACGATTCCACTCCCGTTCCAGACGGACTCACCTTGTCGACCTGATCGAAGAACGACTTGTTTTCCTTCGACCCAGCAGGTGGCGTGTTCTCCGCTGAACCCCTGCAAGATAGCACTTCATTATCACTTACACAGTTCAACGACTAGATACAGGATACACCCAACAGTGTGATGATGCTCTGCCCCACCTGGTCTCCTCGTATACCCTCTTGAATGCCTGTATGTTGGTGCGGGGCAGGTCCCCTCTCTCTCCCTCCTCCCTCTCCACTCCCCCCACCACTCGAACGAACGAGAGACCATAGGGCACACGGTGGTTGAACGGCTGCTTGCACGTGATCTGAATACAACTCTATACCACCATTTCCACCTTTTTCTATACAGTAACAGGCTTGCGGCTTGCCACGTCATATTTACGCAACAAACAATGAATACAACCATAACATCAACTTACCTCCTTTCCTCATCTCTATATACAGTAATACACATCTCTATATACAGTAATACACATCTCTATATACAGTAATATCTTCATGAAACCATGACACGCACCTTTATCAGGTCCCACTTCTCCTCCCGGGTCGCCTTCTCCATGTGAGCGTGTGTGAACATGCGCACGCGAGTACCTAAATGTGCGACCGATCGATATCAATCGATATCACACTCACCGTTCTTCTCGAAGCGCGCCTCCTCGGGGTCCATCATCGACTGACCGGCAACCAGCAGCTAAAAGACGTCTCTGTCTCCCTCCCTCTCTATCTCTCCCCCCCTCTCTCTCTCTCTCACCTTGAACCCCCTCTCACTCTCGCAGCTCTTCCCCACTTGTACTTCGACGAATGCCGAGAACTCGTTGCCCACGTCCACATAACGAATAGTCTGTAACCGAGAAAAGAAAGGACACATTACAACAACATTTCAAACCCTAACACATATACTTGGTGAAACATATCACTTCACATACAAACACAATAACTTTCCGAAATGTTTGAAGAAAAGATAACACAGACCTCCTCCTTCTCCAACTTCAGGACAACACTGTTCGAGTCGCGGCCTGCAGTGATATCAACGTAACCTCCGTCCCTCGCCACATACATGCTGCACCAGGACACTCCCCTCCCCACTCACCCGCCCTTCCCTTCCATGGCCGCGCCCTGGCGCCCTTGTCGCCCAGTAGATGGTCGGCCGGGAAGAACTCCTCCGACGGCGACGAAGACACCACACTCACTAGACGCAGACACGGCATCGCATACCTAGACACCTAGACATACCGTGTACTGCTGTACTCTGGCACCCTTCCACAGTATCACAAGTATGGGCTCAAGTATCACGTTGGCACCGCAACCAATCACAATAACACATCCACTTGCAACTAGACCATCAATAAATTATCTTTATTATTTTACAAAAATATACATATATAAAAAGTCACGAACAACGCTACAGTGTGTCCTATCACGCAGGGGCTCAACTGATTCGAGTAACTACGAATAAATTATGCTACCCACTACAGCGAATACAAAACAGAATAAAGTGAAAACAGAAACTGTCAACCCTAGAAAATGTTTGTGTGTATGTGTGTGTGTGTGTGTGTGTGTGTGTGTGTGTAGTGAAGAAACGCAAAACCGGATGTCACACCTCATCATAGCACATCATCATCATCGTCACCTCGAAAGACGCTATCGAATCTCACCCCCTCTTCCTCTTCTCCCTGCCTGCTAGTACAGATCGAGTGGGAGGAACACCATGCGGCATGCCCTGTGCACCAGTGCGGGCGGCCGGTCGTGTGCCGGCAGCAGGGGCAGGATGCGAGGAGGCAGCTTCTCAAACTCCAGCGCGTACATGCGCTCCAGAGCGTCCCGCATCAGCGACCGCCCGAACACGTCCAGAGACGCGAACTGGATGTCCCTGAAAACATACATTAGCATATTCACCTCATTTGCATCATCATTCGTATCGCTGTGATTAGCCTTGTCATTTGCCTCGTTGGCTCATTTGCCCCGCGACACTCGGTGATTAGCATGGCCCACAGCAGACGCGCAGTGCGTATAAGAGGGAGGGGCGGCGGTGGGGCTGCAGTCACTCGTCGTACTCAACCCTTTGTACCAACATGACCTCGTGCTACTTTGGAGCTGGTGGAACCGGTGCTTCCATGAACACCACCTCCGCCTACTTTGGAGCCCCCGGAGCGGGCCCGAAGGTTGCTGCCCGCCCGGCCGGCGGTGGCGGCGGCATCCCCGGACAGTCTGCCTACTTCGCCGTCGGAGGAGGACCCGCCCAGGGAGCCACCTCTGCCTACTTCGGAGTCGGTGGCGCCCCCGTCGGAGGCGGACCCGTCCCCGGAGCCCCCGTCACCTTCCCCGTCCCCGGAGCTGCGCCCATCCCTGGAGCCCCTGCTGGAAGTGAGTTCATAGCTGATATGCTACAGTATCTCTGACTAACCCTGCCTTCTTTCAGCCTCGACTATGACTGCCGTCGGAGCTCCCCCTGGCGCCAAGGGTCTGTCTACGATGACTGCCGTCGGAGCCCCGATGCCTGGAGGTGGCCTCTCGACCATGACCGCTGTGGGAGCTCCTCCCGGTGCCAAGGGTCTTTCCACCATGACCGCTGTCGGAGCGCCCATGCCTGGAGGTGGCATGTCGACTATGACTGCCGTCGGAGGAGTCGGTGCCCCCATGGGAACGTCTACCATGACCGCTGTCGGAGCCGCCCCCGGAGCCAAGGGACTCTCGACCATGACCGCTGTTGGAGCCCCGATGCCCGGAGGAGGCATGTCCACCATGACTGCTGTCGGACAGCCCATGCCTGGAGGCGGAGCTTCCACCATGACCGCCGTTGGCGGAGTTGGAGCGCCTGCTGGAAGTGAGTTCTTTGTCTTCTACAATGCAATATCGCATGTTGCAGCCTCTACCATGACCGCCGTGGGTGGCGTCGCCCCGGGAGGTGGCATGTCGACCATGACCGCTGTGGGAGGAGTTGGAGCTCCCTCGGGAACTTCCACCATGACCGCCGTCGGAGGAGTCGCCGGAGGAACGAGCACCATGACCGCCGTCGGTGGAGTGCCCGTCCCTGGTGGCACCTCGACCATGACTGCTGTCGGTGGAGTCGGCGGAGGAAGTGAGTATCTTCCATCAGTCTTCCAAACATGATTCGGTCATGTTTCAGCCTCTACTATGACCGCTGTCGGTGGCGTCGCTCCCGGAGGAGGCATGTCGACCATGACCGCCGTTGGAGGCGTCGGTGCTCCCGCCGGAACCTCGACCATGACTGCTGTCGGCGGAGTCGGTGGCGGTGGAATGTCGACCATGACTGCTGTCGGAGGCGTCGGTGCCCCGTCTGGAACCTCGACCATGACTGCTGTCGGAGGCGTCGGTGCCCCGTCTGGAACCTCGACCATGACTGCTGTCGGCGGAGTCGGTGGCGGTGGAATGTCGACCATGACTGCTGTCGGAGGCGTCGGTGCCCCGTCTGGAACCTCTACCATGACCGCTGTCGGAGGTGTCGGCGGCGGTGGCATGTCTACGATGACTGCCGTCGGAGGAGTCGGCGGAGGAAGTAAGTAGCTGGTAGCTATTATCAGATTTCAAAACCTTGCACTGTTTCAGCCTCTACCATGACCGCCGTCGGTGGCGTTGCTCCCGGGGGAGGAATGTCGACCATGACTGCCGTCGGAGGCGTTGGTGCCCCGTCCGGAACCTCGACCATGACTGCTGTCGGCGGAGTTGCTGGTGGAAGTGAGTGATTCGAGATGTGATCTGGTTTCATTCGTATTTGCTTTTCAGCCTCTACCATGACCGCCGTGGGTGGAGTCGCTCCCGGAGGAGGCACGTCCACCATGACCGCTGTCGGTGGAGTGGCCGGCGGAACTTCGACCATGACCGCTGTTGGAGGCGTCAAGGGAATGTCGACCATGACCGCTGTGGGTGGAGCCCCGATGGGAGGCGGTACCTCTACCATGACCGCCGTCGGAGGCGTCGCCGCAGGAACTAGCACCATGACCGCTGTCGGAGGAGTGCCCGTGCCTGCTGGTACCTCGACCATGACTGCCGTCGGTGGAGTCGCCGGAGGAAGTGAGTCCGAGTATCGACTGAACAACTACTGATTCCCACTTTCCAGCCTCGACCATGACTGCCGTGGGTGGCGTGGCCAAGGGAACGTCGACTATGACTGCTGTGGGCGGCGCCCCGGGAGGAGGCACTTCTACGATGACTGCTGTCGGAGGAGTCAAGGGAACTTCTACTATGACCGCTGTGGGCGGAGCTCCGATGGCCGGAGGCGCCTCTACCATGACCGCTGTGAAGAACGTCTAGATCACCGACAATTACGAACATCCCTCAGTAAAGGATAAACTTACATCGATTTTAATCACAACACCGAAATTCATCGCCTCGTTAGCGTTTATGATAAATAAAGAGTGCTTGATGAGTGTGCCTGGGTACGAATGGGGTTAGGGTTGATTGAAATACAGTAGTTCTTGGATATGAAAGATCCTACTAGTACGTGGCTACAAGGCTGTGAGTACGTGACTGACTGTGACTGTGAGTGTTATTGGTTCGACGTTATTGGTTCGACAGTGGTTACCTCCACAGAGTACGGAGTATTACTGAGTACGGCTACTGAGTAGTACTCAGTACGTGGCTTTTAGTTGTGGTTGTGGTTTTTAGGGGACTTCGTGTTAGTGTTTCGGGGTTTAAGGGTTTCAGAAAATTGTTTTAGGGATGGACGATGATTTGATGAAGATGTTTTACGTAGATGTTTTCCAGCAGTTTATGCATTACCTGAATATGGGTACATGTGTGGTGAGCACCACTCCGCCATCGGTCACTCGACGAGACTCATTCACCAACGACTGGATTGCCGTGAACGGCTTCGACTCCCTGCAAGAGAATCATCCGGGTCCGCCCCTCATTCTCATCCATCCAGCCACTCACTGAATCGCATTCGTCACCGTCTGCCACACCGACACGTGCCGAATCTTGCGCTCGTCCGGAACCCACTCAACACCATCGATAATCAATCGATAACCATCACACTCGTACCGTGTTGGCTGGGTTAAGGAAGTAGAGTGGGTGGTTGCCGACCGGGTGGAGATGCGGGCGGTCGTATACACATCGAATGTGGTGGCGAGGAGAGATCCAACTGGAACAAGCAGTGGGTTCAATGGTAATGTTATGGGTCTATCGACACTCGACTGCAAACCTGTACATGTGTGATGGCAGCGCGAGTCTCCGCATGTAGTACACGAGATTCCAGAACAAAATCGGATGCGACGTCATCAGAGAGCGATCCTGTAAAAGGTTTACGAGTAAAAACACTCACAAAAGGACTCTATACAAAACGACGAAAAGTAGTATGTTTCAAGGGCACATAAAAACAACATTCTGGTTTTTTCATAATTCGTAGTGTACTTCAAGTTAAACTTCAAGTGAAAACACAAAAAAACATACTGCGCCGACCTTGAGACAAGTGAGATCGGCAGCGACGAGGGTCTCCAGCTCCCGCCTCAATACCAGCGGACTGAGCAACGCGTACGACATAGGGTCCGGCACCTCGCCGTCCTGCAAGCACTACGCTCGTCACTATTCAAGATAATACAACCAACCCCTTCAACTCACCCCCTTGTCATCCTGCTTGACCTCCTCCTTCTCGTCCTTGCCAGTCTTTGCATACCAGCTGGGCACCGGCCTGCCCCTCCTCCGGAACTCGACAGTGAGTCGCGGGGCGAACGCCGGCTTCTCGCCTCCACTCGCCCTCGCCTGTCTCTTGCCCACACCCTCCATCGAGGCAGTCTTCGCCTGCGCCGCCGCCGCAGCTGCCATCTCGGCCGCGCAGAACGGACACTCCGTGTTCAGGTTCTGGTCGTCCACCTGAATTCACTTCATGTGTTATGCTTCTCTCTCTCTCTCCCCTTCCCCCACCTTCCATCCGGCCATGATCTCCTCGTCATAGATGATGGTCTCGCAGTGGGGACAGGCGGTGCAGGTGGACAGGGTCACCTCCATGTATGCCCCGTCTCCCCTCTCAGACTGCCCCTCTTCATTCTCACCCAACAGACACTGCCCGCTCAGCCACCTGATATTGTATAAACACATAAATTATAGAGTAGTACCGTACCCTATTTTCTCAGAAAACACGAAACTGTCTCATAGCATCCTCGACTCTCCCTTCCTGCACTACTGCGCAGTTGTACAGTAATACTCCTTGAGGATGTCTATCCTCGACTCACCACGCCTCTCCGAGAATACTGCCCGTCTCTCCCGTGTTCAGCTGATATGCCGGGTCATCGTCGTCAATCTCCAGACGCAGGTTCTCCGTCTACAAGTGGGAATCAGAAGGACTACTAGTAAGTAGTAACAGTGTCTTATCCATTAGGCCAACCTCTACTCTGCCTTCCCCCTCCCCCCGCACCCACCGACTCCTCTCCGAACAGACTGCCGCTGCCCATGGCCCCGTACGATCGATTCATGTTGCGCACCTCCTCGATCATCGACGACACACCCAGACGGAGGCGGGACGAGGCTGGAATGAGTAGTTGTTTGATATGATACATGGCATCTATTACAACTTATAATGACTGCACGGTTTAATCATGTCGTGAATCATATAATTCACGTTTCTTTGGTCCATATTGCTGCAACAATAAGTTATTTACTATGATAACGCCTGTCACTTATTATCAACTAGAACGATTGCATAAACTAACCATGTCGTGAATCATATAATTCACTGTTCTTCATTCCATTGAATTCAACAATAATTACCGACGAAAACTGAAAGGCATCCTAACTTCTTTACAAAAACCTCGAAAAATTACTCACTTTCCGTCTTGAGGACATTGTCGTATCCCTTGCGGACCTGCTTGACGAGGCCGCTAAGAGACGGACTCGCCATAGCCTCGTCCTTCCTGTCCACCGAAGACAGAGATCCCTCTGAACACAACGTTCCCCTCCTTCTCTCTCTCTCTCTCTGTCTCTCGCTCTCTCTCTCGCTCTCTCTCTCTCTCTCTCTCTCTGCTCGCTCACCGAACGTGCTGCTCTTGATCATCCTGAACACGGGGCTGTTGGTGATTCCCTTGAACCACCCTCCTCCTCCTCCCTTCTCCTTCTTGGGCAGCTCGTCTGCGAATGGCTGCGCGTCATGCTCGGCGAGGAATCGGGCACGGGAGGGGGACATGACAGACGAGGCCGTTGCAGCCTGAAACACTCCATTGCACCCACATACCACACAAAATATGCTACGTGCAAGTGAAACAAGCAATCTCAACAAATCATAATCAATTCGTTTCAGGCTCTGAATTCTGAATCAAAAACTAGGAATGAAATCCCACTATTACTTATGCGACGTTTATGTTGCTGAAAATAATAACAAATCACAGTAACCCACCTTGGGAATGGAGTTGCCCCTGACCCGGTCTTGGATGGGAGTGCGGAATGCAGCTGCATCCATCTCACTCGCGCCCAACGGGTCGACAGCGGCCGGGGTGGGCGAGGGAGTGGCGCGCAGCGGATCCGACTCCCCCTCCCCCTCTCCTCCCGCCTCTCCCTCACCCGACAGAGGGTGGTACGAGATCGTGTACGCATCAGTCGAGATGTCGCCCGTACTGCCGCTCTGAAATGTATGTTTCACAACATCTATATCAAACTATATGAATATTATAAGTAATTTGAATTGCATCTTCATAGATTCTCTGTGCATACGCACCCTCTGCTCATCGGGCTGATTTCCATCTGGCCATGCGGTGACACGCCTCTCGAAGCGGCGGTCGTTGCGGAAGATAGTGATGGTAGTGAGCACCAGCCTGTAATAGGTCTCTCTCTCACTCACTCTCTCTCTCTCCCTCCCTCCCCGTACCTCAGCTTGTGCCACGCCCTCTGCGCGCTCTGCCGCGTCTCACTCGGCCACTCCGCGTCCATCACTGCCCTGAAACACACGACATACTATAACTACGTTTCACAACTCATTCAAATATAGAACCAAATTGCAATAATTGATATATAGAGATTGCAATAATTAATAGAGCAAGAATCCAAAATGAGAATTGTTCACAAAGCGCACGGATCACTCATAATGGAGTCCGGCACTGACCTGTGGTAGATGCCGTAGGTGACAGCGTTCTGTTCCACACCCAGACGCCGCATCGCCTACAACAACACACACATAGTCATCGTACACGGATACACGCCTCGACTACTTCTACTTGACAAATACAACGTTACTATTTTATCAATACAAACATATTCGACAGTAGTCTCAAGCAGAGAAAAGCATGTTTTGATAAAAGAAAAAGAATGCCAGATTATCAAAGAAATGCCTAACAACCACAACACACCTCACTGAAACATACTCTATCCAATATTCCAACTTCTCCTCCCTCCCCTCCCTCACCTGCAGCACCCTGACCGCCAGCGCGGGCTCTCCCGCCCGTCCACACATCTCGATGAGGATACGGAAGCACACCTGGTCCAGAGGGAGCACCTCCGTGCGCTCCAGACGGAGAAGAACCTGCAACAGACACCCATTCGAAATCATTCACACACGATAATTCGATAATCCCTCCACCCACATGGAACGCGAGCCGGAGCGTCTTCCTCTTGTTGGTGGAGATGGCAATGAGTGACGGGAGCTGCATGAACCACAGAGAGTACGCGTAGAACAAGAGAGTGCGAGGCCATCTAAAACAAGAATATTATCCACAAACAACTGAATGTAAAACCTCCCACGCCCACCTCAACGGATCAGCCTTGACACTGGCACTGGCCGCTCGCAGCGAACTCCTCGTCTCCGGCTGGGTGCGAATAGCGGCGCAGCGGGAGGCGGCTGCAATATTCGTCCCAAGATGATTGATACACTTGCACTTCTATCGTCTCACCCACCATGTTCGACGGGAATCTGCGCGGCCTGGTCTCCCATGCGGATGTTCAGCCTGTCCAGCTGGTACAACTGCTCGTCCAACACGCGAGGAAAGCCGTCCGGGTAGCGGAAGCTACGCTCCTCGCCTGAAACATCGCCATGTACAACTCTCATCCTCAACTATCCTCCCTCCAATTCATCATCATTGCACGGACATACCCCGTACACTAAAATATGCTACGCGAAAGGTAAACAAGCAACTTCAGCGCAATAGAAATCAATTACAACCAGCGCGGCAGCGCTGGTTGGTTTGTGTTAACCCTAGTCGCGCGCTAGAATCGGCAAAAAGGCGACTGAACGAAAGGTCCCTTAGAATCTTTGCGAGAACAATGTGATGCTGATAGATGTTATCAGGATGTTAGAAAATGGTTAAGTTTCGATTTTGGTAACGCTAGCTGTTGTAGGAAGCGAGATACGCGCGCGCGCCCCCTGAGGGGCAGGCAATCCCCCGTGTACGGAACGTTTTCTAGGGGGGGGGGGGGTGGCGCGCACCGGCTGCCCCCAGCAGACAGGAGGTGCACAATCCGCACTGCCTGTGGATTGCACTGATATCGTTTAGATCGCGTGCTCTGCCGTGCGCACAGTAGTGTTGTGGTTAGCGATTGCGCCAGTTGAGACACATGGCTCGAGTTCGGTTCCGGCTGGCGGCAAACCTTTTGTAATATATGATTTTACATAGAAATGACATTGGAATTGTAAACTTTCCCATCAGCATTACCTAAACTCTTTTTTGCAATTTTTATACAATTTTGGACTCAACAAGGTGAGTGAACTGTTGGATTTCTTTAAAAAAAAGGTTTTGTGGTTCATGTTAATGTAGATAGATTTATATGAAATCCAATAAAAGTACATTCATTATCTTTTAAAAGGACTTCCGTAAGAGAAGAGTTTGTGTTACTCAACGTAATGCAACAAAAGCTCATGCATTTTATCAATCGAAACAGTACACAAACCTGCTCCAATAGTTCAACCGGGTACCGAATTCAATTTCCCGACATACAACATTTGCTCGCATTAGTTATTATTGCAGAAAGAGCAGGTTTGTTTACTATTTCGATTGATAAAATGCATGAGCTTTTGTTGCATTACGTTGAGTAACACAAACTCTTCTCTTACGGAAGTCCTTTTAAAAGATAATCTTCGTTCGACTAGCATAGCCATAACATAACAACTTGGATAATCCTCAAATCACAGAACCCACTCCTACCTCCTTCTCCCTGAATCGGCTCGGGAGGAGCGATGAACACAGTGTGGTCAGAGGAGAGCGACGACTCGAGCTCGAGAAGGGGGTGGTCGTCTGGAAGGACTGCTCTCCTCTCTCTCTCTCTCCATCTCTCTCTCTTCTCTCTCCCCCTCTCCCTCCCCCTCTCTCCCTCTCTCCCTCCCCCTCTCTCTCTCTCCTCTCTCTCGCTCTCTCCCTCCCTCCACCCACCCTGCTCCGCCTTGTCTATGCACTCGTCGAAGAATGCGTTGTAGGCGTTCTTGTCCGATATGAACGACCTCTCCTCGATGAATCGATTGAACGACTGTGTCTCTGCGAATCGCCGGAAGAACTCTCCGGCAGCCTTGTCCCGGCTACGAAGGAATGCCTCCTTGTCGAACAGACGAGCAGTGTCCTACATCGCACCACGTAAGAAGTTTCGAATCAATTAGATTCAACATACAGTAGCCTCGGCCGACGAGGGAGCGGATGTGATGGGGCGGAGGAAGGCAGAGTAGCCACGCATGAGAGATGCGATGAACCTGCAACAGGATCCCACTACCCTCCTCTGCCTCTCTCTCTCTCTCTCTCTCTCTCTCTCTCTCTCTCTGCCTCTCTCTCTCTCTCTCTCGCTCTACCTCTCCCTCTCCCCCACCCTCTCTCTCTCTCTCTCCCCCCTTCTGCTCTCACCTCAGGAATGCGTCGTGTACTCCCATCTCGATGGTCCTCCTCTTCTTCTGGATGAGCACCTCCTTGTCCACCGGCACGAACCCGCCAGACTGCATCTGCTCCGTCACCCGGAAGTCCTGCGTCTGCAGTCTGGAAAAAGGATTACTCTTGACCTTTCTCTCTCCCCCTTTCTCTCTCTCTCTCTCTCTCTCTCTCTCTCTCTCTATCGCACAACTGACTCTCTGTAGAGCTGTTCCAGCGAGTTGCGAAGCTGTCGCGTCGCCCTTTTCGGAAGCATACTCAGCCTGCAAGAAAAAAAACATATACACGACCATACTTATAAAAAAATATGTTTCAGTCAATACATCAGCAAGAACCACACAAACACCACGAATGGAAGTTTTGTCTTAGTTTTGCTTTCGGTAAACACATATCAACCACATACTTCCACATGCAAGCTATGTTGACATACGTTTCATGTTTCATGAGAAACACAACCCCGACCCACTTGCATGTGTGGCGCGCCTTGCTGGCCGATATGGTCGACGTGTCCAGATCGAAGCATGTAACGTCGTCCGGGGGGTCTTCGTACAGCTCAAAGTACCTGCAACGGCACACCATCCATAGCACCTTATCTATTCTAGTAAGAAGAGGAAATCGTCTCACTACAAAGTGGAGTCTACATGAGAACACAGAGTGCATATCAGCAAAGCCATTATTCTATAAAGAAGAAGTCGTCTACAAAATGGAGGTAACAGAAGTACAGAAGAAGACGTACCTTGAGTCTACACCAGCGATGAAGGGGAGTGGTGCGTGGAGGACGCCAGCCAGACCGAGGGGGCACTGGGGCACATAGGGGCACTGCCAGTGGAAGGGGAACATCAGAGCGCACACAGACTCCGCCACCGCAGTCAACAGCCACGGACTGAACACAGTAAGGCGTTTCTACTTATCTTTAATAATTAATATAGCGTGTTCATCATACTCCATCCCTTCACTCATTACATCTCAACGAGTGCACGAATACCAAAACTAAATACGTTTCAATTTCTCAATACATCCTCATGACATGAATCAGAGCAATGCAGATCCCATTTTTCTTATAATCCAACCCCACCCACCGCAGCGAGTGCACGAGAATCTTCTGCTCCAGCATCGCCAGCAGCATCAGATACATCAAGTTATCCGCTCCGAGACACTTGAGAGCATCGAACACCTGAAAGCGGTTTATAAACACAACCGTCCGAATCTAGGTAACGATCGTCCGAATGCATAGTTGAAACGTGGGAATGGTACCTGGCTTCCGCTGAGCGGGAGCTGGCTGTCGTCGGGGCTGTCGAATGAGACAGTCTCCGCCCCGAGCTGACAGAGAACGCGCGGGCGGCGGGGACAAGGGAACGACACCTCGTACATCTACAACACTCAATCATCTATCGAATAACACAACATATACGCAACACACTGACCACAACTGGAGTAACTTTAATGATCACGAATACATCAAATACATACAGAATACATCAGCTGTTCCATTCTTCCATGACGAACGTGAAATGGTAAAAACGGAAACAAGCACTCACGAGATGTGATATGAATCGTTCGATGGGCACCGAGTGGAGGCCGTCGACTGACATACGGTGCAGGTGGTAGAGGAAACGCTGCCAGGGTAGACACATGAATACAACGCTAGTGAAGAGCAATGATTTACGTTACGATACCTTGAACGCAGAGAAGAAAGGATAGCGACTGACGAGACAAATTGCCGCGTTGCGGTAGAACTTCATCTGAAAACATAAATCAATAGATAGAAACAAAAACCACGTTTTCAGTCACTCACTCAGTCAATTCACCAGTTATATTGGTCACAATACAGAACAACAAGAAAACGAATCAACCCCTCACATTCTCGGCCGGGTCGTTGGTGCTCGTGTTGTCCTCAACCGCGCCGCCCTCCTCGCTCGTCTCCGAATCCAACAACTCCAACTCGTCCAGCTGGTCAGTCGACAACTCACCCTAGAAATCGATGGAATCAATAAATCAATCGATAAAATACGCACACTCACCTTGTACTGCTCGTAGAACGTCACCGACGCGCCGTAGAACTTGGTGCCGTTCTGGAAGGTATTCCCATAAGTCTCTCTCTCTCTCTCTCTGTCTCTGTCTCTCTCTCTCCCCTCCACTCACCTCGTCGGTGAGTACGAAGGTGGAGAATGTCTTGTCTGGGTGCTGGCACTTTGCCGGCCAGCACTCGATCAGAGCCCCCATCGGCAGACAGAACATCGGCACATTCTGCGCCAGCGAAGACGACGACGCGTTCTACGAGAAATAAGTTTCAATATTATATTACATCTTATAGATATAAATTAATACTAATGAACAGATAGGAATTGGACGAATACAAAAGCAATAATATCATACTGAACAGAAAGAAAGATCAGTAATTTGAAGAAAAAGTATTTAATAGAAGGAAAAGTTCGGGATTTGTCGGAGATGGATTTTTACTCCCCATAATCGGGAATAAGGGCTCATATCGACCGGCAAGCAGACAGAAAAGTGCGCATGAAAAAAAAACACAACTTCTACGTTTCACGAAAATGACATATCAGAAAGCAAATTTCGAGAAATTGTCGGAAATGGAACTTTACTCCCTATGCATCGGGACTAAAGCTCCATTACGGCCAGCAAAAATGAATAACCATATTACAAACACAAAAAGAAATAAAAAAATAGAAAATACCTTGGGGAAGCTATCGAGCACAACGGGTTTGTAGGCGAGACGCTTGCTCGAACCCTGCGACTTCTTGTAGCAGATGTACACGTCGGAACCGACCATGCCCTGGAATCATAAGGCACATTCCTCTGGACCACCCACGACGCGCACTCACTCGGTTGAGGTTCTTAGTAATCTTGTAGTAGGTGTGCGGGGGAATCTCTCCCTTGTTCGCCAGAATCACGCATATCTGAGTGACGACCAGCAGAGAGGGGGCGCTGTTCGGAGTGGCGCGACTACAAGGCAGACATGATAACAGAAGATGGCAACTGACACTGACCGATAGGTGAGGAAGATGCCGTCGCTGGCGTTGTTGACGTTGGCGACGCGGCCGAACGGTGTCGTCATCACAGTGTTCGAATCCGGCATCGGCTTCTCGCCACGGCCTGACACACAGATAGGTAATCAATAAACTGGTCACTTGTCACTTCGCGATGTTCGCGCACTTCCAAGAGCAGTCATGACTGTTTCAGCAAGGCTCCAAATACCCATTCTAAGATTGTGTTGTGTGCTAGTGCTACCAGGTCTCGGAATGATAAACAAACAACCCCGAAAAGCGCTTACTGTGATCGAGTATGCCGATGTCGACTAGGGGCGGCTTGTGGTATCCGCGGCGGTAGCAGATGAATGCGCTGTTCTGTCGGAACGAGCCGTGGTTCAGGTCGGCCGGGTAGCCCAGCGGAGTCGACGCCAGCATCTCGAACCCGTTCGGCACCTACACAATGATCGCACTGATAAGCGATAGCCAGTCAGGACAAGCGCTTCACAGTTTCCGCCAAACGCCAAGGTCCCAAATTCTCAAGTGCATGTGTAGGATTGTTGGCTATCAGATATACGACCATAGTTACAATCATACTAACAGTACATGCCGGAATCAGATAGATAAACAACAACACTGTTAACGGAACAACCAATGCGTACCGTCTCGCCGAGGCTGGGGAAGACGACGCACACATCTGTGATCGGGGCGAGTGGCTGCGAGTTGCGCTGCCCACACTCCTGCGCCGTCGTACGCAACGGCTCCGCGCCTTCTGCACAATCGTATGTTAGACTAATCAATCAATAAATCAATAATATAAGAGCGAGGTGACTCACCTGAAGGCAGGCCGGCGACGACGAACTGCTCGAATAGTCGTCGCTCGTCCGGTGACGCCATCTCGTCGACCGCTCACAACGTGACGCGAGTCGAGAGAGCGTGTACTGAAAACATACACTCAAGTACACACACACAAAACCTCTCTCGAGGCGAGGCGAGCATCAGCTGACACGCCAAGACGGCGCGGGAAATGATGACACGATAGGTGAGGTGTATACAAAGAACGGGGCGGCAACGAGAATGTCAAATACTGCGTAAAACAATTTCCCAGTATATCTCAGCACACTACAACAATATGAGTTAGTTACAGTACCTGTTTACTAACAATTCTTCAAAAAACAACAATTTTTGAATTTTTGACTACGTCGCTTAGCAACGGTCAAAGCTCTAAATGTCGTTATTTGCAGCAGTAATTATTCGGAATTTGTTCCAAATAAATATGGGGTGTTTGTTTTGTCCATGTAATAAATGTATGTTTTCATTTAGTAATCATGTCATATAATTATACTTCATTGCAGTGTCCAATCGATCGTTGATGCTGGCACACTCCTTCCGCCTCGCTGCCGCTGCTCCGGAAGCGTGTGCTGTTCGGGTTGGTTATTTCTGTGTGTTTTTTGTTTATGTTCATTCTATGTTCAGTGTTACTCGTCCAAGGCGAAAGTGTCGCTGGTGAATAGGGGCGCCACCAATATTGTGCGCGTCTCTGCCAAGGCTGCGAAGCCCGGTCCACCAAAAGTGCGTTTTCACATGTGTTCTTTTTCTCCAAGATAACTAGGTTCAGTCCAAGTCTCGGTTCGTCTCTCCCTCCACGTACGGCGGCGCGGTCAGTATGGCTGCTCGCACCGGCATCCGCCCACAGACATTCGACCACTTTCTCGTACTCGACTTCGAGGCCACCTGCGAGAACAACACCAACATACAGCCATACCAGGTACGGGGTACTGTAAGTACTTGGGAAACTGTATGGATTGAGGAGATCATCGAGTTCCCCGTCATCCTACTCGACGGGACGACATTCGAGCAGACGGCGCGCTTCCATCACTACATCCGCCCGCAGGCCAGACCCGACATCACCCCGTTCTGCTCACAGCTCACCGGAATCATTCAGGTACGGTAGCTGGCCAAAGTGATTACTGTATTGAGAATTCCAGGAGATGGTGGACGGTCAGCCGTCGTTCTCGCAGACGCTCACCCTCTTCGAGCGCTGGCTACACGAACAAGGCCTCGTCGACACCAGCGGGCAGCCCGTCAAGAAGGTACCGACTACCGTAATCTAATTAATCATACCGTACCCCCAGTTCACGTTCATCACGTGCGGCGACTGGGATCTGGGAATCATGCTGCCGTCCGAAGCGGCAGTTAAGGAAGTCGCCCTGCCGAGGTACGGTATCTCTAACGACACTCTTCTATGAGTTTTATGAACTTTTTAAGGGTTTGAAAATACAATTTTTAAGGTTTTAAAAAAATACAATCGGCCTCTGCAGTCGTCACAATCTCTCTTGCAGCTACTTCTCGCAATGGATCAACGTGAAGAAGTCGTTCGCGGCGCAGCGGGGACACTTCGCGATCAGCATGCGACAGCTCATCAACGAGCTGCACCTCACACACACGGTGCGACTCTCTCTCTCTCACTCTCTCTCTCTCTACCCTCTCATCCCTTCCTCTCTGCAGGGTCGTCTCCACTCTGGCATCGACGACACAGAGAACATTGCTGCCATCGCTCGCGCCTTGGCTGACGAGGGCCACGTCTACCGACCCAATGGATCCACCGACGGATCCGTCGGCAACCGCTTCTGAGTACTGTACATTGTAGGTAGTTACCGTAGTTCTGTTATCGCTTGTTCCACGGGTATCGTTGTTGTTATGCCTTTATCTCGTTACGCTATCATAAAACTTTCTGGTACTAGCATAGCATACATCACAGAGCAGTGAGACTAAATTGGAAACATGAGAAGTGAACATTATTACGGGGATGAGACTCTTCACCATCAATGGCACACGAGCTCGATAAATAGCAAGTGACAAAAATCAATATCAATCAATAAATCAATAGTCGCTCTAGTTCTTCTTGGCGACGTAGCAGGCGTCGAGGAACTCGAAAGCCATCTCGTTGACGAGCGTCTTGTCCGGGATCTGCGCCGCCATACCGTACAGGGCAGCCTGAAACAGGGGGGATACGGTACCATAGGCTACAGTAACCCAATGATTACGGTAGGACTCACGGTGGCGCTCTTGTGTCCCTTGTCCTCGCTGGCAAGCACCTCCTTCACTGCTCCAGCAATGTCGACGAGAAGCTGATCGACCACCTCGGGACGGGCGTGGTTGTACGTCAGACACACGTGCACACTGCAAGGCAGAAGTGAGAGAGAGAGAGAGAGAGAAAGAGAGAGAGAGAGGAGAGAGAGAGAAAGAGAGAGAGAGAGGAGAGAGAGATGCTTCACTCACGCATCGGGGTTCTGTAGGGTATTGAGGTTGTATCCCATCTTGTTGAGCTTGTCCGACACGGCGTAGATGTTGAACACGTTGTCCTTTGACTTGAACGCGACGATGGAGACGTCGGGAGAGCCGTGCAGCTGAACAACGCCTCTCTCTCTCTCTCTCTCTCTCTCTCTCTCTCTCTCTCTCTTTCCATATGCCCATGACATCCCCAGTCCTCACCTCGAGTCCCTCGATCTTCTTGACTCCCTCCGCCAGTCTCCTCGTCTGCTCGACAATAGCCCTCGCCCTCTGTACGTACTCGGTACGTCCGAAGCGGCAAAGAGTCGCCCATGCAACCGCCGCGTTCGCACCCGCACGACTGCCTACAGCCACGCGGTAAACAACAACAACAACATGACCCACCGCAGATGGTAGGAGTGGCGTAGATTCCGCCGGTCCACTCGGGCACGGCAAAGTATTGGTAGTGGTGGAGCTGCTTGGAGCGGTACATCACCACAGAAGAGCCCTTCGGGGTGCAGCCGTACTGAACAGAAGATATACCCATCTTTCTCTTCCTCCTCTCTCTCTTTCTCCATATTCTCTCTCTCCCTCCTTCTCTCCCTCCACCCCCTCTCTCCCTCTCTTCTCTCCCCCCCCCCCTCTCCCACCTTGTGCGTATCACAGCTGATCGACGTGACTCCCGGGTTGCGGAAGTCGAACGTGTTGAGGTGGAATCCGGCCTCGTTCATGAACGGAATCATGAACCCGCCGAGGCAGGCGTCCACGTGCACCGGGATACCGTACTTCTCGCCCAGCTGGAAGGGTACGGTAGGTATACGGTAGCTCCAATCTCGCACCTTGGCAATGTCGGAGATGGGGTCGACGGTGCCGGTGGGGAAGTTGGGAGCCGAGCCGACCAGCTGTATGGGGGAAATGACTTTATGACACTCTCTCCCTTCCTCCACCCACCATGCACACATCGCTGCTGATCATCTGCTCCATCTTCTTCAGCTGCAGCCGGTTGTTCTCGTCCACCGGCACGTGGCGGATGCGCATGCCGCACAGGTCGGCCGCCTCAACGAGGATACTACAACTACTTCAATGTCTTCCTATTCTTACCAGATCTTCTACGCCCTTCTTCTTCCTCTACTCTCCCGCCTACTATTCAGTACACACTCGATACTCATGGCCTGATTCCAGTTCTATATCAATTCCTCCACCTATCCTCCTCTTCCATCGAACACTCCCCGCACCTTGTCAAACGCTGCGTGTGCGGCTCTCTCCTCATCTAACATGTAAGAAATCCCCCCCCTCCATTCGTATCATTCTCCAACCCTCCAACCAATATCTCTCTCCTGTCCACCACTTCATCTCCTCTTCTATCCAACTCCTAACTCCCCCCGCACCTTGTCAAACGCGGCGTGTGCCGTCTCACTGCAGAGTATGACGGGACTCTCGACTCCCCTCTCCATCGCCATGTTCCTGTATGCGAAACACGCCATGATAATCGACTCGGTGCCGCCGGTGGTCAGAGAGCCGGCCGAGTCCTCCGGAGCGTGGTACAGGTTCAGCACCTGTGGAGGGAGTCTCTCTCTCTCTCTCTCTCTCTCTCTCTCTCTCTCTCCTCTCTCACCATCCGGATCACTTCCGCCTCCATCTTCCTCACTCCCGGGAACACATCAGGATGGAGGGGGTTCGAATACGCATACTGCTCGTAGATCTGCAAATCAATCGATAAATCAATACCACTCGATGCACCCACCTTGCCCAGCAGCTTGATGTGCTCGTCGGACCTGTCAGTGTACACGGCGCCGGACACCTATACGGTAACATTTGTACTTACAGTACCCTTAGTTACCGTACCTTTCCATCGGCCACATCGAACGTGCCGAAATCGTTGTACTCCGAGGCGAGCGCCAGCACCTGTTCGTCAGTCATGCCGTTCGGGGGGATCGCTGAACACCCACTACCGTACCCTCTATGATGTGCAGGTCATCTCACCGGTGATCGCTCCAACACCCTCGGGCTCGTACTTGAGCACAGTGTGCTGGATGTCCTTGCGCGCTCCCGACAGTTCCTAGATCCATCAATTAATACCAATTGAAATCAATCAATACCGATCGATACCCACCTCGTCGACCTTGGCCTTGACAGAGGGCAGACGGCGCAGCTGCTGGAATATGTAGCCGGCAAGGCTACAAAAATAGAATAAGCGACAACCTCACAAAACAAATGGATAGACATGAAAAGATCCCTTCAAATGTGATAATCAGAACCGGCAGCGTACCGCTTGTGCAGAGGTCGGTCGCTGGCGGCGTACAGCTTGGACACTTTGAGGTAGACGACCGTGCCACCGATCGCACCAATCACCAGCACCAGCGGGTCCACCTCAACAAGGTTCAGGTTTAGGACACATTGTGGACGCACACAACAAATTATGTCAACTGTGCGGAAGAATACAATAATGGATGACGTCACCTTCTGTAGATGACCATCGACGACGTCTTTCGCATGCTTCGCGCCATCCACAATCTGATAGAACAACTCCGAGGCTTGCACCATCCTGCAACTCATGAGTACAAGTACACGACATAGACCAGACCGGTTATATATATATATATACAAGTCAATTCATCCAGAACAATCGAAACCAGTAAAACACGCAATTGCGCAATGCAAGGTGTTGAAACAAGTGGTTTACATATATGGCATAATGGGGTGATATCTGTGGTGTACGCAAAAGGGGGCATTCAGAAAGCGCCCCATACCCTGATAAGCGCGCAATTGATTGCCAACACAAGCGAACAGAGACATCGAAACGGTTCAAGCGTATTCTAGTAGGCAAATCCAGAGCAAAGAACACAACGGGACACAACGGTTTATTATAAATAACGTGGAACAATATTGAGACCAGGGCTATACGCCAGGTATATTATAGTGAACACGGAGTAAGCACAAACAAACAATCAGCCCTCCTTCTTCTTCTTCTAATCGTCGTTGTCGTTCTTCTTTCCTTGTGCGCGCAGAATCGCTCCCGGGGCGGGGTACGGGCGTTGCTAGAATGAATCGGCCGTGAATCACGAAGGAGGGGGTGGGAGAGGATAGGGGAAAGAGAGGGAGAGGGAGAGGGAGAGGGAGAGGGAGAGGGAGAGGGAGAGGGAGAGGGAGAGAGAGAGACGAAAAATATAGAGAAGGGAGAGGGCGAGAGAGAGAGAGAGGGGGGAGAGGGAGAGGGAGAGGGAGAGAGAGGGGGGAGAGGGAGAGGGAGAGGGAGAGAGAGGGGGGAGGGAGAGAGGGGGGAGGGAGAGAGGGGGGAGAAAGATAGGGAGAGAGAGGGAGAGAGGGAGAGAGGGAGAGAGGGAGAGAGGAAGAGAGAGAGAGGGAGAGAGAGGGGGAGAGAGGGAGAGAGAGGAAGAGAGAGGGAGAGAGGAAGAGAGAGGGAGGGATAGAGGGAGAGGGAGAGGGAGAGGGAGAGGGAGAGAGGGAGAGAGGAAGAGAGAGAGAGAGAGGGAGAGAGGGAGAGAGGGAGAGAGGGAGAGAGGGAGAGAGGGAGAGAGGGAGAGAGGGAGAGAGGGAGAGAGGGAGAAAGGGAGAGAGGGAGAGGGAGAGGGAGAGGGAGAGGGAGAGGGAGAGAGGAAGAGAGAGAGAGAGAGGAAGAGAGAGGGAGAGAGGGAGAGAGGGAGAGAGAGAGAGGGAGAGAGAGAGAGAGTACATGCTCACCTGGAAGAGCGGTCCTCCGGCGGTCTGATCCGCTCCCGATTTGTCATCGGCGTGCAGACCCGCGCCCCAACCTCCCCTGTGAATATGTATTTCAAAATACAGTACTTCTATCAGACAGTAACCGTATGAGACATACAGTACCCCTAGCACTCACTTGGGCGCGTTTCCGTAGGCGGCCGGGTCCATCGGGTCGATGCCCTTCTTCTTCGCGTGTGCTGAATTGTAATTTATAATTGTATAAACCATAGCTACACGAGGCATAGGGACATACACGTCATTCGTAATAATAAAGAGAAAGCACAAAGAAATATGTGACTGACTGAGCCTGTCCCTCTCGCTCATGTCCTTCTTCTCGCGGATCTCGTCCTCCGAGTTCTGGTCGTCCTCGTCCTCGCCGCGGTGCTGAACAGGCAGGAGGTGAGGGAGTGGGGAAGGAGGACAGGGGAAGAGCAGATGACGAAATGTAAAAGTGAAAGATATGAGTTAGAGGAAGAACATAAAAAAGGAAAGACAGACGCCGGATGAAGCAAATGCAAAAAGAAAAAGGATTTACAATAAAAACGAGCACGCACCTTTCTCTTCCTGTCCCTGTAGCTCTCGTGGCGCCTCTCTCCCCCTCCTCCGCGCTCCCTGCCGCCCCTGTGGTCGCTGCGCCTGTCCCGGTCGCGGTCGTAGTCGCGATCCCTAAATTCATTTTTATATATATTTTAATAATAAAGTAATAATAAGCGAACCTGTAGCCGTCCCTGTCCCTGTAGCCGTCCCTGTCCCTGTCGCGTCCGCCGCCGCCGCGCATATCCGGCTCCATCGCCGCCGGCCGCACCGGCTTCACCATCTCCCGCGCGAGCTGGAGACGGATCGATAAATCAATAAATCGATGAACAATACAAGTACACACCTGCGGAGCGGCCTCTCCAATCACGGCGAGCGGGTGGCGGGGCGAGAGCCACGAGACCTGTCGATTTTTAAGTAATGAATGGAAGTATAGAAGTAAGAACAAAAAGAGAGAAAACAAATAAGAACACACACCTCGTCCGTGTCCATGCTCCAGTAGTAGTGGCGGGCTAGTCCCGGATCGTACACCTCCTTCCAGCCCTCTGGCAGGGGGTACTTGGTGAGCATGCGCTTCTTGCGACGCATGTACACCTCCGACAGCCTGAGCAAAGCAATATACAAATATAACAATAACAATAGTAAACATTATTTGATAAAAAAATAGTCCAACCTGTTTTCGGGCGTGCCGTCCTGCCAGTGATCGTAGCAGTACTCGACGCATAGGTGGTAGGGGTTGTTCTTGTTGGGGCACCCGGGCGCGCCGGTCGTGTTCTCCTCCCGCTTCCGCGCCTCCTCCCCGCCGTCGCCGTCATAGTTCTCCGCAATCACTTCCTCACCTTCTGTAAACAAATAAACATAACATGTAATCAAATGAGATCCACAACCTTGCTTGACGATTCCACGTCGTTGCAGTTTCGCGAGAAGCGCAGCCGGCAGCGGCATAACTGAACAAGTGGTGTAAGTTAGTTTATAATAAACAACTACGAAGTTACATACAACAAACACAACAAAACACTTAAAAAAATAAACAGACGCGGGCCAGACTCAGAGGGTGCGAAATACACGAAAATTGTGCAATCACCACAAAACACTACAATCACCAGAGACTCGTAATAAGGAATTTTGAGACCGTAATATTTTCGTTCAGTTAACACAATTCTGTTCACTGAAAACTACTGCAAATACATCCATTATTTCTTCACGATCGATCGATACGACCTGAACATTCGTTCTGCTCTGTAGTCTGTAGTCTCCTTTTCCCGCGAGCAGCCGCTGTGTTCTGATCCTGATTGCACCCACCCAGTATCAAAGCAGTTTCACTCTCCCTCCCGTGTCGCACACACGTCACCCTTTGATCATTGGTGCATGCGTCCTCTCTGCCCCATTCGACTTGTGATTTGCTATCGATTTATTGATCTCTGTCTCTGTTGCAGTGATGCGTCCGGAGAAACCCGATCAGAATCCCCAGAATCCTGATATGGAGCTCGATAAACTAGAAGAGGCGCCCAGCTCTCCCGCGCATTCAGGTACGTGTCTCGATGTGATCTAATGTGGTGATCTAATGTGCAGCTGGATTAGTGATGGTGCGTCGCCGCGCGCAGCTGAGCGCGAACGCGACCCTCGCAGTCGTCGAGGAGCCCAGCAAGGCCAAGCGTCGTGAGTTCCCCCTATCGAGTGGCGTATAGCCCTTCCTCCAGCCAATCCCAACCTCCTCCACCCTTATGCCATGTCCGGGCGTCGTCTGCACAGCGACCAGCCGGGCACCAGCAGCGGTTGGTTATGTAAAAGTTGTTCCAAATGACACGGTACGGTGTTGTTTGTACTAGTACAGTTCTACTAGTACAGTACAGTTATATGATCAAGTTGCAGACGCGACTCCTGACAGTATCTCGGTGGTGGATGAGCCGGCGGCGGAGAGGATTAGCTTGCGGGAGTTGTTGATGGTGATGGCGAGAAGAGCCGTCTCCCCACTCATACACTTCTTCACGGTGGTGTGCAAGGTGCCGCGGACAAGGTGAGAGAGAGAGGGGGGGAGGGAGAGAGAGATGCCCATTTCAGGGATGACGTCATCACGCAGCTGTTCATGTGGCTGGCAGCGCTCTCACTGATCACGACTGTGTACGCGATCGGCCTGGCCACCTACATGATCCTCTGCGTCTTCGGCGTGTTCGAGTTCAACGTCAAATACATCGCCCTCTGGCGATTTTTAATGTGATCATCCTCGACGCTCTATCTCTCGACCGCATTCTATTTGGTGCTCTCTCACTTCTCACCACTTTTATACGTGTATGATCTAATTTATGTACCTTCTCACTTTATACAATTTGCTCGAGATATAAACGATTGCTAGCGTGTGGTTTGTGTTTTGCTGCCATTTGGCTGATCGATACGACTGATCTACTAGGTTTGTCTCGCGCGCTTTCTGCTCGCATCACGACCCGGCCACTCATATTGTATGTGGTTGAGTACTTCTGTTCATTTATGATAATGTTTAATTGTTGGGTTTGACATTCGACACATCTTAGAGTTACTGTAGGAGAATGATTTGACCTGCGACACTCCCTCAAGTAGCGGTCAGTCTCTTCGAAACTGCCTTCGATACTGACTTCGAAAAGCATTCGAAGCACGTTGTGAAGCCGTTTTGAAGGGGCTGTTTCGAAGAGACTGACCACACCTCTAGGATTACGGTAGAAGAATAATTTGACATGTGACACTCCCTTAGGATTACGGTGAGACGATAATTTTACCTCCGCCACTCCCTTAGGATTACGGTAAGAGAATAATTTGACCTGCGACATTCTCTTAGGATTACGGTAGGAGAATCATTTGACATGTGCCACTCCTTTAGAATTACGGTAGGAGAATAATTTGACTTCCGCCACTCCCTTAGGAATACGAAAGAATAATAATTTGATCTGTCGCTTCCAACGATAACAAAAAAAAATCATTTTTTGATAATTCAGAGTACTTTTCCCTCAATTACTGTGCTGCTAACTCATTTGCGAACAGTGGATCGACAACGAAGGTATACAAATAAATTAGATAAATTTTATTTAGTGAACTTTTCAAGTGGAAAAGGCGGGCGAAGAGGAGCGACTGGAGACGTGCTCCGATCCAGCGACTCGATCGGAAGATGCGATCCTGGCCGACACCGCCCCGCACTCACTCGACCAGCACACTCCGTTCCAGCCAGGTGATTGCCACTACTTTGCCAGTTTCAATTCTTTTCGTATTATTACTGATTCACGTTGAACAGATGACGGCATCAAAAGCGTATGTGAACACATATTTATTCCCTTTTGTGAAATTAATAAATAAGACAGTGAAGGTCAAGTATGTACAGACAGTGCGGCCGTGTTGCCAGGCGCTCACATCTTCTCCTCCTTCTTCTCCTCAACCTTCTCCGACTGCTCCTCCTTCTTCTCCTCCGTGGAGCGCTTGCTCTTGAACATGCGGTACTTGTAGAAGTTGTTGCAGCAACCGAACGCTGGAAGAAAAATGAGTTGAGAGAGAGAGAGAGAAAGAGAGTCTCACAGAGCGGCTTGCAGGGGCAGGGAGGCATGTAGATCATCGGCATCGGGGGCGGCGGGGGCGGGGCCGAGAGGAAGAGCTGCAAGGAATACGGTAAGCAAGGAGTACGGTAGGTTGAATGCTCACAGTAGGCGCCGGGGGCGGGGGAGGGGGAGCGAGCACAACCTGCAAGAGGTAGCGGTCATGGAGAGGACGGGAGAGAGAGAGAGAGAGGGAGAGAGAGAGAGAGAAAGAGAGAGGGAGAGAGAGAGAGGGGGGGGGAGAGAGAGAGAGTCGTATACCTGGGGCGGGGGCGGAGGAGGAGCGGCGAGGAAGACTGGGGGAGGCGGGGGCGGGGCACAGCTGATTCCCACGCAAGGAGGAGGAGGCGCCGGCATCATGATCTGAACAGGTGTTTGTTTATTTGTTTGTTTACTGTTGATTACCTGAGGAGGCGGCGGAGCGCAAGCGATGCCAACGCATGGCGGCGGCGGCGGAGGCGGCATTTGGAAAACAACCTGCCGATAGGAAAGTTACTGTACTGTTCAAAACTACCGTATGTTTCCTATTTACTATTGTTTACCTGAGGAGGCGGGGGCGGCGCGCACGCGATTCCAACACATGGCGGCGGAGGCGGAGGCGGGACTTGGAACACCACCTGCACATCATAGAAGGTTACTGTACTGTGGAACACTGCAGTATACCTGAGGCGGAGGCGGGGGAGGCGCAGGCATCACGAACATGGGAGGAGGAGGCGGAGGAGGTGCCGAGAGGAACACCTGAGTACGGTAGTGAGGCATACTGTACTTTGTTCTGCTACTACCGTAGGAGGCGGGGGAGGCGGGGCGCAGGCGATTCCGACGCAGGGCGGCGGAGGCGGCGGACCGAACATGACCTAAAAAGACCACGAGGTAAACGGACCATGCAAGAGGGAATTAGGTCGAGAGAACTGGGAAGTTGTAATGAAATTGGAAAGCTACCGGCGGAGGGGCCAGTCGTGGCCAGAAGAACTAAAGGACAGACATTATACACTGAAAGTCAAACCACCACTATTTACAGTACCTGAGGTCCGCAGTTGGGACACTGTGCGAATGCACCGACAGCCAGAAGCGCCGAGAGGAAGCCCGCTCGCCACATACTGTAAAATGTGAGTGGTACTGTATTGCTGGAATAGAAGAAGGTGGGGCGGATGCGGTCTGAGAGCATCTCTCCCATTATATAGTGCCCCACGGGCGGCGGCCTATGTTCTGTGAAGTGGGGGCACTCAATTGGGGGGCGGCGCCAGCCCGCTTCCCGGACAGGTTGTACTACCACAGAACACTGTAGCAGGAAATGATGAGCTTCAGGATTTATCAAATACGTGCAAGTCAGTACAGCATGTACTACACAAATACAGCCGCAATGCCGTAGCGATAACGGTGATAACATGTTCACACACTGTTCACACAAAGGGTCCGGAAGATCAATGGTCCTCGTCGCTCTTCTGGTGTTTTTGGTCTGTTCACGGTCAAGGAGAAAAATGAAAACAAATGGAATTGGGTTACATGCGTAAATTCGCACTCACGTTGAGTGGGGGGTTTTCACTGTGGGAATCACTATGGGTCATTTCTGCATAACTGATAACACGGATGTTACAATTCCGTCTGTCTATAGCCTGATTTCCGGAAACACTCATGTTTCGATGAATTGCTAATCAAATTCAATAAGCCAAACCAGCCAGAAGAAGGCTCGAACAGGTCCGTTTGTTGACCGGCGGACCTGCGCATGTTGTTCTCACTATGTCCACTTGATAACACTCTCGTAATCACTCACCTCCCCCGCGCTCCCCCCTCTCTCTCCCTCTCTTTCTCTCTCTCTCTCTCTCCCGCCCTACCGCCCGCGGGCATTTCACTCATTTCTCGAGAGTGAGGCCACTAGATCGAGAAGACAAGAACAAGACAAGACAAAAATAGCGCGAGGATGCAGCAATTGACGAGTTTATTGTAATAATAGTGATAATACGGTTGAGGTGAAGCGAGCCGCAATAAAATGATTATAACAAACTTCAATTTAAAGCAAGCAAGAATACACTCAAACACTGTCATATGTACAGTGTGAGAAATGACATGATAGTGTTTTAGGGTGCGCGTAAAGTTTTGTGCAGCACTCAGGGTATATTGCGAAATAAGTCTCATGATATGGGATGACGATTGTTATTATCATGATGATTCACGGATTCTTTATTGTTTATTCTTGTTCTGTTTTTTTCATCGCAATCCGGAACTGTATATTCGTAGATATTTCACATATCAATGAAGTCTGATTACGATCGCTGAATATCAACGTTGACCTCACATTCTCACGAAAGTGATGGCGGAATACGATCTCTCCGCCACGCCGCCATAAAGTATCGGTGGTGCAAGTTCGCCCCATACATACCAAACAGTGACGTCATAGTTGTTTATATGATCGGACTGGGAGAGCCGCCTCCACCAAAAGCTCGACTCCACCGAACATCCACCATTGTTTGCTATGTACATGTCCATTTACTACGTGTCATCTTTCCAAATTGTAGAAAAATGTGCTCGCTGATTGAAATGTTAATGCACGTGTCTCCATCTCCATGTTACCAATTCCGGCCGTTGAAAACCTCATCTCTATTTTCAGTATGCCGTCTCCGAATGGGGACCGCATCTGCCTCAACGTGGGTGGTCGTGTGTTCGAGACGACTGCCGCCACCCTCCGTCGCTTCCCCGGATCCTTCCTCGACACTCTCGTATCCGACAGGTGGTACCAGCAGGTACGTCTTATTTATCCCTCCGTGCCTTCTCTCTCTTTCTCTCTCTCTCTCTCTCCCTCTCTCTCGCTCGCTCTCTCCCATCTCCCCTCTCCCCTCCCTCTCCTCTCTCTCCCTATCTCTCTCTCCCTTTCTCTCTTTCTCTCTCCCTCTCTCTGTCTCAACTAACTTCTTCAGCCCTCTTCCGAGGTGTTCATCGATCGTGACCCGGAGCACTTCCACTCCATTCTCAACTTCGCGGCTGTCGCATCACCATTCCGGACACTGCGCAGGCTCTACAGGAGATGATCGACGAGGCTGATGTGAAGAGAGAGAGAGACAGAGAGAGAGAAGAGAGATTCTGTTCAAGTTCTTTGGACTGGTGGAGATGCGCGCTCAGCTGGAGGCTGGTAAGGAGACGCGACGCCTCGACACCGAGCCGCTTCATGTCGGAGATGAAGTCGTGTTCAGGTATGCGCCACATGCAGTTTGCAATGTTTCTTTTCGGGGCGACGTCGCGCGAGGAGCTGTACGGCGAGCTGCGTCTTCACGGAGAGCCGCTGCCCACTGTACCTTGCTGCAACAAAGACTACGGCTGGGTATCCATGCCAGTTGATAGGTTTGCAGTAAGAATCGTGTTTGCAGACCTCATTGCCTGACATCGACCGTGAGGGCATAGACGATCTCTTCAAGTTGTTCGATGTGCGCGTCACTCATGTATGTTGAGAATCCGAAAGTCGATTCTTTCTACTTGAAACTTCACATTTGAGGCGCACATGGATCATGTTGCTGTGACTGCGCAAGAGCGACTTGGTGACAGGTACTTTCAATTTCTACTGCCGACTGCTTTGCTGCGAAGGAAGTGAAGACTGCCGACTGCTTTGCTGCGAAGGAAGCCACCCTCCGTCGCTTCCCCGGATCCTTCCTCGACACTCTCGTATCCGACAGGTGGAACCAGCAGGTATGACTCACTCACTCTCCCTCCATCCCCCATCCCTCCCTCCCCTTCTCTCTCACTCTCCTCTCTCTCTCTCTCTCTCTCTCTCTCCCCCTCTCGCTCTCTCAAATGACCTCGTTCAGCCCTCTTCCGAAGTGTTCATCGACCGCGATCCGGAGCACTTCCTTCTCATCATCAACTACCTGCGTGGCTGCTCCATCGACGTTCCAGAGTCGGAGACTGCGCGCAAACAGCTGCGAGAGGAGGCTGACGTGAGGAGAGAGAGAGAGCGAGAGAGAGAGAGAGAGAAAGAGAGAAATAAGGGGGATTATGTTTAAGTTCTATGGACTCGAGGAGATGCTCGTTCAGCTGGAGACTATGAAGGAGGAAAAGGTGACCAAGAAGACGCTGGACGATCCCGACGACGAGATCCTCTGCTCCGGTGACCGAATCTTGTTCAAGTGAGTATCTTCAAGCAATGAGTGTCTTTACTTTTTTTGGTTGAGGGGGGACTTTCTGGAAGAGCGCCGTCGACTCAACTTGTTCGATGTGCCATCTCATGGTGAGAATTTATTAGATTTTTTTATTAGGTATGTTCACATAGTCACGTGATATAACTTATTACGACGTGCGTGGTAGCTCAGATCGTGGCAATTCACAATGAACAACACAAAATCTTCCCGCTGTGGTGCTTCCCGCTAACGTAAGGAATCATGGTCCTCAAGTTCTCACGCTCCCGCGCACACGCCATCTGCTCTCTCTCTTCTCTCTCTCTCTCTCTCTCTCTTCTCTCTCTCTCTCTCTCTCTCGCTCTCTCTCTCTCTCTCTCTCTCTCTCTCTCTCTCTCTCTCTCTCGCCTCCGATAACCGCACGAACGCATGTACAGCTCTATAGTACAGAAATGTTTTACGCTCAAAAATTGGAAATGAGTGGCGGCGAAATTGGAAATTTCTCCAATTGTATGCGAGTCTATAATTTTGACGATATTTTGACGATAATTTTGACGCTCCTTTTCAAACGAACATTTCTAACCAGTAGGTTTGAATTCGAGCTGTATTCCGCCACTTTTAAAAGTACAGTGGCGACTTATTTCTGCCACAACATGCCACAACTCCTCATTTTCACACGAGCAAAACATTTGGCGGTGACCGAATCGAACCCGCGAAGAACCCGCGAACTCATTTCGTAGATCTACGAACTCATGTGCTTATTTTGGATTGATTGAGAATAACTGGTCAGCGTTTATCATTTCTGCGTGCGAAGAAGCGTGGATAAACACATAAAATATACTGTAGCCGCCCACATCAGCGGAAGAGAGCAAAATTATATCTGATGTATTTAGTATTTTTCTCATAGACCTGTCGTTCTTCTATCGTAATTCTAAGAAAATGCCGCAGATCAAGTTATTCTCATATCGTAATCCTAAGGGAGTGCCGCAGATCAAATTATTCTACTATCTTAATCCTAAGGGAGCGCCGCAGATCAAATTATTCTATTTCGCTATTCTAAGGGAATGTCGTATAATAAATTATTTCCTTCGAGACGTGTATTGAACTATGACTGCTGTGTGAAGCAGAAAGTTGGTTTACTGTTTACTGCCAATGAGACGAAAGAGGGAGAATTCAACGAATGAAAATTCACGCGGTGCGCTTGATACAATACGATTTTTTTGTCTTTTGACAGAAACGATCTGGAGGCAGCAAAAAGGGGGGGGGGAGAGCACGTATGTGGGACAGTGGGGCGAGAGAAGGACGCGGAAACTCGCTGAGAGCTGAGAGTGATGGAATCTGTGGCGGCAAGTTCCACGACTACCCAGTAAACGATTCGAAGGAGCTACGGAACACTGTACCGGAAAAGGAAGAATCTTTCGAAGCTGTCAGTTGGTATCGTTTGATATGGCGTTTTGTTCTATTAGTTATTTTGTATATCGGCTGGTGTTCTTTCTACATATCAGTCTAACTAATCTCTCTATAATACATATTATGATTGTATGATTCTTGACAAAAAATCTCCTATAATAAAAAAGTACATCAAATGTTCAGCAAATTTATGATCCGACTCGAATGACCATATCAATATGCACATATAAATGGTGTTATATTGCTACGTTGTTACGTTGCTATATGTTCACACTCAAATGACATAACAACACGCGATGAACATAACAACTTTATGGGCAAATAACACAATCTCGCGATAGCTAAAGTGACAACATTCGGTATCACCACACCAGGGTGATATAAAATGGTGGTTATTCCTCCAGCGTCCATCATTCGGGATGCGTTTCCTCCTTCTGCTCGTTCTTCTCTTCTCGGTGGTCGCATCCGTGACCGCGTGTACCCAAGGAGACTGCATCGCCAGCTGCAGGGCACAGGTACAGTCGGAAACACCAAAGGCACCAGCCGCCGCCGCACGCAGATGGTAGACACGCGACGCGGACCTGGTTATATTTGCTCTAGTACTCTCTTCGCGTCGTGGGAAGAAAGAGAGGCGGGCGGCGCACTTTCTGTTTGCAACTTTATATCCGCTCGTATTATAATTATAACCTCTCTTCTAACCGTTTCGTTGTTTCAGAACTGTGGCAGCGGGCACTGCGAGGACCGCGGTCTTCCCGTATGCGTGTGCAGTGGATGCAACCACCGAGCAGGGCCATTCGATGGCGGAAAAGAATCCAAGTGATGGCGAATACTGCACTACAACTACACTCATTTACTCGGATAAAGATGCAACACGATAACAGACACATTACTATGAGAGAACTCGATGATGATGGGATCAGAGAACAAAGTCGACGAGAATCGTCTGTCACTCACCGCTGCGACTATCACCTCATCTATTGTCACGAAACGAACCCGAGCCACTCCCGAAAAGACAACACTATGCACAGCACAACGCAAATAAATTCATGTAGGCCATGAGTAATGCAAGAGTAGCCGACTGGCAGCTGAGAAAACACGTGTGCTCTGCATTCACACATGCATTGTCACATGCAGGCACATGCATTGTCCATTGTCCGTCTTATTTTTGCAAAATACGTGGTGTGTCCGAAAGAGATATACGCGCTGTGTCCATCAATTTCATCTCATTTTTGTACACTACGTCGGTTGTCCGTCTCATTTTTGGCAGAGAGAGGTCGGTTAAAAAGTCAAATACGTGGTGGGTCCGGAAGGGCCTGTCGAGTAGCGATTGGCGCGGCGGGAAGCCTGAGGCCATACGAAACAGCGGTATAGTGAGATTCGATTTTGCCGCCACGACGCTGTGGGCAGCAAGTGTGACCTCCCCGTGTCCCTCCCCCAAGCGCCCGCCATAGCCGATTGCGTCGTTGCCACACGACGTCGCTTCCATGTCTGCCGACCGCATTCGCCTCAACGTGGGTGGCCGCGTATTCGAGACCACCACATCCACTCTCAGTAGCTTCCCCGGATCCTTCTTCGATGCACTCGTTAGCGACAGGTGGAATCAGCAGGTGAATAGTGCTACTTATTGGATTAGTCGCTCGAAAACCAGTCACAACGAGTTTTTTGTTCAGGATGAGGTGTTCATCGATCGTGATCCGGAGCACTTCCGGTTGATGCTGAACTATATGCGAGGCGGAAAACTCCACTTGCCTCAATCCACACAGGCCAGACAGCAACTACTCGATGAAAAGGATGTGAGCCCTGAATAAAAATATTTTTTCATTATAGTGTTCTTTTTAGTTCTATGGACTGCAGATAAATGACACAGGCGATAAACCGATCAGTTACGGTTGCACTGTTAAATTCAGGTAAAACTATATACTTAGCGTCTACAGTGGGAGGTCCATCCAACCGGGGTGTGCTGTACGAATATGCTGTGTACTAGCCGTGTAAGTGCTACAAGTTAAACGTAAAATATCTACAGTTGTGAAAGCAAGATGATCACAAACATTTTTTAGCCGCGAGGTGTGTGGACGCTACGTGATCTGAGCAACGAAGACATCGGTCTGTTGCTAGATCCCAAGACACCTTCAAATTACGGTGGTTCGAGAATGAAGAACACTATGAAAGCGGAACATGTATGTTATTGTTCAATGCGTTGAATCTCTCTATTTCTTTCAGGTACACGATGATGTGACGATTGCGAGTGTGTGGGAGGGCGAATTGTCCGTGCGTCGCGCGGATAACGAGTACAAGTTGATCGTGCCCACTCCGATGCTGCGGTGCGCTAAGTGATCTGCACAAAACTGTTGTCTACTTGTAACTGTGAGTTATTCCAATTCACTCTTTTTTTTTGAACCACACTTTTTTCTATTTGATTTTGCGAGCCACTTCAATCCAACGTTCAACATTTATTGCACATGTATTTTCACTCGTAGAAACAATTATTATGAATATCGTAACCCGTGCATTTTCAAAATGTTCAGTCTCTCTCTCTCTCTCTCTCTCTCTCTCTCTCTCTCTCCCTCAGTGTTCTCTCGTTGGCAGTGGAGTGTAGTCTTTTCGATCAGCTGGATAAAGAGCGTACACCACAGCTGATGCTATCACCGCACCCACCTGAAATATTAGTTATTACTATTTGTAAAAAAAAATTGCATTTACGTACCCCCATGAGTAAGTGTGGTGACAGTTCCGTATCGCCCATGTGAACTGACATGAGAGCGGTGAGTCCTGAACAGGTGGATAGGTCCCGCCCCCACATGCCCCGCCCCTCACCTATGGCTATGGTTTGGCAGTAGGTCTTCTGCACGTTGTCGGCGTGTTTGATGCAGGCGGATACGAGGAGACCACCCAGGGCGGAGAGTACTGTAACCAGCCAGACAAGAGAAGTCCAGCCCTGCAAGCGAGAGTCACAAGTGAAAACGAAAAAGTAAAAAAGAACTACATACATACGAATCATACTACGTGTAAAGAACTGTTATTTCATCGTTTTACCACACCATTAGACACAAAACATGCAGAAAAGTTCCGCCCAATCAAGTCCCGCCCACCTGTAGTAGTCCGCCGGACACAACCTCGGAGCCATCACTGACGAGCATAGTGCAGAGAGCGAAGGGCATGGTGAGAAGAGAGAGACGCAGGTTCTGCACCCACACACAGACGGAACTGCCCTTGAGCACACGCTCGAAGTAGACGCCTAGAGGGGGGAGGGTGGAGAGGAGAGAGAGAGAGAGAGAGAGGGAGAGAGAGAGAGGGAGAGAGAGAGGAAGAGAGGAAGAGAGATGGAGAGGGAGGGAGGGAGAGAGTGGAGAAAGGGGAGAGAGAGAGAAGAGAGAAAGAAGAGAAAGAGAGAAGAGAGAGAAGAGAGAGAAAGAGAGAGGAGAGAGAGAGAGGAGAGATAGATAGCGAGAGAGGGGGGGGAGTTTAGGGAGATAGAGAAAGAGAGGGAGAGAGAGGAAAAGAGGAAGAGAGAAGGAGAGATGGAAAGGGAGGGAGGGAGAGAGTGGAGAAAGGGGATAGAGAGAAAGAAGAGAAAGAGAGAAGAGAGAGAGAAGAGAGAGAGAGAGAAGAGAGAGAAAGAGAGAGGAGAGAGAGAGGGGAGAGATAGATAGCGAGAGAGGGGGGGGAGAGAGGGAGATAGAGAAAGAGAGGGAGAGAAAGAGGGAGAGAGAGATAACACCTACCTGCGAATGCGGACGTCCAGCACATTGCGAATACGGCTGCCAGACCGAGTAGTAGGGAACCGGATTCTATAAGGAATGCTATGCCCCGCCCACTCAGAACCCGCCCCCACCTTTGCCAGACTGCGGCGCACTTCTCTCCAGCTGCACGATCACCACACCGCCGAGACCGCCTGAAAATTATTAAATCAATCAAAAAATCGATAATCAGTCGATACTCACCAACAAGCGCCGCCCACTGAGTCTTGGAGATCACTTTGGACAGTAGACACACCGAGAGAATAGCGGTGGTGAGAATGCGCAGTTGATAGGTCACCTGGAATTTGCATTTTTGAGATTGAGAAATCAGCATGCTCTAAAGATGGATGAGTGAATTGGGGATGCAGCGGAGAGGTGTTCATTTCATACTGACCCCTCTCACCGGCAAGATGCCGCTTCCAGCTCTCGCTACTCGCATCGCGACTCTCGGAGGAGTGAGCCGATTCAACAGGGGAATCGCCTCCATTCCCACTTACGTGCAGGTCTCTCTCCCTCCTTCTCTCTCTCTCTCTCTCTCTCTCTCTCCTTCTCTCTCTCCCTCCCTCCCTCCCTCCCTCCCTCCCTCCCTCCCTCCCTCCCTCCCTCCCTCCCTCCCTCCCTCCCTCCCTCCCTCCCTCCCTCCCTCCCTCCCTCCCTCCCTCCCTCCCTTCCTCCCTCCCTCCTTTCCTCCTTTCCTCCTAGATATCGATCGATTATCGATTTCTGCAGGAGCTGCCCCCTTCCATCTTCGACACTCCCCTGTCTATGCCCCTCCAACCCATTCTCGATCACTCGTCGCCCGTCGACTACGAGGCCGTCACCAAGATAGTGTACGTGTATCGATTGATTAATTATCGATTGATTATCGATTACAGCCAACGCTTTGAGAAGACGCCGGTGTCGTGCCGCACGATGACCAGCCGTTCGGCATCTGCCGACACACCTTCATCGGCAACGACGAGCACCACGTGCTGGCTGAGGTCGGGTTGTTTGTTTGTTTACTTGTTTACTTGTTTGTTTGTTTACTTGTTTGCAGAAGGATATCCATCCGCTGCGCGCGTTCTCTTCGGCAGAGGCGAATAAGAGGAGGGCGGCGTGGGTCAGTGGTCTCTCTCTATCTCTCTCTCTCTCTCTCTCTCTCTCTCTCTCTCTCTCTCACCCTCTCTCTCTCTCTCTCTCTCTCTCTCTCTCTCTATCCCCCCCCCCGTTTCTAGGCGCACCACTACCACTCCCGCTTCTCCACTCAGTCGCCTACCGTCTTTGACCATGCTGCCATCGCCGCCGAAGCCCGCACCACATTCGAATCGGTCTGCCAGGCGATTCACAGGGTAATCGATCGATCAATCGATAATCAATCAATACTCGTTTGCAGTGCAACTTCTCTCGTTCTCCCCCTCGTCCTCTCTCTGCTCGTCGTCGATCGCGTGGTTCGATGAGGCTGTGATGATGCTGTCCTGTCGCCAGCACGACCTCTTTGACCTCACCCGCGATGACATCATCGATTCGCGCCCGGCGTCATGGGTGCGAGTTGTCTGTTTGTTTGTTTGTTTGTTTGTTTACTTGTTTACTTGTTTGTTTGTTTGTTTACCCCTTTGTTTACTTGTTTACTTTACAGGCCCTATCGACCGTCTGTCCGTCTTCCCGGATGGCGACGACTTCTATCTCGCATACAGCGTCCTCTGCTGCTCCCTCTACAAGAAGGACACTCTCTACTCGGCGGTATTGATTATCGATTGATTATCGATTGGTATTGATTGATTGTAGGTGCGCGACGTTCCCGTGATGTCGCCCACCGAGTCGCGTCGCTGGTTCGGATACGATGCGGAGGTACGGTAGAGTACCGTAACCCGATACTATACCGTATTCCTAGATGATCGACGGTCGTCTGCTGGTGCCGTCGTCGTACGGATACCAGGCGCCGCGTCTCATCATGGCCTACATCACATTTGCCCACAAGGTAATCGATAATAGATCGATAAATCAATATATCAATATATCAATAGATCCTCGCCGGAGACAAGCTGGATCACAAGCGGCAGCTCGCTCACTGGCAGTTTGTCGTCGCGTAAACGAGACAAGACACTGATCAATCAATCAATAATTCTAATCAATCAATAATTCGATCAATACTCATGTGCACTCGATGTCTCGATATTGACACTCAATTCGCCATTGCATAATAAACCGTTCATTTTCCGTTCATGTTTCTCAACTCACTCCGATGATAAAGAGGGAAAGAAAAAACGAACATGAAAGTGAAAGTAACTTGAAAGTAAGGACTCACACTATAGGTGGTGGCGTCGATGTTTCCTAGGGCGACATAGTAGAGATTGTTCTGGAATGCATAGACGAGAGCTGGCACGCAGACCTGAAGGCATAAGTATACATAGATGAATATGAATGCAACAAATAAGGTGTTGTCGGTCTCTTTGAAACAGCCCCTTCAAAACGCCTTCGGAACACGCTGTTCGGTCGTGTTTCGAAGGCGTTTCGCAGTCAGCGTTTCGCAGAAGAGAGTTTCGAAGAGACTGACCGCTACTTGGCCGCTAATATACCCACTTGTCCCCACAGACAAATTGTGCAACAACATCACCCACCTTGCAAGTCTCGGCAACATTGTCCACAATACAGGAGCGCAGTTCGGCGAGGAATCTGGAAAGCGACTAGGGCTGTCAGAGTGTTTAGTAGTGTAGTGGTGGGTCTTGTAGTGTGTTTCATAACAATGAGGATTTTACAAAGCAAGGAGAATAGTTAACAAGTAAAGAAGAATCAGAAAATTTGTTTCGGTGCACTATCATGCAACAACACACCACTCACCCCCTCGGTCCTCCCGTTTTCACAATAACGACAACCGAGCAGGTGGCTATTCGAATAATCTCCATTAGAAACACCGATGTGGTAGGAAGAAATGAAGAGTCCTGGCATGAATCAATACATATCAAATCAATCAATAATCAATCAATACCTTGCTCGCCGCTCGTGTCAGTAGCGGCATTATCGTTTGCTGCACTGTCAGCATAAAGAGAATAAAGAACTGTAGAGACGTGAGCACCAGCCATAACTGAAAGCAATCGATAATCAATCAATATTCGATCAACACACACACACCTGTCGATAGCGCTCTTGTCTACCCTTTTGCAGGAAGATAATGAAAGGACGGAAGGATTTGAGAAACGACATGCTATTAGCGTGTGTATAGGTGTAATAGGACAGGGGACGGAACGCTATGTTTGCTTTAGCTTTCGCATATACGTGGCACGTCGCAACCGCAATGCAATTCGAATGATGGCCGAATAAGGGGTGTCTATTTTGGAAAGGGCCTCTCGCAGGCCACTTTCTTTTTGGGTCAATTCGTTGTGATTGCTACTCTTACGATTTCACTTTCACGGCCCGCTCTTTTTCGCTCTCGCGCCGCGCGTGTTCTGTTAAAAACTGTCATGAATAGCCGCGATGCGCAATACACTATCAAATTATCCGTATGTTGTCACTGTATGTTGTGATAACATAACTGACCGATGGAAAGAATGAGACGGTGGAGCGTTGAAGTCGCAATTGCGTTCTAGTAATTTGAACTTTTTCTCGGGACGAATCGTGAATATGCTGATGGAAAGTCATCTAAATAAGTATTATCTGTTAAAAAGTACTTGCGTAAAGATATTAAGTTTGTCTTGACCCAATTCAACAAAAGCGCATGCATAAAACGTTTACAAATACTAAAACAAACCTGCACCTCTCTCTTTCCCCCTCTCTCTCTTCTCTCTTCTCTCTTTCCGTCTTCTCTCTCTAGACGTATGACGTTATTCATTTGTATTGTTATATTTCATCTGTTAGTGTCCACTGTCCGTTATGCGCAGGTTTGTGTTAGTATTTGTAAACGTTTTATGCATGCGCTTTTGTTGAATTGGGTCAAGACAAACTTAATATCTTTACGCAAGTACTTTTTAACAGATAATATATGTGCTTTTGTTGAATTTCATAGAAATGTCTTCTCTTTCTGATTCCCAAGCTCTGTCGTTAATTAGTACGCATAGAACTATTATGTGACACATTTTATGATGTGACGCACAATGTTGCGTGTAT
>CAWZYM010000221.1:0-223682 GCA_963966185.1 Rhabditoides inermis | reverse complement strand
GGAGAGGGAGAGGGGAGGGTTAGAGAGAGCGGGGGAGAGAGGGGAGAGAGAGGGAGAGAGAGAGAGAGGGGAGAGAAGGAGAGAACTCACCTGTATGGATGCTCGCACACCCCGCTTTCCGCCAGATGCTCGCACGTCTCCAACTCGTCCTTACACGGAGACAGCGACTCTGAAACGACTTCGTAACATCGTAACCCTGTTGAGAAAGAAGCAGACAGTGTAGTAGATCTATGTCACAAAATTATCTGACTTTCTGACTATTTGACTAGCTGATTTAGCGTACAGTAGAGGTAAACAAGTAGACAGGTTAATGATGTGACCGTACCCGAGAAGCTAGTGGTCGTGGGGCAGACGTTGCACGTGCGGGACAGTACTCACTCGCCGATGGCAGCTTGCACCCACCCAGCCGTTTCACCTGTAATACAGTAGGTGAAACGGATGGAACAGAAGTGGACGGGGTGTTGCGTTGATGAAAATTTGGGTTTAATCTGAGTTTACCTCCGCACAGTCGACTTTTATCGAGTCGAAACAGAGAAGACCTGGAATTTTTGTATAAGTTCAGAAATGCATATAAATGTAAAACGATTTTGAAATCACAATGTCACTTCTTGTGAACCACAGTCGATACGAAATCATACTAGAGTTATCCATTTGTGTTCACAAGTCCCGCCCACTCTAGCCCCGCCCACCATTGCAGTTCTTGCACTTGACCGGGCACAGCTTGAGGTAGTAGCCGGGTCGCGCGAAGCAATGACTCATCGGTGATCTTCGAACACGTAGCGGGGTCCCGGTCGCGGCAGCCTGCAATCAATCGATAAATCAATCGATAATCACTTATTTGTCTCACCCAGCAGAGTAATTAGGTCGGCAAGAACCAGGGGGTTCTCAGTGACTGCTGGCGTGTTCAATCCATCCGGGTACTGTGGGAAGAAGGGCGTTTGGTGGGAGGAGGAGGGATTCTGGAAGAGAGAGAGAGAGTGAGAGGGAGAGGGAGAGAGAGAGAGTGAGAGAGAGAGAGATCTGACCTGATATCCGTATCCCTCATTGTTTGCCTGTACAGCGTTGAATGCGTACTGTCGAGGGGAGAAGCGGACCTGGCTCTGCGCGGGGCGAGCGTAGCCCCCGCGAAGCGGCGGAAGCGGGGAGCGCTAAGAAGTGTTCTCTCTCTCTCTCTCTCTCTCTCTCTATCTCTCTCTCTCTCTCTATCTCTCTCTCCCTCTCTCTCCCTCTCTCTCTCTCTCTCTCTCCCTACCTGGTTATAGTTGTTGTATCCCGGATAGTTGTTCCTCTGCTGATAGGTCCTGGGTGAGTATCGTCGCATCTGATTCCCCTGGTTGCCTTGGAACTGCGGGCTGCCGTAGAGACGCTGCTGCGGCCTGAATGGGGCCATGAGAGAGAGAGAGAGAGAGAGAGAGAGAGAGAGAGAGAGAGACCACCCACATCGTGTAACTGTCGGTTTGGAAGTTCATCTGTACTTGGTTCGAGTAGCCCTGCTGTTGCGGGTACGACTGCGAGTATTTCTGCGCCTGAATTAGATTATTTTGCGATGAAACCTTTTTCAAACAAACCTGTGTCAGCACAGCACCCGGAAACGAGAGAGCAGGTGTGGCTGGCGAGGCCATTCTAAAAGGAGCTCTCCCTCTTCTTCCCTCTCTCCCTCTCTCCCTCCCTCCCTCCCGTCTCCCCCTCCCTCTCCCTCCCTCCCTCCCGTCTCCCCCTTCCTCTCCCTCCCTCCCTCCCTCCCTCCCTCCTCTCTCCCCCTCCCTCTCTCCCCTCTCCCCTCACTCTGTCCTGTCCACATCCTGGCTGTACTTGGCCATGACCGCATTCCGCACCGCTTTCTTCACTTCTCGCGGCTCTGGCTCCGGGTAGAACGCGCGCGAGTTCACTGGAACAAGTTTCGAGTATAGGGATAATATATTCTGTTGTCATGATCGGTCGGTATTGTATTCAGAGAATTTCGTTTCATACGTGAAAAAAAGAAAACTGGTTGAGATTTGAGATTGCCGCCGGACACATAGTAACTCTGAAACGTATAAAAACGCAATGGTTGAATTAGCGGTCAGTCTCTTTAAACTACCTCCGAAATGCCCCCAACCACTTCAAACTATTTCGGAAACGATTTCCGAAGAGACTGACCACGCCTTGAAAGTTCACTGAACAAGTATTATCATTGAAATAATAGATTATGTTCTCATGATTGGTTGGTATTCATAGCATTTTGACTTATTCAGAAAACTAATTGAGATAATGTAGTTTAATTAATTAATTAATTTGGTACAGTTCACACTTTGCCACACACAAAAATATGATAAAAAAAAAAGAAAAAATCAATGCAACAAATTACAAATAAGTGCGTATCAATCTGTCAAACCAGCAGTTTCAAGTTGCCTCCTCTGTTCCGCACATGGACACATATGCAGTCTGAAACGTACCCTTGGGAACAAGGAAGTTGGGTTTTTCGGCGGTGACGAGGTCCTCGTGCTGTTCCGGAAGAGGCTGCCCTGTCTGCTGGTCGATCTAGGAGGGGTGGATGAGAGAGAGAGGGGGGAGAGAGAGAGAGAGAGGAAGGGAGGGAGAGAGGGAGAGAGAGGGAGAGAGGGAGAGAGAGGAGAAAGAGAGGAGAGAGAGAGAGAGAGGAAGAGAGATAGAGAGAGAGAGGTGGGGAGTGTCGCACCATCACCGTATCATCGTCCTCTTCCGCCTCCTTTTCATTGCCGTCCTCTGCCTCGCTGAAATTTTCACAATCACTAAACTTTTTTTCGAAAGAGCATTTGCTCATTTGCTCAATACGCACTTGAACCTCGGCGGCAGTACGTATCCCTTGTCCTCCTTGGCCTCCTTCTCCCTGCGGGAAGGAGCCCTTCCCACTCGCGACACGGACGGACGCATATCCTCGATGGACGGAATGAACGGGATCTGAATACCCACACTCGTGTCATGATCATGTTTGCTTTGATTTGATTCGAATGATAGAACAAGAGGATAGAGAGGAGTGAAACCACCTTGGTAGCCAGCTGAATACTCGGTCCCTCGGTCGTCGCGTGCCGGCGCGCCGTTGAGCTACTGAATGGAGTGGTGTGATGGTAGATCAAGAGTGATCAGGTCGATCAAGAGTGATCTACCTGATGGGATGTCTCCGGATGAGGTACTCGCTGGCAGAGGGAGTATCGTCCACTACAGAGTTCGAGAGGAGCTGTTGCTGAAGGTCCTTCAATAAATTGAATATGAGAGAGAGAGAGAGAGAGAGAGAGAGAGAGGGGAGAGAGGGAGAGTGAGAGAGTATGGCGCACCTTCATCACCGCCGCTTCTTCCGAAGTCACAGGCACGGCGACAGCTCGCGTAGTGAGTCTTACAGTCGTCGGCGCAAGAGTCGTGGTCTAGAAAAACGATTTTTGAAGCTCGTAAGAAAAAAAAATTGACTTTCATATTAGAAACTTGAACTTGATTAGAAACTTGCTCACAGTGAAACGTAGGCAGTTTGCACTATGTTCTAGTTGGTTTACCTGAGTTGTCGTTGTCGATTGGGTGGTGGTAGATGGGGTAGTGGACGAAGGTGGGGTGACGAGGGGCGCGGGAGGGGGAGTGGGTAGAGGAGTCGTCGCGGTCGCTGAGATACGTTTCAAGTTATGTATTCATCCAATGAGGACCCTGATTGTTAGTTATCGCTCTCATAAGTAGGAGATAAAAAATCATGAGCCAACAAAAGAGAGGGAAAAGGAGAAAGAGGGGAAATAGAGCGAGAAAGAGAGAGAGAGAGAAAGAGAGAGAGAGAAAGAGAAAGAGAAAGAGAGAGAGAGATGGAGAGATGGATGCCCACCCTTCTTCGCCTTCTTGCTCTTCTTGGGTGGTCGGCACAGGCCGCACAACTCTGGACAATAGTCCTTCAACATAGCATCGCATTCGCTCTGAAATACGTTATACGTTTCACGCATCTCATTTATCAATATGTCCACATGATATTGCAAGAGACCAAGTCAACACTGCGATAAACAAACAAACAAACTGGGAAAGCAAACATTACCTTGCGCTCAGCTTTGCAGGACACAAACACAGAGTTCTGGCAAAAGCCTGAAACACAATTTTCAGAGCATAGTAATGCAGTCATTATACCTTTACACTCTCCACACGTCTTTTGACAGTACTCCAGCGCGTATCCCGGTCGCACCGCGCAGTCGTTGAGATTACAGTATGGGGACTTGTCCTCGCATACAGTATCCGAGAGTACTGCGTGGAGGACGGCTACAGTAGCCAGCAGCAGCCGCATTGCGTGGTCTGGTATGGTGGGAGTGATGGGTGGGTTGCGAGGTGAGAGGAGGGGAAGACACGAGACTATCGGGTGTCGCGGCGCGATTTGATGACATCTGATCTGTCTGTATTAGGCGCGAAGCCCGCAACCTTTTAGCCACTTGAAACTACTCGGCCTCGGCGCGTGTCCAATCGACCAAATAAGGACGGGAAAGGAAGCGAAAAGTCTCCTCGAATGTTTCGAAATGTTCAAGGTGAGTTTTCTTGACAGCGTGATTGTATGAAAGGAGAAAACGTAACAACCATGAAACGTATCACTGATAAGTGCTTTTCCCTTTTATTTTATTCGCGCACCGGAAATCTATATCGAGTGGGTGGTGTACGTACTTCCGGTGATAGCACTCTCCTTTTCATTTGAGCCGGTTCTCAATCAGAGGTGCGAATCACACACTGTCTGCGCTCTCTCGCAATCACACGCTCTCTCGCTCGGATTGCCGCGGGGCGATGATATGATCAGAGGAGATAAGAAGGGCGGCCGGATTGGATGGTCAAGAAGGGGCCGGGTGGGTATATAGAGGGAGGCGAGTGAGGAAAGAGGGGAAGGGAAACCATGAATCGCATCTATATCATCGCTACTATTGCACTGCTTTCGTGCGCGCAAGCCGCTATCTTTGAGCAGGTCAGCACACTTTTCGAGCTTATGAATGATATGCTACTTTCCATTAGACAGGACATTATCTAGAGTGAGTCTGAACGTAGATGTTTGTGTATACTATTTCACACGAAAACACTTGAGTCTCCCTTTGACTCGACCGGTCTGGCCGCTCTGCCGACGTCTCCGATCCGCGCGAAGCGACAGTGCGGAGGAGGAGGAGGGTGCTGTGCCGGACAGTGCAGCTGTGGCGGCATGGGACAGTGCGGACAGGTACGCTTACTGGGGGTGTTCACTCTCAATCAAGGGTGACCTTATATAGCCCGCAATACGCAACATTCTTGAACTTGTTATATTGAACTGGCTAGGTCTAGATCTCTAGATTTCGATCCGCGTTTGGCGCGTCAAACTACTTGCCATTGCATTTTGAACTACTTCGGAGAGAGAGAGAAAGAGAGAGAGAGAGAGAGAGAGAGAGAGAGAGAGAGAGAGAGCCTGTTTTCGCAAGTGGTTCTGGTAAAAACTGAAAAGTGTCGCTTCTCCTTTACAATTGCGAATCATTTATGATTGGGAGTTATGTGCAACATGAGAAACGTCTCGAAACATCAAAAAGATGTGTCGTATCCAGGTGTGCTGCGCGCCCCCGCCTCCCCCGCCCTGCTGCGGACAGCCCTCCTGCACCACCTGCGTCACACAGACACAGGTATACGGTACTACAAAGTACAGGAACACAGACAGCAGTATTAGGGACCACAATGACATTTTCAGATATTTGGATATGATGTAGCGAATAGTTTATTAATGTAGTTCGATTCAAGCTGATTTCAAAAATATATAATGTTCATAGGGTTCATCGTTCACATTGCGCTCAAATTTCGCGCGGCGCGCGCACCCGAGCGCGCGCTCACACAGGGAAAGTGCGACAGAGGGCGGCTAGATCAAAACACTTATGACGTCATCGATAGTTAAATTATGAATACATACGTTTATAATAGTAGCGATAAGCTTTGTTTGACTGTAATCGATAAGTACTTGAAGAAAAACGTCTCTTACGACATCATTTTTCATTACTCATTTTGGGCAATGGCGGCTAGATCAAAGAAGTATGACGTCATCATATCACTCTTTATCGATTTTCGCTACTTTACAGGGTACATGATCTCATAAATAAAATATCGTTGGAATCAGCGCGAAAGGGCGAATCGTTATATGCTAATTAGAGCACATCATGTTTCCAGTGAGAATATGTTACATGATTCCGCCGCACTCTCTACATCTCACGTTGTGGTCCCTACAGCAGTATATTCAAAGTAGAGAAAATCAGAAGTATTCAAAATACAGTAACCCAGACAGTTGTCTATTGTACAGTACCCAGTAACCCCATAAGACAGTGGTTGTTTACAGAATACAGTAACCGCTTTTGGAAGTATTCTTTTCGAACTACAGTAATTAGTCTATACAGTAACCCGTTGCAGCTGGTTCCGGTGCAGACGACGACGTGCTGCAAGTGCTGCCAGCCGGTGTGCACCCAGGCGTGCATGAACGTGAGTACCGGGTGTACTGTAGCTACCGTAGTGCGATACAATGTAACTACCGTAATCTAGGGCGGTGGCTGCTCATGCGGTTGCAACCGCGGAGGATGCGGCAGGAAAAGACGTTCTCTCCTCGCCATTGCCGAGGAGGCAGCGGCCAGAAAATAGAACAAGGTCTAACACGCCGCGACGCAACGCACACAACACGCCACACGACGCTATTCACGACACGCCATACTGTACAAGTAGTATTTATTCACAGAGCGACACGATAAGAGTACCTATTTATGGCGAATAAATTATTTCAATACTACAAACGAGTCAGTCGAGAGCTAATCGATACTCGATCGATAATCAATCGATAATCAATCGATAGTGATGACGGGCGGGTCGGCAGAGTCGCCGGCGGCAGTGTGGTGCGCGACCAGAGGAAGAGGCTGGTAGATGTCGAGCTGGAGTACGGTAGGATAACGGTAGATGGTACGGGCTACTGTAGGTATACCTCCTCCAGACGACGCGTCCGTTCGGCGAGTCGCTGCGCGTGCGCACGCTCGGCGGCCAGCTGCGCGCGAAGCTCCGCCCACTCAGACTCCGCCCACGAATTGTCAGCAGCCATCGTTCAGGTGTGAGAGAGGCAGAATATACCGAGTGTGCCGGCCGGGGTCAGTAGTAGTGAGTGCAATGCGGGCATCTCGGGGGAGGGAGGAAGGACGCGCGAGAGAGATGAGCAATGTGTGTGTGATGAGTCAATCGGGAGAGGAACACGTTCGCATCATTTTTTGCACGGCGCGGTCGTGGGTCGGCCGTGTTAGAAATGCGCGTCTTCTGCCTCCTCCTCCTTCTTCTCCTTCTCCTCTTCGGACCGGCGCGGACGGAGGACGATGCGCACGATGGGCACGATAAAAACGAGCAAAGTACGAACGTAAAGTACGAGTTATACGAGGGTTCTATTGTATTCGAGTTTCAGACCACACGTTGAGCGATGCGGATCTGGAGAATGCGTTGTTCCAAGAGAACTCCCAAGTCAACATCTCGACCACTGTTAATTGCACAAACAGTTTTACAACATTCCGTGAGGCTTTTCTGCTACTTTTCTTCCAACAAAAGAGTTTCAGTAGAGACATCCGTGAAAATCAAGTATACACGAACTGTGACGAAAAATAAAGTGTTGTACAGCTATCCACCGAATGGGGTGAGTGTTGTATTATTGTATTCATATGTTTCGCTTATATATCGTTTCGTTTAGATGTCGTGTTTAGCCAGTGGTTCAGGGTACGTTCTGCAAATAACAAACAACTTTTAATCTCGCTTCTGTTTTGAGTATGAGTATCGAAGTTTGTCCGAAACTGAAGACCGGTAACTCGACCAGTACTATATGCGATTGGCGTGAACGGGAGAATCAAGCTGCTGTTCTCATTAGAGAGGGCGCGCCAGCGCCCTCTCGTTTGTACTGGATGTCCCCGCGCGCTAGAATGCTCAAAAACGACTTTTCCCGGATGAAGCACTTTTCCTCATTTTGAAGTGATTTCCACTGTTACATTGCATTCACATCTCTATTCGATAGAGTTATAGAAAGTTGTATTGAGTTTGATTGAATTTGAAGCGAGATACGGAGAGTCCGCATTCGAGTGCGGATTGAGATTGGTGTCGGGCGGGCGTCGGACAATCGCTTTCGCCCCGCCCCCTCTGTGTGTGAGTGAGAGAGAGAGGCGAATAGCGGGTGCGCGTCGGTATCCTCGCAGCGAATCGCGAACGTGTATGAAAATATAATTTTGTGAAACAAAACTTAAGAAAAGGACAGATATTATCTTTCAAAAGTACTTCCAAGTAAAAGTAGTTGGTTTGTACTGTTGTCTCAGTTGAGCAAAAGGACTGACATGTTTTCAATGGAGACATGTGCAAACAGGCTCTCAGCATTATTCGACGTGTTATGTTACAACAGAAGTTGTGTTTTTAGATAATAACTGCATAACTTTGTAAACGCGTTCATTATAATATGGCCGCTTTGCACTGGTATGAGAGAGAGAGCCTGTTGGCACATGTCTCCATTGAAAACATGTCAGTCCTTTTGCTCAACTGAGACAACAGTACAAACCAACTACTTTTACTTGGAAGTACTTTTGAAAGATAATGTGTTGCTGCAGCAATATCAAATGCCAGCAGGTAGGAAATGAAACATGTTAGTGCACTACAACTTATTTCAGGAAATACGTTATATACGGAAGAAGGACGGTTGGCATGTTTTGCAAGCAGTCTATGACTATGATGAAACTAACGGTGAGTTCATTACAACGTTTTGTAAACATAATCTTTTTCAGTATTCTCGAAAGAGACGTGTCTGACGGGTGAGTGGCAATATTCGAAAAATCGCACCGGCGGCGAATCTCCGTGGAATTTTCCCACATTCGAGGACAAAACTACTACCCCAGAATGTGATAAGAAAACTGAGGTGACGAGCTTTTGAAAATGAAAAAAAACTATTGTAAATGACTTTTTTCAGCTGTGTGGAGTTCGTTTGCGTGTGCATGAACAAAAATATGAGTTCGGATGTTTCCCCCGCCCAAAACTATCGACATTTGATTATGACTTTGACAAAAACAAATATTTCGTTCAAACGAAAGTGCTGTTTGATGTGAGTCGTGCAAGTATTATACAAAACGTATAGGGTATCCCCCATTATCACGGTACGTGAATTCTCGGCGGTCGATCAGACAAACAAAAATGACGAGGAATTTATGCATAAACAGGGTCATTACGATGTTTTTGTGAAACAACTCCGTTCAAAATTAGAAATTCAAGAAAAGCCCACGACAATCTCTTCGTATGTGTCTTTCGGACGTGAGGGTGCAAGTTTGGTGCAATTTGGTTACGTTGAAACCAAGTTATTAAACTTTCTAGTTTTTCCGTTTGAAAACGATAGTTTTGATCACTTTATGGCTCACAATTCATACAGTTTTTGAGTTATCGTAAAAAGCCCACGACAAGGGGGGCGTATACAGACCTATACACCCTGAAAATTTCATGTAATTTGAAAATGTCTGAACGGAGTTAATAGCACTGGAAGATGCTCCGATCTGTTTCATTTTACTTGCAAATGACCCTCATTTGCCTGAAAGCAGACCGCCAAGCGCGCGAATTGCGCGGTCGAATGGTCTTGCGCAGGCCGATAGCGCGATTAAAAAAAGCATGTGCGTTTAAAAGTTCTTTTCTTTTGAATAATCCATTACTTACTGTAGAGTTTCTTATTTAAATTAATTTCTGTTTCAGCAAAACAACCGACATAAAGTGAACGACATAAAGTTTTGGCTATCTACTTCGTTTTCGTTGTGTATTTCTATCGTATAACGGATCCAGATGTGCGGAGAGGAATCAGAGAGGTATCTATTGAAATATCTACATATTGGGAGACTCTGACAACAGCACTTCTAGCACAACTCCTAATGGCACTTCCAGAGCACATATTAACTCAATTTATATTTCAATCGATAGATAATAGTATTTAATTGTTCATCACAATTTGTTAGCTGATGATACTTATGTGTGTTCTTCATTTCAGGCAGAGGAGGAATTCGAGCGTATGGTCAGGGCTGGGGTGTTCGATGAGTAAGGAAAGAAGCCCATGCACATAGTTACCAATAGTATCACCCTTTTCTCACTTCCTTTGCAAGAATAAACTTGATGATTGCCGATCCATCTCTGTACTTGCATCGATCATGCGATCCGAATAAACACTTTGAAACAATTGCATCGGCCGTGCTCTTTTCTTGCCGTTATTGCCTACGTACACCATGCCCTCGTAACACGTGGGACTGTCAGACGCCGCGCATCTTTCGCCGCTCTCATAAATGTGTTTCATGAAACGTATATAAGGAATAATACATGTGCAATGAGTGTCAGCCACGATGCGATCGCTCGTTCTTCTCGTTTTGGTCGCGGCGGCGGCAGCCAGGTTCTCAGGTGAGAGGTATACCAGTCGATGGGCAAATCAGTTGCCGCCAGTAGAGAGCGCAGAGTAAACAGAGTGCGAGGCGGCAAAAAATCGATAGAAATGCGAGAGCACGTGAATAAATTCACATTCAAACTTTCGCGCGCGTGCAATTTTCGAATGCGGGACGGGCAAGCGGAGTGGTGGCGGAACTAAATATTCTCTGGACTGTATTCACAGAAGAGTGGGTAGTGGGTGCTTCGATGATGGAAACAAAGGCTTCCCAGCAAAAAGAAGGGATGACCCGTGAAACCACTTCAGATCCGCTGACGCGCGATCAGATGGTCGCGTTGCACGCGCAGCAAATGACAAAGGATCTGACGAGGAGCAAAACGAAGGAGGTCATGAAGCAAGTCAAGGAGTGTGAGTAGCGGACAGCTGGATGCCAACCTATTTGCAGTGATCGAGAAATCGAAGAAAGATGAGCCGATATCATCTATAAAGTCAATGAATTCGAACCAATATCTCTCATCAAGTGTGAAGAGGATAGATTCAAAACAATTCGAGGCGATGAAAAAGGTGAGAGAGAGAGAAAGAGAAAGAGAGAGGGAGAGAGAGAGAAAGAGAAAGGGAGTGAGGGAGTGTTTATTCAGGCTGCTCTCGCCAGGCGCTCCAAGCGTTCTCCTTTCACTTACGTCACCGGTTTGCCCTCATTCATTTTTCCAATGACGAGAGATGCGGTGATGCGAGCTGCGGCTGAAACGAAGAGGAAGGCAGACACCGGCAAGGTCAGCTAACCCGCCCTCAACAATAGAGAGGGGTAGAAAGTATTTTGAGGTTGCTTTCGCCAGGCGCTCCAAGCGTTCACCTCTTACCAACTTCAAACAAAACATTGGGGTGAATGAAAATTGGCGTACTTGATCTTGAAAGACACAGCTGGTATGTTTCAGAAGCTGCGTTCGCGGTCTAAGCGCACTATCACCACCATAAGAAAATCATTCCTATCTCCTATGACGAGAGACGCGGTGATGAGAGCTGTGGCTGAAACGAAGAAGAAGGCAGACACCGGCAAGGTCCTCTAAACCTTCCGCAAACTCATCGAGTAGTGACCTGTTATGTCGGTCCAGATAAACTATCGCAACTTGAAATCTCGTTATCTCATTCATTGAAATCTAGCCTTCATTCATAGAGTGATTTGAGAGCTAGTCTTCCCACGGTTCGGATAGTTGCACAGCGCGCCCACAGAGAGAGCGGCGCGCGCACAGGCCGCACCGCGAGTGATTAAGCGCGTAGCGATTTCAGTCGAGAAATTATCGCGCTCTAGCGCTTGCTGGTAATTTCGCGCAACGCGTGATCGCGGAGCGGCTGCGCGCCCGCCGCTGTCGACGGTGCAACTATCCGGGCCGTGGTTCCATGCAAACATGTTTGAATCCATGCGGTCTACTTTTATAAAAAAAAAATGTCTATAGTTAGGCTTTGATAATGGCTGTGGCAGAACTTTTTTTGTAAATTTCTGATGCGAATTCAAAAAATTGGCGCTCTGTGGATAACCGAGACAGTATGGAATGTGAAGAGACACCAGACGCGCAACTTATCGTGTCCGGTCACATAAATGCTGTGTCGCATTCGATTTCGGAATAAAATAATTTGTGTTTTATATAATGTTGTATACTTTGTAAATTCCAGCACATGCGATGAGCGATGATCCGTGCACTTCGTCTGCGCCTGTCTACTTCATCGCGGCACTCGATGACGTCACCGACTTCCAGCTCAGAGCCGACATCATACAGGTACGAACGGGAATTCGGGAGTTCTGTATTATTTATTATACTCACCAAAATGTACTCACTTGTGATTGTGCTATTCAATGCTCATTGTCCGGTGACTTCTTGCCTGTCCATCACGCGTTCATTTTAATGAAATAACGCGTTCATATTGAATGAATCTTTGTCATAACTATAACTAATCAATGACGTCACAGTTCCTGTGGTCTCGCGGCGTGACGTCGCAAGTGTTCTGTCACGACGTGGTGTTCGGGGAGGAGGCGGCGCTGGCCAGGCGATGCGGGTGCTACATGGGAGAGGAAGAGGAGCACAGGTGCGCGTGATTATTAGATACACAGTTTTGTTGTTATAGAAGCGATGTTGATGCGCGGTTCGCAGTTGTACTTGTTGGTGATTACGGTTGATGTTGAAGGGAATGCTCGATGTGTGCTCGTGCGTCGCCTGAAGTGAGCGAGACTGCCGAGAATGGCGCTGCGTACGAGGTGAGTGTATGCGGTTTTCTATTTATCGTTAATATGATTGTCCTCAGAACGGTTATGTTTTCCTAATCGATATGTGCTGATGGGCTCAGTCTCTCGCTCTCTACTTGATATAATAGAAGTGGAGGTATTGTAGGTGCTCCCGCCGCAGTGTGGTGCTCCGCCGACGTCTAGCCCCCCAGCGTCCTCCATCAGGCCCACAAACACGATGCAACACCCTGCAACACCCACCAATCCAGTGAGTGCTTCAAGAAATAATCCGCACAAAAACTACTTTTCTAATTTTATCGCATTCTCGGATAGCCAAAGTGTATGTTGTTAGTTGTTATGTTTTCCCCCCATTTACGGTGCTATCACGAAAAGCGTACAGACCAAATCACAGCTTCGATTTGTGAGTTGTGACTCCAGAAATGAGATTAAACATGATCTATGTACTTTCACCACTCCTATCTGTAAATAGACTGACTTGTAGGCTTTTTTATTTCAGGAGCAGATTGATGTGTCGACTTGGACACGCCTCCCAGCGTCGACCACAGCCGCAAATGCCAGGAGAAACAATGTCAGCCGAGACAAACTCGACACAATCAAAAACAAGACGCGCACGGCAACGGTGAGTGTTATGGAATGTTGTTGTTTCTTATTCTCACTGTGGCAAATTGTTTGGTCATTGATTCATATAGAAAACGTGTTGCAGGCGCCCTACCTGACAGTGCGCGAGGCGTTGCGCAATCAAGTGTGGCGGGAGCTGGACACCGAGAAGAGAGCCGGGACGAGCGGCGTCTTTCGCCCACCGACCAGCGCGCCTCCCGCTGATACCACTGCTCCTTCTCCCACTGCTCCTGTTCCTGCTCCCACTTGTGCTCCTGCTTCTCATAGTCGGCATCAGACCCCGTCTCCCGTGTCCGCCGCTTCTTCTCGCGCTTCTCATCCGTCGGCTTCGCATCCACCTTTTAAGAAGCGCAAGAAGGTTCGAGTTTGCAGTTCGATACTGATTAGCAAATTCTTGTGTGCAGGATTCGTGCAGCTGGGAGAGCGTGCGTTCGATGCTGCGTGCTATCCGCGACGACTACGCGAGACGGGCGGTGCGGGAGCAGCAGCTCATGGATGAGACAGGGGGGCGATGCCAGTCACACAGCGGGCCAACATTGAATGATGACTAAATGACTAGACGACCGAATGATGCCTTGAACAAAAGACTAAGCCGCACTCGGGCTTATTCAGAGTGTCATAGTTCTATACATCCCTGTACATGTCTTTATAAGTGCTTATCGTTTGTGTTTCAGCGTTGTCGCGGCGCTTGATTGATAAAGAGCTGAAGTCGAGAGCGAATGAGCTGCGTCGCGCCGCGCGCGCACGCAAGAGGATGGAGAAGGATAAGGAGGTGGGGGAGAGACTCACAGAGGTACTACTTTGAAGCGTCGCGAGTCTTTCTTACCTGAAAGAGGATTTGTATTGTCCTTATTCTCCTGTCTTTGTCCTTATCCTTATTATCCAGCCACGCTACAAGAGAAAGGAAGAGGAGGGGGTGCGCGCCGGGGAGGAGACTGATAAGGGTGAGCGACGCAACTACTCTCTCTCTCTCTCTCTCTCACTCACTCACTCACTCACTCACTCACTCTCATCTTTTATTCTCTTTCTCTCTCGCCTCTCAGCTCTCTCACCTCCCTCCCCTCCCTCCCTGTTCCAGCTCCCTCCCTCTCTTTCCGTCCCATCATCCATCTCTATTCTCCAAAGTGAATTTCTGCGTCAGCAGTTTGATAAGTCACACAAATCACATAGTTTGTGTTTCAGCGGTCTCGCGGCGTTTGACTAAGAAAGAGCTGAAGATGAAGAGAGATAACGAGCGACGCCGCGCCGCGCGTGCTCGAAAGAGGATGGAGAGGGAGAAGGAGGTGGGCGAGGCATTCACAGATGTGTCTGCGGTGTGGTCGAAGATGATTTCTGTGCTGTTTGGGAAAGTGAACTCCTAATGTCTTTATTCGAATTGCAGAAGCAGAAACTATCAACAGCGCATAGCCAGCCACTCTACAAGAGGAGGGATGAGGAGAGGAAGCGGGAGGAGGATAAGGGTGAGCGACGCAAAAATATATTTTTCCTCTCTCAATCTCACATGTTCTCTTTCAGAAATATCTGCCGTGGAGTTGGGCTGCTGTGTTGGAGTGAAGGCCGAGTCCGATGTCTGGGAGCTGTCAGTCAAGGAGGAGAAGTGAATTGTTATGGAATATTTTCTATATTTTGATAAACTTGTGTTGTATTGCGAATCATCCACGCATCGAGATTACTTCTAATCATCATTCACTGCTGAAAGCTGTGCAGTCGTCATTTAACACGAGTTCTTCCAATTGTTTTGTTGTTGGGAAGAGCATCATTTCTTCCATACTCTACCGACCGCCTGGTCTCTCTCTCCCTATGCGGGTGTTTCTCGTACTATCCCCCTTCCTGTTCCTTCTCTTCGCCACCTGTCAGCAACACCACAATAGTGACGGTGAGTATATCGTGTTTTTATGGCACCACATTCTGATGAGTCAGAAATATAATGGACTGGTCGTGAAGTTGTGTTCACATTCTCATTGCGAGCTCTGATCTTTCTCTCACCTAACCCTCTCGTGAAAAGCGTGAATCTCATTTGCGAGTCCGTCCACTGTAGGTGATGACGTCATTCGAGTGCCTTCGAATTCCACGAACGATGCGGACAGAGAGGACAAGCTGTTCGAGCACAGTGGAGTCATCAATATATCCGAGAACACAACCTGTGCTCCCAGTAATGCACAGACACTGAATATCATCACCATGCAATACAGTAAAAAGTACAAAGACGATCAAGTATTGTATAAGCTCCCACTGACACAACCCGTGAGTTTCAAATGTTCAATGGCATTCAGTACACAAATACTTTTTAGAATGCGTGATACATAGATGAATACAAGTATGCTCGGTTTTCGTTATTAAACTTGATCTCCTGATTCCAGGTTGTCAGTGGAAAGTTGTTACGAAAGCGAATTCGAGACGCTGTGTCGGAAACGGAATGGATCGATGATTTGTTGCTGTCACAATGGGCGGTGCCAGAGAGTGAGATTTGATTGGTCGTTGAAAACTATGATCGACATTCGCAAGAAACGCGGCTGGTAGTTAATGCATCTTTTCAATAGTGAGCCTATTTTTTGATTCTTTAGTTAATTGTTTAAAAAAAATCTGCTTTTAGTATTGCTTTTCTGTTATTTCTAGTGCAAACATAACAATTAACTAACATTGGAAAGAAGAATATTTAGAAAGCTCAACTTACTGCCTGTCAGCTGAATGGAAAGATCTTCGAAGAAAACCAAAACCTAATGAATCCGCTTGGCTTCTCGATTCTTTCGCGGATGATACATCGTATAGGAAGTGCTTTGATTCAGGTTGGAACCCTTCATCTCTGTACAGTACACTCTGTTTGTAGAAGTGTGCGGTGTTCGATTCTTCGACTACCAGAGAGTCTATCAGTTCGGTTGTTTTCAACGTCCTCATTATTCGACGTTTGATGGATGGAAGTACGACATTAATGGAAGGGGAAAATACAAGCGCCAAGTATACAGGGTATTTATTATATCTGTCATCACAGATTGTTTATACGTTTTGAATACTATTTCACAGCGGGGCGCGAAATACAAAATCTATGATCACATTTGCAAAGGCTCTTTCTGCAATTTCAAGGCAATGCTTTCCGAGAAATCAAAACCATTTATTTGATTTTTAAGATTTGGCTGAATCGATTCATGCCTTTGATGACGGAAGATTTCGAGAAATTCTACGCTGCAGTTGAAAAAGAGGAAGGTATATTTTTTAGCGCTGATGACGTATTTCTGTCACACAACAGATCCCGAAGTGCAGCGAGGAATCAAGGAAGTACGTCTATCCTGCGAATTCGAACAAACTAATCAAATTTCTCCAGGCACATAAAGAGTTTGAAGAGATGGTACGCAACGGGTACTTTGACAAGAACTTTCCATCACAGAACGACGATAACGATTGTGATTGATGAACTGTTGATTATTCTTGAAAATTGTCATAAATAAATTGAATCGTTCAACTTTCGATTCTGTTGATCACACAGTGACTCAAAATTTTTGATTCAGTTGAAAAAAAAACACAGACTGTTTTAAAATAGCCATTTACGCCATCCATGGTGTTTTACGCTCACTACTGCGACATAGTGCGACCGTAATTTACCGGTGTTCATCGCGCCCGACAGTTTGCTTCCTATCAGCTCGCGATACGCAGCCGCTGGCGAATTCGTATTTTCGAAATTCAGTCGGTTCAGTCCTGGTGAGCCAAGTCACTTGATCCCAGTCTAGTCGATTCGAAACGAATCGTTGCCTGTGCACGGAAAGTACTGTATGCAAGGTATAGTCAAAAGAGCCACAATGCAATTTAGCCGTAGTCAATTAGCATGAAAAATAGTCATTAACACAATCCATTATCTTCGAATATAATTAGTCATTATCTTTAAAGAAGTAGTCTTCACTATGTATCAAAGAAGTCTTGAGGCTCTCTATGAGTCCAGTCTGTCGCTGTATTCGCTGCGTCTGAAGTCCCTCGGATGAGAGGGCAGAAGATTGATTGACGATGGATGATCGACCGATTTGCTGAACGGAATGAAACGGATGTCATGTGACTCTAACGCCAACGACGAGAGACACGATCGGAACACAGGGACCACTGATAGGATTCGCCGAGCCATCGGACCGAGGAGGATTCCAGGTATCAGAGATAGGACCTCCCCATTGTACTGTCCATGCTGTGACTGCGCAGATACGCCGACCGGTCGGACTCGGAAATCGCAGAAGAAAGTGCGTCTGAAAGAGTAATAATTGAGTTATCGGTTATCAGGTTGTTTCAACTCCCAATAAGAGACTCTAAAAAAGAAGCAAGAAAGGTTTTGTAATACCACAATGGCGTACGTTTCAGTGTGATACGTATGCCCAACTGTGAAACGTACCGTGTCATTGGCCGCGTCTTTCTGACGGCCTTTGCGGCAGCCGAGGGCGTGTCGATGTCGTACTCGGAGGGAGTCACTGAACGAGTGGATATGAAATATTGGATATTGTATCAACAATTCATCCATAGCAGATGATTATGTGTCTTGTGAAATGTTTGTTTGATATATTATTTAATTGAGACAACGTATTACAAGAACATGTTCGCCTGGATCGTATATTCTGCGCATGAAACATATATGATATGTGATGGCGTAACAATCTAGGATTTATCAAATAAAATTTATGTTTACCCGTTCTGTCAACATCGTACGCGCTGCGGCGGTAGCTGAAGTTGTCGTCGAACCTGAACGATCGATAATCAACCAATAAATCAATAAATCGATACCTCGATCGATATCCGACCGCGCCGGCCCCGTAACAGCTACAGTACCACACTACCTCATATCCGTATCACTAATAAACGCATCCTCTATTCAAAAGTTCGTTTTTATTCCAAAGCCATGCTCCTTTTTGTCATCTTGTCGTTATTACACGTACACCATGCCCTCGTAACACGTGGGACTGTCAGACGCCGCGCATCTTTCGCCGCTCTCATAAATGTGTTTCATGAAACGTATATAAGGAATAATACATGTGCAATGAGTGTCAGCCACGATGCGATCGCTCGTTCTTCTCGTTTTGGTCGCGGCGGCGGCAGCCAGGCTCTCAGGTGAGAGGTATTCACAGAGAGTGGGTAGTGGGGTTTCGATGATGGAAACATGGAGGCTCTCCAGCAGTAGTAATGGGAAGGGTAGAATGCACAGTGAATAGACTACAGAACCGCTGACGCGCGATCAGAAGGTAGCGATGCACGCATGCACGCGCAGCAAATGCCGATGGAGCTACCGAGGAGTATGATAGAGGATATGATGAAGCAAGTCAAAGAGTGTGAGTATGTAGTGGACAGCTGGATGCAAACTCGTTTTCAGTGATCGAGAAATCGAAGAAAGGTGACCTGAATTTGAACCACTTCGGTCCCGATGATTCAAGTGTGAGGAGGATAGATTCGAAACAATACGAAGCTATGAAAAAGGTGAACAAACACCGACAGTGGGAGAGAGAGAGAGAGAGAGAGAGAGAGAGAGAGGAGAGAGGGGGTAGAATGTGTTTTCAGGCTGCTCTCGCCAGGCGCTCCAAGCGTTCTCCTCTCACCAGCGTCACCGGTTTGCCCTCATTCATTTTTCCAATGACGAGAGACGCAGTGATGAGGGCTGCGGCTGAGGCAAGGAAGAAGGCAGACACCGGCAATGTCCTCCAAACCTCCCGCAAACTCATCGAGTAGTGACGTGTTATGTCGATCCAGATAAAACTGTTGCAGTTTCTTGAGTTCTCGTTGATCTCATTAATTGAAATCTAGCCTTCAAATAAATTCATAGAGTGATTTGAGAGCTAGTGTTCCAAGCCATTTGCAGTCCGTGTGTTCTACTGTTTTAAAAAATATCAATTCATAGTTAGGCTTTGATAATAGCTTTCTGGCAGAATGTACTGAGGCGCGCTTCCTCTTCTCCTTTCCTTCTTCCCGCCAACGGACACAGTTGACTGTTCCTTCTGCAATCGACAAGACAATAAGAATGCACTTTCCCCAACAGCACAGAAACCATCTTCGACCACACCGCAGACACATCTGTGAGTGCCTCGCCCACCTCCTTCTCCCTCTCCATCCTCTTTCGAGCACGCGCGGCGCGGCGTCGCTCGTTATCTCTCTTCATCTTCAACTCTTTCTTAGTCAAACGCCGCGAGACCGCTGAAACACAAACTATGTGATTTGTGTGACTTATCAAACTGCTCTGGAGAATAGAGATGGATGATGGAACGGAAAGAGAGGGAGGGAGCTGGAACAGGGAGGGAGGGGAGGGAGGGGAGGGAGGGGAGGGAGGTGAGAGGGGAGAGAGAAAGAGAATAAAAGGTGAGAAAAGGGGTTGTTGGAACTCGCAGTAGGCATTGTATTACTGTATTTTACCGTATCCCACCGTAATTAACGTAATCGATATTGTGTGCTACTTGATTCGAGATAAATATTCTGATTCTGATTCTGATTCTGTTGTTTCTTATGTTTACTGTTACATCCGCGTCGAGTTCCATTGTTTCGTTTCTTGTTATCTAGCCACACATTGTTATTATAGGTATTGCCACATCCCTGATGAAGGCGTAACGCCGAAACGTCGGATAAAAGATAAGTATATTCCAACAATCGTGGTCCCCGGCTTTAACATCTCACACTACAATATGTTCACTCAGCCACGCACATGATGTCCATCCCTTTCAGACTTGCTAGCCTCGAGTGGAGCCAACCTGCCCTCGGACTGTCCACCGCGTATCTATCCCGTCAAAAGAAGCTCGTTTCCGCCAACAGTCCATCCGGTTATGGAAGCGTGTGAAAAGAGTGATGTTGTCCCGAAGTTTCTTTCATCCTACTTCACAGCACTGAAGCGAGACTTTCCAGGTGACACCGATCTGTTCGATTCGATGATGAGCCGTCTCCTCCGATCGTCCCGCAACAAGGCAATTTGTAAGATCCACAAGCTGATCCGTGAGTTGAAGGGCATTGACTCTCAATTGTACAATTCACTCTCGCCAGCCAATCATACTCTCTCGCCTTCACTCTCTCTTTCGCGACTTTATCAATGGCATTCGCTCAGATGTTCAAGCTCGTCACAGTAGAAAACTCGTCGCCCTCCTTCCCACTCCGGACCCCCCTTGCACCACCAAGGGTACTGTAAGTTCACCTCCTTGTGTTCCCAAGTGTACTGTTATTGGCTCTATCGATATTTCGCTCATCGAGTCTCGTGTTTTGTCGCTTGGTCCGTGTTTAAATTCCGTCGTGTTGCCTTTCCAACTTCATGGTAGATTCTATTCTCACCGAGCTGCATTGTGTCACGAATACACTGCGATGGAGAAAGCTGAGCAGCCGACTTCCCGCATGGACACGCCACTCTCTCTCGTCACATTCTCTCTCTCTCTCTTTTTCTCTCTCTCTCTCTTCTCCTTCTCCTCCCTCTTCATGTTCTATTTCAGTGTCGTCTGCCGTGGAGCATGGCTGTGTTGGAGTGAAGGCCGAGTCCGTTCTCTGGGACCTGTCAGTCAAACCAGGAAAACGAGAAGTGAAAACAGTTCAACTCGAACTTATTTGTATCTGTTTTACCATTCTTTGATTTGATTTTAATCACAAATACGTTGCACCACTTATTACAGCCACATATTTTGTCCCCATATGTTTCCTGAATACGCAATGATAAACAATCGAACTTGTTGTGCAGTCTCTTGCATAGCGTCACAAACTTTTTTGTATATTTCGATAGAGCAAGGTGTTGTTCTCCCGTCGCTATTGCCACCGATCGTACGATTTTGATGGATTCGCATTTGCATAGAAACTCAACTGTCCGCGATCATTTCTTTCTGTCGCCCCCGTCATTTTGTCGTTCATCCTGGGGGGGGGGGGTGTATGTGTGTGTGTCGGGTTGTTCCGAGCACTGTATGTTAGTACATCGCGTGTAAACTCATCTTGCTACTGTCATCTTCCGATTGTTGTATCGTGTTCTGTTGCTGTGTCTGCCTTCGTTATAGGTGTCCTTGTGATGCGTGCTTCTAAGTTATCTTGATTCATTGTCGGATGGATCAGCCTACATACGGCAACAGCCCGCTTGCTCTTCTCAATACGTGAGTACTCGTTGAAGAATATTGCTAGGCAGCAATTAGTTCAGATCCGTCGGTTTCTCCTATGATGATGTGTACGACGATCTTCTGTCTGGGATGATTCCGGATCTGATAGTCTACCTCACCAAGGTAATTTGAGAGAGAGAGAGAGAGAGAGAGAGAGAGAGAGATAGAGTAATTGGTTATGTGAAAGTGGCTTTAGGCAGCTCTCTCGAAGGATCTGGTGACAATGAGCGACTGTGTTGCAGCCGACTGGTTCCGCCCGTCTACCTGGACACTGTCGATGAGGCGCCACTTCGCCGATCGAATCGGTAGGCTTCAGTAGTGACCATTCTCTTCGAAACGTATTCGACCATCCGGCGAACAACGTGTTTCGAAAAATATTGCTTTCGCATTTATTGTCGTTTCATTTTCAATTTAACAAACTTGATTTAGCGAGGTGTTCGAGGACGGTGGCCGGCGACGACTCTGCTCTGGATGGGGCGCTGTCCGCTGCCTACGATCGCCTCACTGCACACACGCCGACTGACACGGTCAGTCTCTTCGGAAAGCGTTGCCGAAGTAGCTCGAAGTAGTTGGACGGCATTCGTAAGTAGTTTGAAGTGGTCGGGAGCATTTCGGAGGTAGTGGGAAGTAGTTTGAAGACAAGTGAGAAGGTATGGATGTGTGAGCGGGATTGTTTCTCATTGAAGTGTCACTGGTGTCGTATGTGTCATTATACATCTCTCGTTCAGACTCCGACGCATGCCAACCCGCCTGTCGCGAGCACTGCAGTGAACTTGGGTGAGTGTAAGATCTTGTTGAGGTGGTGTTCTTTTACTGGTTTTACTGGGAGTCTAGTTAGAGCCATTGTCACACTCTCGGAATCAAACCCAATCGAAATCTACACTTTTCCATGCGCTACGTTTCCAAAACGAAACCGTACAAGACTTGGGTCTACTGGTTGACTTTTCGAAACAAACAAATCGATTACAGATGCGGGTTGGAAGTGGGCCTGGCTGATGGGCGAACTGTCCTTTCTCGACTCGCCCGCCATCGCAGCCAAGCTCGTCTCGGCCAGCAACGAACTCTGCACAGACAAGACTCTCCACATGGCTGCAGTCCTCCGCAGCCTGCTCATGTTCCGGTATGTTGTTGTGTTGTGTTGTCAATGACGTCATTTGTCATTGCAGGGAGAGCGCGGCGCTGATCCTGCTGGCATCGAACGAGGACGTGGTGGTGTGCGAGGAGGTGTTCGGTCTGGCAGCCAGTCAGAGGTGCCACCCGCCTTGCCCCGACGTCTCCCTCGCCACGTATGCGTCTCTCTCTCTCTCTCTCTCTCTCTCTCTCTCTCTCTCTATTTCGCCGAAGGACTCTCATCCACGTATTCCAGTTGTCTGTATGACATGGCCACGTCGGTGTCCCGCGGTAGCACCTTCAGCCCGCTGCTGGTCGAGAACACCATCAGTCTGCTGACCAACACTGGCAGACACGTGAGTGGAACAGTAGTGTTTTGATTATATAATTCCCTGCCTAGACTGACCTGCTCGGTGTGCTGTTGTGTGTCATGCACACGTTGCCCATCTTCGTGATCAAGAGGTGGAGCGGACTGACGTACGCAGCCATCAACTTCATCCCATCGGAACAGAACGCGGTGCTCGAGGTACTTGCACTGTAGTATCTTGTTTTTTCCATTGCCTTACCAACTCGTTCAGGCGATCCGCTCTCGCCTGGCTGCGATCGACTCGTTCAGCACGACTGGGATCTGCCTGCCGCTAGTCGACTACTTCTCAGTTGTCGTGCAGTTTCTCCAGGGTCGCCATCATACCACCCCTCAGCGGAGTGCGTTCTTCTCAATTGCTCAATTCGTATTGTATTCCAGGCCTGCTCGCCACTCTCGTCTTCCTGAGAGAAGGCGATGTCTCCGGAGCGTGGGCTGATCTTCTCTCGACTGGGGAACAGAGTGACGCTGTGGCTGCCGTGCGAGAAGGAATCGAGGAGATTCGCGAGGGAACGGTGCGAGGAGGGTGCAGAGTCCAAGTTAGTTTTTTTCTTCTTTCACTTTGATGGAGTCTCTGTTTCAGGGCGAGCCCATCTTGTCACTGGTGGAACACATCTTGCTGGTTCTGCAGTCCGACACGGCGACTCACTCGTTCAGCTCTCCTCTCATCCAGCACGGATTCGGACAGTTGGTGCCTCGCTTCCTCGACATCGTGATAGGCGAGAACGGTACGTGGTTTCCTGTTCTCTGATTTGCATACAGTTATGAGTCCCTTGCAGACAAACTGATCGCGAAGGAGAAGGGCCCTGTGACGCGGGTGCACGAGCAGCTTCTCTCGGACCGACGCGCGTTCCCTCCACTGAGGCGCCAGGGATTCTAGTCTGACATGTTTCGTTTCCTTGGTTAGAAATGTGGAGTCGTTTAACAGTTATGTCATAAATTCTGCTTACAAATCATAATCATTTAAGTTTTGTTGCTCCGTTATTGTCCGCTATTCATTATGATCGCACTCCGCTTCGTTACAATATGAAATCGCGCGCGCACGCATCGCATTTCCGAAAATAAAGTAATTTTATACCGTTCGTTTTTGTTGTCTTTGTTGAATGTGGATGTTCGAACGTTTCTCGGTTTATGGTTTCATCGAAAAGCCTATCATTTAGTCAGTTTGCACACATACGGAGCATGTTGATGTTGATCGACTATGTTTTTTTGCATTCGACATCGTGTCCTTTCACTATCCTTATGCTTTCAGCACCATAGTACTCGCTCGAAGAGTTGTCGTGGTGTGATGGACAGGCGTGCGTTCGGCTCGCTCGTGTCGGGTATGCTGCGGGTCGAGCAGCAGCAGCGACAGATACGCGACATACTCGAGCGATCCATCGGCGTGAATATATTATTATTTGTGTTGTGTTCTTTTGTATATTATTTTTATATTCCCATTCAGGAGCGTGACGGCTCGCCGGGCGCGTCTACCCCATCCACGCACTCACAGTGAGTGCCTGTATTCCTTGCTTGTTCTCATGTTCATCTCCAGGCGATCTTCTTCCGATGAGAGCGAGAGCATCGGCTCGTTCATCGTCGACGACGAGGAGGTGGGAGCGTGTTGTTTGTTTGTTGTTTCATAATCAGAATTGTTGATTACTTGTTTATTTCTCTAGGACGGCGATCGCGACGACACAGTGGCCGAGACGAGTGACGAGGATGGTGTGAGTGTTGTTGTTGTTGTTTTACAGTTTAGTACATAACCAGTTTCAGGGTTCCGACGAAACCGCCAACACCGCCGAGGATACGGCGGAGGACAACGATGAGGTGGGTGCGGGTTATGTTCACTTGTTTCTTCGCGTTGTGTGCTCTGCAGGGACTATTGTAAAAAAAAAAAACACAATGTGATGTTATCATCTCCTTTTGTAATTGTTTTGGTTGCTAGGACTACCTGGGTCCGTCTACTCGCACTCGCTCGCGTCGTCCCCCCGCCGGCCGTCCATCGACCGGCACTGCGAGGAGGGGAGGGAGGGGAGCAGCCAGGGGAGGAGCGACCAGAAGACGCGCCGTCCTCGACAGCGACACGGTTCGTCCAGTGTTAAATCATTGTATTTATTATTACACAAACAAGGATGCACATGAAGTGCATGTGTTTGACCATTTGTGTATTGTGTTGTGTGATCATTTGCTTGCAGTCGACCGTGCAGACTCCGTCTTCCCACTCGATCGCCGCCGCTTTGTCGTCTCCCCGCGGGGGCAGGGGAGGGAGAGGGGGGAGAGCATCTACCAGGAGGAGGGCTGCGTTGGAGGACGAGGAAGGGGAGAGCGATGACAGTCTGGTGGGTGCGCCTGTCTTCTTGTGTAGTTGCCTCGCTAGGTGGAAAATATCCGAATCCGTTATTGAAATCAATACAAACATACTCCTTGCAGTTTGGCCCGTCGCCTTCCCGCCAACCCCTTCGTGTACTGTCCGATTCCGACGACGACGCGCCCACCACGTCTACCGCGGTGAGTTGTTGTTTAGGAACGATCGGAAACGTGGTATGTACGTTTTCCTGTACTGTACATGTGTTGCAGGCCCGTCCCGCTGCGAAGCGCCGCCGCACCGATGAAGGCGCTCTGCCCTCTCACACAGCAGGTCAGAGGGCATTACTTTTTTGTGAAAATGAACGAATGACATTTTCATATTGTAGATCCTCTGACTCAATCGGTTACATTGTAGTGTGGAACGTATTGTGTGCATGTTTCGTGTTGCAGGTGGCTCGCAACTGTCTCCGCTGGACATTGACCTTCCGGAGACGCCGCCGCCTCGACGGAGGAGGAGCGCCGCCATACAACAGAGACACGACTCGGCCAGGTGATTATACTACTGCCATCCGTTATATGCAATATGACACTTTGTCAGATGATAGTATTATTTTATCAGTTGAATGTGTGTTGTTTAGCAGCTCGGTGCTCGGCCTGGACCCGCCGCGCGATCCCACTCTCGCCCCGCTGCCGCCACATAGGGAACATACACCAGTGAGGGGAGAGGTGAGTGGGGGGAGATGGGTTAGAGGTGAGGAAAGGACAATCATTGTTGCGGGTAGTGTGATTAGGCATTATAGAAGTTCGGAAACATATACACTCAGATTTGTGTTATTCAAGATTCAAGGTAGACTTTTCAGCCGGCCGAGTCAGCTGACACGGCGTCCTCGACGGCCGACGACTCGATCATCTTCGAGCAGCACGTGGTGGTGGTGGACATAGGAGGGGGAGGGGAGGGAGAGGGGAGGAGGAGAGAGGACGGGGTGGTGGAGGAGGAGGAGGGAGACGAGCAGCCGGGCACCAGTGGTGAGTGCGGGGAGGAGATGGATGAGATGGGTTTGCACTGAGTGTCTGTGACACCGACTCGGACAGGCAGGAGTGGAATTGTCGATTTATTGATTGCAGCCTTGCCGCCGCCGCGTCCGCAGCGCGTGGAGATTGCGGTGCCGGACCTGCACTTCCCCGCCGGACCCGTCCTGCCCGCGACGGGGGCAGAGGAGGAGGTGAGGGTGTGTTGTGATGATCTCAGACTTAGAATTTGATCAGACAAGGTAGATATTGTAAGATTTATGTATTCGTGTGAATTAGCATCATGTGAAAAGTAAGTGGATTGTTGGTATTGACTATGAATAATGGAACCGATGTGTTATGATAAGCCATGTGATGCATCTTGCCGTCAAATTGTGGCTATACAAATGTTTGTTTTCAGTTCCGTCCGAACGTGACCATGTCTACTGTGGAGGCGGTTGTGGAGGGGTCGCCGACCAGCAAGGCGAGGTATGAGAATGGGAATGAGAAGAGAATGGTTCACGGTTCACCTTCTCCCTCACATGTCCCTTGTTCCATGGGGCGAAAGGCGATCGATTCCACATTGGGATTGGCGAATCATTGGACAATTGCGATATTTCTACTATTTGGCATTTTACGTTTTTTTCAGGATCAAGCAGGAATTGGAGGAGGAAGAAGACGACGGGTGCACGATTTGCTACGAGGTAATCTCTCTCCTCCCTTCTCTCCATGTCCATCTCTTACTCTCTCTTCCAGGAGTTCACCTCTTCCGGCGAGCACCGTCTCGTTTCCCTCAAATGCGGACACTTCTTCGGAGAGACGTGTATACGGTGAGTATTGTTAGAGTTTCAGTATGTTCATTCATCGTTACTACAGAATAGAGGAAGGAAAACAATAATAATAATAAGGAACGAGTAGGTAGTTTGTCTTTGTCCATACTGTTGTTGTTCAGTCGCTGGCTGCGCGAGTCCGGGCCCGTGTCTGCCGCCAAGTGCCCCACCTGCAAGCACAAGGCCAGACAGAACGACATCCGAGTGCACTACACAAAGAGTGTCAAGGTAGGGAGAGAGGAAGGGGATCGGAAAGTTATCATTCTGAAGGAAATTGTTAATGGATGGTGAACATGTAGAAACAGTGAAACGTGTTTATAATGGAAAATGTTCAAAATGAGATCTTCAAATGAAGGGATGGGAGTCAATTGATTGAATCATGTCCTGTGTGTTTCAGATGCGTGACACATCTGAGATGGAGGTGTTGCGTGCGCAGAGGGACGAGCTGAGGAGGGAGGCCGTGCAGCTGCACACTCGGATCGAACAGTTGGAGAGAGAGTGCGAGGAGAGGAGACGGGATCCGAGGGGGTACGTCGGTCGGGTACACGCACGGTTATGACAATGTCGATCTACTATTGCTATCATTGAACATAACTTGGGACAGCGGGCGGTTATGATTAGGAGTTCTTAAATTGCTTTTCCACAAACGTCAACAATAGCACAGCACATTTATCAGCGTCAGTAACAGATGAATTTGTTGTTTCTCTCGAGAAATGTGGGTTGGAAAAAGATTGTAAGGGAGCGCTGGCTTGCGGGGGTGGAGTCGCAGGGGGCGGGGCTTCACTCGGCGGCGGACAGCTTGACGATGGTCTCTCCCACCTCTCCGCCAGTAGGCGTCGAGTTGGGGAAGAAGTCGAGCGGATTGTTCACCTGAAGGTTACTGTATATTGAAACTGGATTACGGTAGGATACTGTAGGCTACCGTACCGGGGTGTTCCACGGCAGCATGACGTAGACGATGCGCACGAAGTCGGCGCGAGGCTTGCCCGCCTAGGTATACGGTACAGAAGGTACTGTAGTCTACAGTACTCACGATACGAGTGATGACAAAGTCGATCTTGTCGTTGACGCGCATCACTCCGTTGATGACGTTACAGGTGTAGTTGGAGTTGTTGGAGGTGCGGATCTGGATAAAATTGGATGGATTGGATGGATAGGGTAGGGAGAGAGAGAGAGGGGAGGGGAGGTAGGAGTGAGGAAGGTCCGTCCACCTTGAACACGAGGCACATGTCGGTGTGGTTGATGAGGACGTGCTTGCTGGTTCCGCCGGCCGCCGAGATGGGGCAGGTGGGAGGGTTGCACGACAGCTCGAAGCCCATGGCGAGAGAGAAGAGGAGGGGGAGGAAGGGGAGAGGGATGGGAATCCGACTGGGGCTGGCACCGGTGGGGCGGCTTATCAAGGCAGGCGAGGGTAAGGTAATGAGTAAGTGACTAGACGGGGAGTGATTAGAATGGCTAGGCAAAGTGGTGTCATTCGGATATGAGGGAAATGAGCAGGTGATTTTTGATCTTTGATCTCGTTTAAAATGATGGATTCAGGGCGTTCGGACCTGTGGGAGGAGGGATCCCACTCAATTCTGGCCCCGGAAGATTTCTACTGGAAGTGGGAGCGAGGAAGCAGCTCACGAGTGGAGCGAGAGGAGGTAGTAGAAAGAGAGAGAGAGAGAGAGAGAGAGAGAGAGAGAGAGAGAGAGAGAGAGATGTTCTTTTCTCAGGAGAGGAGGGCGCTCGCTGCGTAGCGTGGAACGGCGCTCAGCTGGCGGTGGCCACCCACTCGGAGAACAGCATGTTCTACAAGTACGCAGTCAAGATTGTGAGTTTGCAGGGGGGGTCAGTCTCCTCGAAAGTCGAATTAGAAAGTCGAACTATAGTTCTATGGTCGCAATAAGTTGCGCGAGGTGTAGTAGATTAGAGGAAGACGGAGAGACAATAGCGCGCAAAACAAAATAGCAAGATAGATCGAACATCGAAAACTATCATTTTCGTTTATTAATTCAAATCGTGACTCCACACGTTTGCTCACTTCAATCTTCCATGTCCTTTTTCATTCGAGTCATTACTAAACAATGTCTAATGGTATTTGAAAGATAACTGATAAGTAGATAAGTTGAAAATCAAATTTCATGAACGTTTGAAATTTCATGAAAATTTCAACTTGTGTGAAATGCAGTTATTTGAAGATAGACATGTCACAGTTATAGATTGATGCTATAGTCTTCGCCTGGAGGATAGTTTCTGTTATTGCCAGCCGGGATCAGTTGGCGAAACTCAGTTGCGATCGAGAGAGGTCAGACAGCGCGAGCAAATGGTCGAGTGTCGCGCTGCCTCTTTGATTCGCATGCCGGCTTCTTTGCTCGATATTATCGTTTGAAAGCGCGCGCTTGGGTCTCCTCACGATTAGAAGGTAGATCGAATGCGACTAGAGGGTAGATCGATTTTCTACCGTAATCTGGCAAACTGTCTCCCAGAATAATATTATATAAACAATACTAATCGGTTTCTGAAAAAAGAAACATATGAAAACACCACTTTGGCACTCTAGGGTGGAGTCGCGTTTTGGATTTATAGACGCCAGTAAAACTATCGCTCTGGCGCAGACTATAGGCGTCTTCTTCGAAACATGGTGCGTTTCGAAGACAGGGGAGTGAGTGGAAGTTCTATAGGGAGTGAGTGGAAGTGTGACAGATTGGACGTTGGAAAGGTTTTGTAGGGAATGGTTAGTATATTATCCGTGTACTTGAATGAAAGTTATTTGTGGAGAGTGTGTAACCTATTGTATAGCATGTTAACGCTTTATTTAAAGGTAGTGTACCCTCTGAATCCAATATTAAAAAGTATCAATAAATCAATCGTTTATCCGGAATCGTTATATCTGAATATGACAACACAATCATAATGATATGAAGCATACAGTAGTGCCTAAGATGCTAGATACATAGGCTAACGCCGGGGAAAGACAGGTAGGCTGACGAGGTTGGTGGTGGGAAGACGATACTTTATCGATATTCATTCCTGGACCATTAGAGTACCATTCTCGACGTGCAGAGTGTAGAGCTCTGGGAACTCCTTTGCTTCCATGCCAATTGGTATCTCCTCGCGCCATAGCTGCTTTCACGTTTCAGGGTACTTGAGGGTAAAAGTATCACGAATATATACTCATTGAGTCCTAAACAATAACATGTTGTATCTACACATACACCCAGATTCAGAGGGTACACTACCTTTAAAATATTTATCCGACGCACCTGTTACATTGAACAATATTGTCGTTGTTGAAGTCTAGTGAAACATAAATGCAATGTGATATGGAGTATGTGGCGTGTTGCAGATACCGCCTTCGTCTCAGCCTGCCACTGGCAGCTCGGGGGGCGCAGTCGTCCTCCCCTCAAACACCCTCCGACCGAGGACACTCGCATTCTGTCCATTCGACAGCACCCTCCTCGCATCCGGTCCGTTGGGCTGTGAGGAAAAGAAAATGATTGGATTACTGCACCAGCTGTTATGAAGGCGCACTGAAAGTGATTATTCGGGGGGGGGGATGAGGTTGAACTCAAATCAAACCAAATATTTATTCAGAATCGCATATTCATGTATAGGGTATCCCCCATTTTCACGGTACGCGAATTATCGGCGGTCGGCCAGACAGGGGCGAAATGACGAGCTTTTTATGCAAATTGGAGAAATATCGGGGTTTTACTCCAAAACACGGCAAAAATGAGAGAAATTGAAAAATCGAAAACTAGAGTTCTGTGCGGACACTATCAAAGTATCTTCTCCCTCAAACTGGGTTCTGTAGCATGGATTTGAAGTGAGTTATTAAGTTTTCTAGATTTTACCTATTGAACAGCCTCGAAAACGTGGTTATCGAACGATATTAAGAGAACTAAAGCGAAATTCAAAAATCGAAATCTAGAGTTCTATGGGGGCTGGGGATTCACACCACATATCCGAAAATTGTAAAGATTCATCAATTTCAGAAGGAGTTATTAGCTCTGAAAGGTGAGCAACTCTGCTTCATCAGAATTGCAAATCACCTTCATTTCCCTAAAATCAGACCGCAAAGCGCGCGACTCGCGCGGTCAAATGGTCTTGCGCGGACCGATAGCGCGGCTAAATGCGATGAAATGATGTCTGGAAAATATGCGGCGAGATGGCTGCCATACCGTGAACGGGGGGGACACCCTATACATATATATCATGATAGGTTGTATTGTTTACCCGAATCTAGAAGCGTGTGTTTTGTATTCCAGGCGGCGAGGACAAGTGCGTGGTGGTGTATTCGTGCGCAGCTCCGGCGCGGATTCTGGGAAGATGGAAGGTGGGTACGGTAGTTTGTCCGTACTATAGTATTTTTTATTCACGATGTCCTCTTTCAGGTGGACCAACAGGTGTGGAGTTTGTGCTGGCGCGACGCGAACACGGTTCGTCTGTTGTTTGTTCTCTTTTTAACCGAATAGACTATTGGTTACGAGTTTTCTGTTCCCACTTTCCACATTCTCATCTGATGTGATTGCAGGTGCTGGTTGGCCTGGGCAGCCCGCGGGTGGTGGAGATCAAGCTGGACCAGCCACAGCAGGGAGGCGGCGGTGGGTCTCTCTCTCTCTCTCTCTCTCTCTCTCTTGTCTCTCTCTCTCTCTCTCTCTTGTCTCTCTCTCCTCTCCTCTCCCTCTCTCTCCCCTCTCTCTCTATCCTCCCTCGCCCCCTATCCTCTCTCTCCCCCTCTCTTTCTTTCTCCCCCCCTCTCTCTCTTTCTCTCCTCTCCCTCTCCTCTCTCTTTCTCCTCTCCCTTTCTCTCCCCCTCTCTCTCCCCCTCTCTCTATCCTCTCTCGCCCCCTATCCTCTCTCTCCCCTCTCTTTCTTTCTCCCCCTCTCTCTTTCTCTCCTCTCCCTCTCCTCTCTCCCCTCTCTCCCCTCTCTCCCCTCTCTCCCCTCTCTCTCTCCTCTCTCTCCTCTCTCTCCCCTCTCCCCTCTCTCCTCTCTCTCTCCTCTCTCTCTCTCCTCTCTCTCCTCTCTCTCCCCTCTCCCCTCTCTCCTCTCTCTCCTCTCTCCTCTCTCTCCCCTCTCTCTCCTCTCTCTCCCCTCTCTCTCCCTCTCTCTCCCTCTCTCTCCCTCTCTCTCTGCCTCTCCTTGTCCTGTGTATTCATCTCCTCCCTCCAGCCGCCATCCGCGAGGTGTGCTCCCTGCCCGCCACCCCCATCATCGAGCTGTGGTGGGTTGCGGGCTCAGACCTTTGAAAAATATGATTCACTCAATTGTCATGTGGCACAGAATGCTCGACAAATAATACCGAGTTAGCTCTGACATTAACCACATCATTGGGTCATTAACCACTCGATACAATAACACAAATCCATCGAGCTGTGGTGGGTTCTCTTTTCATTGATTTTGTAAAAGTGTAAAAAGCTATGTTTCACGGTAATGTTAGGTATTGCGATTTGCTTTCTTTGGGCTGTTCATCATTATCAAATGCATTTCGTCGTGGATCGGGAATATTTTGCAGCTACCTGCCGCACCTGTCGACTGCCGTGGTGGTGTCGATGCGTCGTGTGGTGGCGGTGCTGCCAGACGGCAGCGAGAAGGTGCTCTTCAGCAGTGAACAGGGTGGGTGGGGGAAGGGATGGATGCGATACAGTTCATATACATGATACTTGTTCGGAATAATGTCAATTTGATTCCGATTAAACATTTGATTTGATCAGGCTGGTGGTGGGAGGGATGGATGGGGGATGGACCGTCCATATGTATGATACTATGCCATGTTGTGATCTAATAACAAAGTGAAGGAGCAGGAGAGTCGAAATAATCAAATCTTATTCGGAAACGCAAGCTTACGAAAAAGTGACGTACAAAAAGTGAAAGAGAGTGAAATGTGGAATGGTTGCAGACGGTTTCACGGCGATCAAGTCGTTCTGCTGCGACGCCTCCACCGGGGAGTGTGTGCTGACGGTGACAGTGGCTGGAGACAGGCCCATCCAGCACAGGGTCTGCCGGCTCTGCGACGGGGGCAGTGGGGTGAGTAATGCTGCGTCCATTACTACGTTTTCCTCTTTTTTCCCGTTTTCCGAGCGTTTTCCGCATGAAAAAACCTGGGAAAAACTCGGAAACTCGAAAAAAGTGGGAAGTGTAGTGATGGACGCATCATAAGGGTTGTCAGTTCATTGTGCGTTGTGTTCCAATTCGAAAGAAGTGGGGCGAGTGTTGGCATTGCTATGTTTCAATGTGTAATGGAGTGTGCGCAAATGTGAACACTGTTAATACATTCCTTATTTTCAATGTTGAATGTTGGTCTTCAAATATGTTTCGAATCGTGATGAGGTGTGCACGAAAGCAGTCAATACTAATTAGGATCGGCGCGAAGCGCCGATCGTTTGGGTCCTATCCAGCGGCGCGCAGAACCGCTCGGCCCGGAGGGCCGCCAAAATCGCTTGTAAATAATTAAAATAATAAATGTTCCAGAGTTATATCATGATCTTGTGTCTAAATCGTCCGTTGAACAACTATAAACAAAAACAAAACATGAAACAATAGTTTAATACCCAAAAATATGTTCGCTGGTTAGGTCTGCACGTCTGTCAGTTGTGCAGCTGTTCGCTGATTCGTTGAAAGACCCGCTCACTAGCCCCGCCCCCGCCCGCTGATTGGTTCGTGATGCGGAATATGTGCGGGAGAGCGCGATAATGCGATAATGTGCCCACTGTTTGTGATTTGCATCGTTCACGCGCGCTGTTTTGTTGTTGTTATCTTTGTTGTTTTAAATACATTATGAAAAAAGAAAATTTCTTCGAAATTCAACAAAAGGACATTCATTCTCTTCTGAAAAGTACAAGCGTAAAGTAGCTCTGTTTGGGTTCACCTCAATTCAACAAAAGCACATGCATAAAACTATTATTTCTACACTAAACTATAAACACAAACCTGCTCTCTCAAAACGATCACAAATACATTGACAATCAAATGCCAATATGAATATACTATTGCACACACACATTATATCACTCACATTCTATTAACCCGTTTATCAATTGAGTCATCTATGAAAAAGCTCTTGTATTTGTATACATTCAAAAATAATGAAAACTTCATTTGTAAACTTAACGATTGTTTTATAGCTGTTTATTGATTTTCACAATGCTTTCATAAGAAATAAAAAAAATATATTATATAGCCCCTATTGTAAAAGTATCGATAAAGTATACGTTTCTACATATCGTTTGAGAGAGCAGGTTTGTGTTTATAGTTTAGTGTAGAAATAATAGTTTTATGCATGTGCTTTTGTTGAATTGAGGTGAACCCAAACAGAGCTACTTTACGCTTGTACTTTTCAGAAGAGAATACTGGTAGGATCATCATTGCAATACAATGTTGCAGGTGGAGGCGATTCAGCTGTGCGTGTTCGACACGGGCGCGCGACAGTGCGGCCGACTGGTGCAGAATGCGGTGATGAGGATGGGAGGGGGTGGGTGGAGGGAGTGAGAGGAGGACAGAGAGAGAGAAGAAGAAGAAGAAGAAGAAGAATGGAATAGACTGAGTATCACTAGCCCGAGGCAGAGAGGCTGGGTGTAGAGAGGTGTGGGTGGGGGAGACATGAGCGAGAGTAGCACGCTGTAGTGTGTTGAAGAAGAAGATGGAGGAATGACAGGATGTAGTAGAGAAGGAATAGTTGTCTGTTTCAGTCGACCTGACCGCTGTGATCTACGAGCACGAGCGCAACCGGCTGGTGGTCCACGACTGCGGGGGGAAGAGACACGATGTGGGTGGAATGGCAATGGAGAGGAGGATTGTGGAGGGTGTGGATCAGAGTTATGTAGCATCTCGACCATGTGGCAATAGGAAAGGACGGGGCTAGGCGAGGGCTCTGTGGCGACACGATGTGGATGGTAGTGTTCAAAGTTTCTATGAATTCCGTGTGAGAGACTGGCAGACATGGGTGGTTCAGACTTTTGACACGAAAAGTTGAAGTGTTTTGTTGATTATAAGTTTCGAAATGGAGTGTGGCGTTTTGGTTTGAGGATGTTTGGCAATCTATCTTGCCATCTGAATAATAGGCGTGCTCTCTGCAGGTGCAATGGCGTGTGCCGGAGGGTCTTCAGGTGAATGCCCTTCTTGCGTTTCGCGGGGAGACGACCGACCACGTGGCTGTGCTCTGTGATGCGAGGATGGTACTGCTCAATGTACGAGTGGCGAGGTAGACATGTACCGTGTACCCTCTCCATGTGACCATCCCGGAATGACATACCACATGCTGGATCGATTCCCGCTTCTGACGCTCAGCATTATATTTTAGTTTTTTGGTATTATCATGTGTTATTCGTTCTTTCTCGGTTCTTTGGATGCGTGTCTTTGTTGGTTTTATTGGTTCTTGCCCACTCACGGTTCATTTTTTGTCTGGCTACAATCGACTGACTTTTTTTTCGCTCACTCAACATTTTTTGAAGTTTTGAGAAGATATTGTTACAGATGCAGATTATATGAAATCATATTTTATTACTGTAAATGTATATGACGTGGATTTATTGAGCGATAAAGTTGTGTGAAAGGTTTTTTGTTTCCGAAGTTCTGGAAGAGAGACTGTTTGGAAGAAAAACTATGAGTGGCGGGAGTGACCAGTAATCAAGCGAAACACGTTGCACTTGATAGACAATTGATATATTAGGTTATGGGTGTTATGTGCGCTGGTCGACACGTCCTGATACACATCACGTCATCTGACGTTGTTTCTAACCGATCGTTGTCCTTGCACACATCATTCTATCAACACATACTAGCCAGCTTACCAGCATACTTTCCTGACCAGAACACTTTTCAATGTCCAACACTCAATGTCCAACTGTAGAGCAACATGCATTGAATTACCCCTTTTTAATGATATTCGTTACAAATATTTTGACATTCAATTTGTAGTCTCTCTCCCTCTCTGGCGCGCGTCAGGGAAATTAAAAGAAATTGGCGAGATTGGGAGGAATTGTCTTTCTGGGTGTTCTCTAGGCTTCTCTCCCTCGCCCTCTCTCCTCTCCCCCCCCCCTCTCTCTTTCTCTCTCGTCTCTCGGAGTGAGGCACACGTCTCTTGCTTATGCGGCGAGAATCAATATGAGTGCTGTCGCTGTATCTAGTGAAGAAGGGGCGGGGCGGAGTCACGACGGCCGGAGAGAAACAGAAGGACCGCCACGACAACAACTGCCTTCTGCCGCGATGAGCTGGTCGATTCGACAATACATCGACTACGTGGAGGTGGGTCATTGCAGTAACATAATTGTAGCAAAGTTGCTTGGTGGAACTAATGCGCTATAATGGAGCCTGGAGAGTGAAGGAGCGAGATGATTCACACCCCTCCCGCCTGCGCTCTCGCCGCCGCTTCTGCGTCTCTGCCCCTCTGATCTACCCACTACTCTCTCGTTGTTTGCTTGTTCACTTGCCTTTTTGTTGCGGCGACGGACCAGTGTGGTCTCTCCTCTATCTCTCTTCCCTCTCTCTGCGAAATGAAGATTCCCTCTTTCAAACTTCGGCGGTTCGGAGTGAAGCGAGTGAGTTGCTTGTTTACCTTTTCTTCACCTCTTGGCAGATGATTGAGATATCCCCAGATAACGCGTACTTTGTTACTGCTATTAGACGCACTCCCACATTTGCTACACTCTTGTTTTACACATAACCAGTAATGGCCGATGGCTGGGGGTATAACAGTAAATCGTCGCCGAGACGCCATATATTGGCACACGCGCGCGTGTTAGATTCGCAGTTATCAGTCAATCAGTCGGATCCGATAAGCGGGCGGCGGCCTTCGATCAATCCGAGCATATTGCGAGTGAGTGAGGAGACAGCTGCTGTCGCCTTCACTGAACTGGTCACTTGCCAACTACCTACTCTGACTGGTATTCTCGTTCCCCTCTCTGCCTGCGGTCGCCTGCCATAGTGTCATTTCGCTATGAGTTGCTTTGCGTCGCGCCGATTCAAGGTAACTGGTTACTGGCTACTGTACTTTACTCTCGTTTTCGGTGTTGTGCGTAAGCGGTAATGCATTTTTGGTTGCCGTACTATAACGACATGTTGTAGCGGCGATGTTAGCGGTATTATACTCCGTTGTGTGATAAGCCGTCGCGTGTTCGAAACGAGTGTAGTGAATGCTATTTACCTCTGAATGATGTCGACTTGCGAATATTGCGTGATTTCCTACTTGGCGCGAGACTCGCAAATAGAGTGTAGTCGGGAGTGATGTGTGCACTCTACGCACTTCTGCGCACATGAGGCGTTTACGATTTCTGAAGTTATGTGTCCCTTTTGGTTGCATATCTTGTGCGTCCAGCTTGTTCTCTCTCTCCCGGCTAGGGAATATCCTGAATTTTGAAATCCAGAATGCTGTAAGAAAAGGGGCACGCTACACTCTAGGCTATCATAATTTGCGCGCGCAACACATTCTGATTCCTTCCTATTTCTCCCACTCGTTCCACCCAAACAAAACCGATTCGGTTTCTGCTAAAGCGTGTGTGTGTCATACTTATCATGCGTGTTGTCATTCCAAAAACACCACGCTCGCCATTCACTATGACCTCACTCCCATCACTAATCGATATTGACGTCTACTACTGGATCGATCTGCTCAGCGTGAGTATTGATTGGTTGGGGGCGGTGGGTTGAGTGAGAGCAGAGAGTACATTGTCCTCACAATGGGTGGGGAGATTGATCCGCTCTATGCGCACTCGCACACGCTGCGAAATGCTGTATAGGCCGTATATTCGCTGGCTAGTCAATCCTAGACAGTTCGCGCCACACCACGCTTCCTTCTCGCATCGCCCCAGCTGACCAAAGATAATCTGCGGTATGGAGAGTGTTATCACTGATTATTTCCCTATCACACAGTCTGCATTGTCGCAGCGGGTCGCATGGCATGATGAGCATACTAGAGAGAGCAGAGTACTAGTTTCGAAAGTGTATGTACAAGTGATCGTTTCAGCGTTCGATGGGCTTGGCTCATTCGGTGGCGGTCGGGCGGACAGTCGAATGCACCGGCGGACCCATCAGGTGAGCCCGACATCTCTCTCTCTCTCTCTCTCTTCGTTCATATGTTGTGCATAGTATGGAAACGTTTCTGTGAACGTATTGTAACGAGTTCCATCTTCCAGAGGTCGCGAATACCGTCTCTCGCCGGCGGATGGTCGCTATGACCCTTCACAAGCCGCGTCTCTCTACTCTCACCAGCCAGCGGAGCGGATAGTGGACGCGTGGCTCGGCATTCCCTACGCACAGCCGCCCGTGGGAGAGAGGCGATTCAAGGTGGGTTGTTTGTCTTTCATGTTTTGAGCGTTCCTCTGTCTGAACATTAGTCGATAGCTGATGTACCCGTTGTATTTTCGCGATGAAACGTATTGCTGCAAATATCGAAATGACGAAATCTATGTATACCGTCTTCAGAAGCCGGTTCGAGTGACGCCGTGGCGCGAGCCGCGCGACTGTTTCCAGTTCGGACCGCGCTGCCCGCAGACCGACGAGTACTTTGAGAGGTGTGTTTGTTTACTTGTTTGTTTACATAGTTGTTTACTTACCTTTTTCTCTGCAGATTCCTCAACATTGTGGGCAAGGACGAGGCGAACTGTCTCACGATCAACGTGTTCGCGCCGCGCTGGACCGCGCCCCAGTTTGTGAGTCGAATTGTTGAACCACCGGTTGAATCTTTCGACCGCGGTCGAATCGACGTGTTGCAGCCGTCGGGCCTGCCTGTGATGGTGTGGGTGCACGGGGGTGGATTCGTCATGCACTCGTCCAGCAACTATGGAGACATGCACCTCGCCAGGTATTGATCGTTTTTTTTTGGGTCATCCAAATATTGACTATTGTTATCGTAGTTTTGTAGGTGGTAGAATGAGCTTTGTCCGTTTGATGGAACTATTGATCACTTGGTCATTAGATGTAATTGAAATTCCAATGATGTGATAGTTATGCTGGTGTTGCCGTGTTGCTATAAAGCTGTCATACGATAGGTTATCGAAAATGGCTACCCGACGTCTGTGTTTCAGGAATCTGTGTTCGAAGGACGTGATCCTCGTGTCATTCAACTACCGCCTCGGCGCATTCGGCTTCCTGTCCACTGGAGATGAGGTGAGAGAGAAAGCGGGTGTTTCGTCGTTTTGTGATTTCCGAGTTCATATTCTTTTCCTGGAAACAAAGCTGTGCTAAGATATGTAGTTGCTAAGATATGTAGTAGAGCGATAGTACTTACTTCAGTCATTGTGAGGTGAGAGAGTGTGTTTTGTTAGCCTTTATTGAGTGCTATTGATAGTCAGTGTTGGTCATCTCAGAATTGATCTTGTACATACAAAGCTCTGCTATAGACTCTGTGCAGTATTTACAAGTTGTTAGGATGTGGTATTTGCTATTACTTTGAAAATTGTTTAAAATAATTGTTGCTTTTCAGAACTGTCCCGGCAACTACGGTCTGTGGGACATGACGATGGCTCTGCAGTGGGTGCAGGTGTGTATCGCGACTATAAATTTGTGGATTCCGAATGGCCAATCATTCAGATCAAGGTAGAACAAGAGCTCTAGGTAATATGGAACCATACTCTACACAGAATACATAAGCCGTATATACACAGCTTGTCAAAAAACAGGGCGATTGCAGGATCAGCGCCGTAAACAATTGTATAATAATTGTCTAATTGTCATATAATATTTGCCCTATAATTGTCAGGACAACATCTCGCGTTTCGGCGGCGACGCGTCTAACGTGACTGTGTTCGGTCAGTCGGCTGGCGGCGCCAGTGTCGACCTACTCACACTCAGCCCCCACTCCAGAGGTGCGTGCGCATCGGGATCTTCCAATTTGTTCGAACCACCCATACTTAGTTCTGGAGTGCGAGCATATACGGTTTTATATTCAAACATACGTTCACTCTTAATACTTAGCGCGCCAGTGATAGGCGTAATCAATAGAGTTGCACTGGTGCATTGCCACAACTTGTTCTTCCCTTCCAGACCTATATGTTATACGTTTCACTCTTCATACTTAGCGCATCGTGAATATGCTTAATTAATAGAAATGATTCACTAGTCATAGCTTCTTCCCTTCCAGACCTGTCTATGCAGTAATTGATAACATACATTATAATATGACAATCATCTGCTTTGCAGACCTGTTCCACCGCGTGATTCCAATGGCGGGCACAGCCGAGTGCGACTTCGCCATTCGAACAGCAGACGGACAGCGCGAGATGACCAGCAAGTACGTGCGCTTCCTCGGATGGAAGGGAGGTGAGCGGGCGGGGGGCGGGGCCAATGTGGGCGTTTCTCTGCAGACGACGATGACATGCCGGGTCTGGTGGCGTGGATGCGCAAGCAGTCGGCCGGTCATCTGGAGCTGGGCATTAGTGGAAAGAGGGTGGGTGAGGGGAGAAATGGGAAACATTTCAAGATTGATCGGCTTTGGGCTGGATTTTTGGGATTAGGTAGCTTTAGGCGTCCGTATTTCTAATAGGCACACACTCTATAGGTTGTTTATATTGTAGAAATAGTATATTATACTATTGTGTGTTGTTGCGGACGTGTTTCTCCCCGCGCTTTGCCCTTGTGTGTGCCGTATGCACTCGTTGTATAGTCAGGATATAGCGATTCTGGATAAATGATTGATTGATTGATTGTGTTGTTGCAGGCGTTCGGCCATCAGGGTCAGTTGATCTTCGTGCCTGTGTTGGACGGCGACTTCTTCCCCCGACCACTATCCGAGCTGAGGAAGGAGGTGAGACTGTCTTGTTCATCTCTGCTATCGAATGTTGGTCTGCTAGCACACTTACACTTAATAGATATTACGTGGACATCGTGAATTGATTAGTTTCTTCATAACATGCAGCCTCTTCATAGCATGCTGAATATGGTAATTGGATACTGTAATACTGCAGATCAGAGGTCGTTGTCTCTGTGTCGTTTGTGAAAAGTAGGTTTGACTGACGCCGCTTTTTAGTCACTCTTTTTTTGCGTATACTGACGTGTAACGTTTACTGTTTTCAGAGTCCGCCCAAGCCGGCTCTGACTGGAACCACCAAGAACGAGGGACTCTTCTTCAGTGAGTATCCCTATTATCTCTCTCTCTCTCTCTCTCTCTCTTTCTCTCTCCATCCTCCCCCTCTCTCCCTCCTCCCCCTCTCTATCCTTCTCTCTCTCTCTCCTTCTCTCTCTCTCCTCTCTCTCTCTCTCTCTCCTCTCTCTCTCTCTCTCTCTCTCTCTCTCTCTCTTCTCTCATCCCTCCCTTTCAGTGGCTCTGGCAACATTTCCCCGCAGCGCCGTTGGAATGAAGAAGTTCCTCAACAACGTCGTCCTCGACAAGGACTTTGACAACGCTGAGGCGGTGAGGAAGGAGCTGCTCGACAACTACCTCAAGGCGAGTCGGGTTCTGCCACGAATTCCTTGGACCCTATCATATCGTCATTACTGCGTAGTGTGCATCCGTTGACTTATTTGATGAGGAGATGGGGTGAAAGAGACTGTTTTAACCGTATACCTTGATTTCAGGACATTGACCCCAAGAACACGCAGGCAATCCTCAGACAATTTGTCGGAGTGAGTATTCTTTTAAGAAAACCATGTTTGGTCTATTCTATCCACCCCTTTTCAGCTTCTTGGAGATTACGCCATTTCTGTGGGCGTCTGGAACTACGCGAACAAGCACGCGGCACAGGGCAACGAAGTGGGTCGATTCGACCGGCGGTCGATTCAACCACCTCCATTCAGGTGTACCTCTACTCGTTCGACCACTGTAACCACGACAACTTTGGCATGCTCAAATTTGTTCTGCCGTACACGGGCGCCACGCATTGCACGGAGGTTCGATACGTGCTGGGAAAGGGAGTCGTTGTGCAAGGTGGGTCGAATCAACATGATCCGCCGGTCGATTTAACCCGCGGTCGATTGCAGTTCAAGCCCAACGCGGACGATCGTGAAGCTGATCCATGTGATGGGCGACTACTTCACAAACTTTGCCAAGTTTGGGTGAGTGGAGTTGGGAACAGGGTTTTCTATTCTTTTGATTTTTGAGTAGTGTTTCACAAACTAAACTTATGTGAAAGCAAAATTTTCGGATACTACTGTAGTATACAGTGTTGTAATCGAAACTCATGAATCGTTTTCAGCACGCCCGACCCGTCTGGTGAGTGGAAGCCGTTTGATCCGGAGAAGCCATTCCGGCACTGAAGATCGATGTGCAACAGGGATACGCCGACGACTACTGCGTGGGTGGAAACATCTCTCTCTCTCTCTCCTCCCTCCCTCCCTCCCTCCCTCCTCTCCCTCTCTCTCCTCTCTCTCCTCTCTCTCCCTCTCTCTCCCTCTCTCTCCCTCTCTCTCCCTCTCTCTCCCTCTCTCTCCCTCTCTCTCCTCTCTCTCTCTCTCCCTCCCTCTCTCTCCCCCTCTCTCTCCCTCCCTCTCTCTCCTCTCTCTCCCTCTCTCTCCCTCTCTCTCCCTCTCTCTCCCTCTCTCTCCCTCTCTCTCCCTCTCTCCCTCTCTCCCTCTCTCCCTCTCTCCCTCTCTCCCTCTCTCTCCCCCTCTCTCTCTCCCTCTCTCTCCCTCTCTCTCCCTCTCTCTCCCTCTCTCTCCCTCTCTCTCCCTCTCTCTCTCCCTCTCTCTCTCCCTCTCTCTCTCCCTCTCTCTCTCCCTCTCTCCCTCTCTCTCCCTCTCTCTCCCTCTCTCTCCCTCTCTCTCCCTCTCTCTCCCTCTCTCTCCTCTCTCTCCCTCTCTCTCTCCCTCTCTCCCTCTCTCCCCTCTCTCCTCCTCTCCTTCTCTCTCTCCTTCTCTCTCTCTCCACCCTGTTGTTGTAGGATCGTCGTGTGGATTTCTGGTCCAAGGGCGGGACAGCGAACAAGACTCGAGCGCGGCTGTGAAGGCACGCAATCTTTTTATTTTGTTTCCCCGACTTTCCAATTTGCCACATTTTGTCGCAGGCATCCAGTTTTCTCTCTCTCTCAGCCAGATTCGACCACTCACATACTCACTACTACTAACATAGATATTTATTGTTAGATTATATTCAGTATATATATTGTTGATTCTAGTCTCTCGTCTCACTCGCGCGCGCTCACTTTGTACGATTATTTATTACCGTTTTATGTATGGACGAGGAATTGTAAATATGATTTTACGCAGTTTGAACAGTCATATCTGAGTATTTTGAACACGCCGTTTTCGATAAATATTTTGGACAATATTTGAAGAATGTGTAAACTGTGAACTAATAGATAGCCTTTCGTTGTTGATGTGAGATTAAGATTGAGATCCAGATCCGAAATCCGAGAGAACCAGTCACTGATAGCGTAGTGGGAACGCACTCTTATAGATACCGTTTTACATGAATTAGTACCCACGTAAATGGCAGAGGTTTGTCAAAAATCAAACATTCACTGACTCTCCTAATCGTATCCTCCGTGTAGTCATTGCAATGCTGTCTTTCGTGAAAAGAGTCACTACATCAGTATTTTGCTCGTTTTGCAACGTACACAAGACACAAGAGCATGGTTTGCCGTTCGCAAGGGATGTGTGGTGAGATTGAATGGAGATCAGGACAATTGTGATGTGTCGGTGCTCAATGCTCTATGATGTGTCGCGAGTCCGGCATACTCCACAGTCCGCTGGCAGCTCCTATGAGAGTCATTGAGGATTGAGGCCGGCCGAAACTCTTGGGTCAAGAACAGCCATTGGAGTGTCGAAAAGTCATTCTTCGAAAAATGAGTCGTGTGTTTCCCGGTATAGCAATGCATATTGCGCCCTACTCGAGTGATCCTGTCAGCGGTCGGATGCTCATTGTCGAATCTAAGCCCGGCACGTCTTAGTTCATTTCTCGAAGTGAAACTGCGAACGGAAAGTGCCACATGTCTTTTCTAGGCTTCTACAGTCGAGTCGAAAGTTGACTTGCGTACGTCGAGGCCAGAACCCATAGTCTCCAGAGTAGCAGATTGGATGAGCCAATAATAGTGGAACAGTCAGTGGAGCAGGATTATCGCATTAGACAGCCGTTCTCTCGGCCTATGTAGTATAGTGGTTAGTACTCCACGTTGTGGCCGTGGCGACACAGGTTCGATTCCTGTCATAGGCATTTCCTTTTTGTAAACGTCGTCGCTCACGAAAAACTTTTGTCTGACCAACTTCGAATAAAGTTGATCGTGGGAGAACGGAAAACAGTCTTGAAGGTCCTGGAAGTGTTTCATTTTTTAGCCACTTGCAACTTGCAACTTATTGTGTATGTATGAGTATGAGAGTATGTGTATGAATGTAACATCATCACGCAATTATTTTAGCTCAGTTATTGGCCTATGTAGTATAGTGGTTAGTACTCCACGTTGTGGCCGTGGCGACACAGGTTCGATTCCTGTCATAGGCATTCCTTTTCCTTTCTCCGTTGTCCAGATCAAGCCTGCGCATATCCGATTTCTGGGAGATCAAGAACAAGCGTCTGTGGTGTAATGGTCAGCATGGATGCCTTCCAAGCATTCGACGGGGGTTCGATTCCCCCCAGACGCATGACATTTTGCAAATCTGTGAAAAGAATGAGTGCTCGGGCACGAAACCGCTCAGTAAGAGCACTCTCACATGAGCGTCTGTGGTGTAATGGTCAGCATGGATGCCTTCCAAGCATTCGACGGGGGTTCGATTCCCCCCAGACGCATAACGTTTTGCCCTATTAAAAATAATTTCAGCATCACTACTCGCGTGCTTTTGCAGCGTGCGATCGAATATCGGCGGAGAATGGAGAGGAATCTGAAGCCTCGTTAGCTCAGTTGGTAGAGCGTTAGACTTTTAATCTAACGGCCACGGGTTCGAGTCCCGTACGGGGCTGTAATTTTGCTATTTTTGGATCAATGCTACTGATTCTTTCATCATTTCGCGGACGTACCTTGCAATCTTTGTCGGCGCCTTTTGCCAACACTTCCACGCTATTAGACAGCCGTTCTCTCGGCCTATGTAGTATAGTGGTTAGTACTCCACGTTGTGGCCGTGGCGACACAGGTTCGATTCCTGTCATAGGCATTTCCTTTTTGTAAACGTCGTCGCTCACGAAAAACTTTTGTCTGACCAACTTCGAATAAAGTTGATCGTGGGAGAACGGAAAACAGTCTTGAAGGTCCTGGAAGTGTTTCATTTTTTAGCCACTTGCAACTTGCAACTTATTGTGTATGTATGAGTAATGAGTATGAGAGTATGTGTATGAATGTAACATCATCACGCAATTATTTTAGCTCAGTTATTGGCCTATGTAGTATAGTGGTTAGTACTCCACGTTGTGGCCGTGGCGACACAGGTTCGATTCCTGTCATAGGCATTCCTTTTCCTTTCTCCGTTGTCCAGATCAAGCCTGCGCATATCCGATTTCTGGGAGATCAAGAACAAGCGTCTGTGGTGTAATGGTCAGCATGGATGCCTTCCAAGCATTCGACGGGGGTTCGATTCCCCCCAGACGCATGACATTTTGCAAATTTGTGAAAAGAATGAGTGCTCGGGCACGAAACCGCTCAGTAAGAGCACTCTCACATGAGCGTCTGTGGTGTAATGGTCAGCATGGATGCCTTCCAAGCATTCGACGGGGGTTCGATTCCCCCCAGACGCATAACGTTTTGCCCTATTAAAAATAATTTCAGCATCACTACTCGCGTGCTTTTGCAGCGTGCGATCGAATATCGGCGGAGAATGGAGAGGAATCTGAAGCCTCGTTAGCTCAGTTGGTAGAGCGTTAGACTTTTAATCTAACGGCCACGGGTTCGAGTCCCGTACGGGGCTGTAATTTTGCTATTTTTGGATCAATGCTACTGATTCTTTCATCATTTCGCGGACGTACCTTGCAATCTTTGTCGGCGCCTTTTGCCAACACTTCCACGCTATTAGACAGCCGTTCTCTCGGCCTATGTAGTATAGTGGTTAGTACTCCACGTTGTGGCCGTGGCGACACAGGTTCGATTCCTGTCATAGGCATTTCCTTTTTGTAAACGTCGTCGCTCACGAAAAACTTTTGTCTGACCAACTTCGAATAAAGTTGATCGTGGGAGAACGGAAAACAGTCTTGAAGGTCCTGGAAGTGTTTCATTTTTTAGCCACTTGCAACTTGCAACTTATTGTGTATGTATGAGTATGAGAGTATGTGTATGAATGTAACATCATCACGCAATTATTTTAGCTCAGTTATTGGCCTATGTAGTATAGTGGTTAGTACTCCACGTTGTGGCCGTGGCGACACAGGTTCGATTCCTGTCATAGGCTTTCCTTTTCCTTTCTCCGTTGTCCAGATCAAGCCTGCGCATATCCGATTTCTGGGAGATCAAGAACAAGCGTCTGTGGTGTAATGGTCAGCATGGATGCCTTCCAAGCATTCGACGGGGGTTCGATTCCCCCCAGACGCATGACATTTTGCAAATTTGTGAAAAGAATGAGTGCTCGGGCACGAAACCGCTCAGTAAGAGCACTCTCACATGAGCGTCTGTGGTGTAATGGTCAGCATGGATGCCTTCCAAGCATTCGACGGGGGTTCGATTCCCCCCAGACGCATAACGTTTTGCCCTATTAAAAATAATTTCAGCATCACTACTCGCGTGCTTTTGCAGCGTGCGATCGAATATCGGCGGAGAATGGAGAGGAATCTGAAGCCTCGTTAGCTCAGTTGGTAGAGCGTTAGACTTTTAATCTAACGGCCACGGGTTCGAGTCCCGTACGGGGCTGTAATTTTGCTATTTTTGGATCAATGCTACTGATTCTTTCATCATTTCGCGGACGTACCTTGCAATCTTTGTCGGCGCCTTTTGCCAACACTTCCACGCTATTAGACAGCCGTTCTCTCGGCCTATGTAGTATAGTGGTTAGTACTCCACGTTGTGGCCGTGGCGACACAGGTTCGATTCCTGTCATAGGCATTTCCTTTTTGTAAACGTCGTCGCTCACGAAAAACTTTTGTCTGACCAACTTCGAATAAAGTTGATCGTGGGAGAACGGAAAACAGTCTTGAAGGTCCTGGAAGTGTTTCATTTTTTAGCCACTTGCAACTTGCAACTTATTGTGTATGTATGAGTATGAGAGTATGTGTATGAATGTAACATCATCACGCAATTATTTTAGCTCAGTTATTGGCCTATGTAGTATAGTGGTTAGTACTCCACGTTGTGGCCGTGGCGACACAGGTTCGATTCCTGTCATAGGCATTCCTTTTCCTTTCTCCGTTGTCCAGATCAAGCCTGCGCATATCCGATTTCTGGGAGATCAAGAACAAGCGTCTGTGGTGTAATGGTCAGCATGGATGTTTTCCATCAGGGATGCAGTTTCCTGCTCACAATTTACAAATTGATAACTCACGCAGTGATAAAGGCGAAAACACTTAAGAATAATAATACTTGGAGCAAAAACACTCAACCGATATCTAATAGCGTGGAAGTGTTGGCAAAAGGCGCCGACAAAGATTGCAAGGTACGTCCGAATATAATAACAAAATTACAGCCCCGTACGGGACTCGAACCCGTGGCCGTTAGATTAAAAGTCTAACGCTCTACCAACTGAGCTAACGAGGCTTCAGATTCCTCTCCATTCTCCGCCGATATTCGATCGCACGCTGCAAAAGCACGCGAGTAGTGATGCTGAAATTATTTTTAATAGGGCAAAACGTTATGCGTCTGGGGGGAATCGAACCCCCGTCGAATGCTTGGAAGGCATCCATGCTGACCATTACACCACAGACGCTTGTTCTTGATCTCCCAGAAATCGGATATGCGCAGGCTTGATCTGGACAACGGAGAAAGGAAAAGGAATGCCTATGACAGGAATCGAACCTGTGTCGCCACGGCCACAACGTGGAGTACTAACCACTATACTACATAGGCCAATAACTGAGCTAAAATAATTGCGTGATGATGTTACATTCATACACATACTCTCATACTCATACATACACAATAAGTTGCAAGTTGCAAGTGGCTAAAAAATGAAACACTTCCAGGACCTTCAAGACTGTTTTCCGTTCTCCCACGATCAACTTTATTCGAAGTTGGTCAGACAAAAGTTTTTCGTGAGCGACGACGTTTACAAAAAGGAAATGCCTATGACAGGAATCGAACCTGTGTCGCCACGGCCACAACGTGGAGTACTAACCACTATACTACATAGGCCGAGAGAACGGCTGTCTAATAGCGTGGAAGTGTTGGCAAAAGGCGCCGACAAAGATTGCAAGGTACGTCCGCGAAATGATGAAAGAATCAGTAGCATTGATCCAAAAATAGCAAAATTACAGCCCCGTACGGGACTCGAACCCGTGGCCGTTAGATTAAAAGTCTAACGCTCTACCAACTGAGCTAACGAGGCTTCAGATTCCTCTCCATTCTCCGCCGATATTCGATCGCACGCTGCAAAAGCACGCGAGTAGTGATGCTGAAATTATTTTTAATAGGGCAACGTTATGCGTCTGGGGGAATCGAACCCCCGTCGAATGCTTGGAAGGCATCCATGCTGACCATTACACCACAGACGCTCATGTGAGAGTGCTCTTACTGAGCGGTTTCGTGCCCGAGCACTCATTCTTTTCACAAATTTGCAAAATGTCATGCGTCTGGGGGGAATCGAACCCACGTCGAATGCTTGGAAGGCATCCATGCTGACCATTACACCACAGACGCTTGTTCTTGATCTCCCAGAAATCGGATATGCGCAGGCTTGATCTGGACAACGGAGAAAGGAAAAGGAATGCCTATGACAGGAATCGAACCTGTGTCGCCACGGCCACAACGTGGAGTACTAACCACTATACTACATAGGCCAATAACTGAGCTAAAATAATTGCGTGATGATGTTACATTCATACACATACTCTCATACTCATACATACACAATAAGTTGCAAGTTGCAAGTGGCTAAAAAATGAAACACTTCCAGGACCTTCAAGACTGTTTTCCGTTCTCCCACGATCAACTTTATTCGAAGTTGGTCAGACAAAAGTTTTTCGTGAGCGACGACGTTTACAAAAAGGAAATGCCTATGACAGGAATCGAACCTGTGTCGCCACGGCCACAACGTGGAGTACTAACCACTATACTACATAGGCCAATAACTGAGCTAAAATAATTGCGTGATGATGTTACATTCATACACATACTCTCATACTCATACATACACAATAAGTTGCAAGTTGCAAGTGGCTAAAAAATGAAACACTTCCAGGACCTTCAAGACTGTTTTCCGTTCTCCCACGATCAACTTTATTCGAAGTTGGTCAGACAAAAGTTTTTCGTGAGCGACGACGTTTACAAAAAGGAAATGCCTATGACAGGAATCGAAACTGTGTCGCCACGGCCACAACGTGGAGTACTAACCACTATACTACATAGGCCGAGAGAACGGCTGTCTAATAGCGTGGAAGTGTTGGCAAAAGGCGCCGACAAAGATTGCAAGGTACGTCCGCGAAATGATGAAAGAATCAGTAGCATTGATCCAAAAATAGCAAAATTACAGCCCCGTACGGGACTCGAACCCGTGGCCGTTAGATTAAAAGTCTAACGCTCTACCAACTGAGCTAACGAGGCTTCAGATTCCTCTCCATTCTCCGCCGATATTCGATCGCACGCTGCAAAAGCACGCGAGTAGTGATGCTGAAATTATTTTTAATAGGGCAAAACGTTATGCGTCTGGGGGGAATCGAACCCCCGTCGAATGCTTGGAAGGCATCCATGCTGACCATTACACCACAGACGCTCATGTGAGAGTGCTCTTACTGAGCGGTTTCGTGCCCGAGCACTCATTCTTTTCACAAATTTGCAAAATGTCATGCGTCTGGGGGGAACCGAACCCCCGTCGAATGCTTGGAAGGCATCCATGCTGACCATTACACCACAGACGCTTGTTCTTGATCTCCCAGAAATCGGATATGCGCAGGCTTGATCTGGACAACGGAGAAAGGAAAAGGAATGCCTATGACAGGAATCGAACCTGTGTCGCCACGGCCACAACGTGGAGTACTAACCACTATACTACATAGGCCAATAACTGAGCTAAAATAATTGCGTGATGATGTTACATTCATACACATACTCTCATACTCATACATACACAATAAGTTGCAAGTTGCAAGTGGCTAAAAAATGAAACACTTCCAGGACCTTCAAGATTGTTTTCCGTTCTCCCACGATCAACTTTATTCGAAGTTGGTCAGACAAAAGTTTTTCGTGAGCGACGACGTTTACAAAAAGGAAATGCCTATGACAGGAATCGAACCTGTGTCGCCACGGCCACAACGTGGAGTACTAACCACTATACTACATAGGCCGAGAGAACGGCTGTCTAATAGCGTGGAAGTGTTGGCAAAAGGCGCCGACAAAGATTGCAAGGTACGTCCGCGAAATGATGAAAGAATCAGTAGCATTGATCCAAAAATAGCAAAATTACAGCCCCGTACGGGACTCGAACCCGTGGCCGTTAGATTAAAAGTCTAACGCTCTACCAACTGAGCTAACGAGGCTTCAGATTCCTCTCCATTCTCCGCCGATATTCGATCGCACGCTGCAAAAGCACGCGAGTAGTGATGCTGAAATTATTTTTAATAGGGCAAAACGTTATGCGTCTGGGGGGAATCGAACCCCCGTCGAATGCTTGGAAGGCATCCATGCTGACCATTACACCACAGACGCTCATGTGAGAGTGCTCTTACTGAGCGGTTTCGTGCCCGAGCACTCATTCTTTTCACAAATTTGCAAAATGTCATGCGTCTGGGGGGAATCGAACCCCCGTCGAATGCTTGGAAGGCATCCATGCTGACCATTACACCACAGACGCTTGTTCTTGATCTCCCAGAAATCGGATATGCGCAGGCTTGATCTGGACAACGGAGAAAGGAAAAGGAATGCCTATGACAGGAATCGAACCTGTGTCGCCACGGCCACAACGTGGAGTACTAACCACTATACTACATAGGCCAATAACTGAGCTAAAATAATTGCGTGATGATGTTACATTCATACACATACTCTCATACTCATTACTCATACATACACAATAAGTTGCAAGTTGCAAGTGGCTAAAAAATGAAACACTTCCAGGACCTTCAAGACTGTTTTCCGTTCTCCCACGATCAACTTTATTCGAAGTTGGTCAGACAAAAGTTTTTCGTGAGCGACGACGTTTACAAAAAGGAAATGCCTATGACAGGAATCGAACCTGTGTCGCCACGGCCACAACGTGGAGTACTAACCACTATACTACATAGGCCGAGAGAACGGCTGTCTAATAGCGTGGAAGTGTTGGCAAAAGGCGCCGACAAAGATTGCAAGGTACGTCCGCGAAATGATGAAAGAATCAGTAGCATTGATCCAAAAATAGCAAAATTACAGCCCCGTACGGGACTCGAACCCGTGGCCGTTAGATTAAAAGTCTAACGCTCTACCAACTGAGCTAACGAGGCTTCAGATTCCTCTCCATTCTCCGCCGATATTCGATCGCACGCTGCAAAAGCACGCGAGTAGTGATGCTGAAATTATTTTTAATAGGGCAAAACGTTATGCGTCTGGGGGGAATCGAACCCCCGTCGAATGCTTGGAAGGCATCCATGCTGACCATTACACCACAGACGCTCATGTGAGAGTGCTCTTACTGAGCGGTTTCGTGCCCGAGCACTCATTCTTTTCACAAATTTGCAAAATGTCATGCGTCTGGGGGGAATCGAACCCCCGTCGAATGCTTGGAAGGCATCCATGCTGACCATTACACCACAGACGCTTGTTCTTGATCTCCCAGAAATCGGATATGCGCAGGCTTGATCTGGACAACGGAGAAAGGAAAAGGAATGCCTATGACAGGAATCGAACCTGTGTCGCCACGGCCACAACGTGGAGTACTAACCACTATACTACATAGGCCAATAACTGAGCTAAAATAATTGCGTGATGATGTTACATTCATACACATACTCTCATACTCATTACTCATACATACACAATAAGTTGCAAGTTGCAAGTGGCTAAAAAATGAAACACTTCCAGGACCTTCAAGACTGTTTTCCGTTCTCCCACGATCAACTTTATTCGAAGTTGGTCAGACAAAAGTTTTTCGTGAGCGACGACGTTTACAAAAAGGAAATGCCTATGACAGGAATCGAACCTGTGTCGCCACGGCCACAACGTGGAGTACTAACCACTATACTACATAGGCCGAGAGAACGGCTGTCTAATAGCGTGGAAGTGTTGGCAAAAGGCGCCGACAAAGATTGCAAGGTACGTCCGCGAAATGATGAAAGAATCAGTAGCATTGATCCAAAAATAGCAAAATTACAGCCCCGTACGGGACTCGAACCCGTGGCCGTTAGATTAAAAGTCTAACGCTCTACCAACTGAGCTAACGAGGCTTCAGATTCCTCTCCATTCTCCGCCGATATTCGATCGCACGCTGCAAAAGCACGCGAGTAGTGATGCTGAAATTATTTTTAATAGGGCAAAACGTTATGCGTCTGGGGGGAATCGAACCCCCGTCGAATGCTTGGAAGGCATCCATGCTGACCATTACACCACAGACGCTCATGTGAGAGTGCTCTTACTGAGCGGTTTCGTGCCCGAGCACTCATTCTTTTCACAAATTTGCAAAATGTCATGCGTCTGGGGGGAATCGAACCCCCGTCGAATGCTTGGAAGGCATCCATGCTGACCATTACACCACAGACGCTTGTTCTTGATCTCCCAGAAATCGGATATGCGCAGGCTTGATCTGGACAACGGAGAAAGGAAAAGGAATGCCTATGACAGGAATCGAACCTGTGTCGCCACGGCCACAACGTGGAGTACTAACCACTATACTACATAGGCCAATAACTGAGCTAAAATAATTGCGTGATGATGTTACATTCATACACATACTCTCATACTCATACATACACAATAAGTTGCAAGTTGCAAGTGGCTAAAAAATGAAACACTTCCAGGACCTTCAAGACTGTTTTCCGTTCTCCCACGATCAACTTTATTCGAAGTTGGTCAGACAAAAGTTTTTCGTGAGCGACGACGTTTACAAAAAGGAAATGCCTATGACAGGAATCGAACCTGTGTCGCCACGGCCACAACGTGGAGTACTAACCACTATACTACATAGGCCGAGAGAACGGCTGTCTAATAGCGTGGAAGTGTTGGCAAAAGGCGCCGACAAAGATTGCAAGGTACGTCCGCGAAATGATGAAAGAATCAGTAGCATTGATCCAAAAATAGCAAAATTACAGCCCCGTACGGGACTCGAACCCGTGGCCGTTAGATTAAAAGTCTAACGCTCTACCAACTGAGCTAACGAGGCTTCAGATTCCTCTCCATTCTCCGCCGATATTCGATCGCACGCTGCAAAAGCACGCGAGTAGTGATGCTGAAATTATTTTTAATAGGGCAAAACGTTATGCGTCTGGGGGGAATCGAACCCCCGTCGAATGCTTGGAAGGCATCCATGCTGACCATTACACCACAGACGCTCATGTGAGAGTGCTCTTACTGAGCGGTTTCGTGCCCGAGCACTCATTCTTTTCACAAATTTGCAAAATGTCATGCGTCTGGGGGGAATCGAACCCCCGTCGAATGCTTGGAAGGCATCCATGCTGACCATTACACCACAGACGCTTGTTCTTGATCTCCCAGAAATCGGATATGCGCAGGCTTGATCTGGACAACGGAGAAAGGAAAAGGAATGCCTATGACAGGAATCGAACCTGTGTCGCCACGGCCACAACGTGGAGTACTAACCACTATACTACATAGGCCAATAACTGAGCTAAAATAATTGCGTGATGATGTTACATTCATACACATACTCTCATACTCATACATACACAATAAGTTGCAAGTTGCAAGTGGCTAAAAAATGAAACACTTCCAGGACCTTCAAGACTGTTTTCCGTTCTCCCACGATCAACTTTATTCGAAGTTGGTCAGACAAAAGTTTTTCGTGAGCGACGACGTTTACAAAAAGGAAATGCCTATGACAGGAATCGAACCTGTGTCGCCACGGCCACAACGTGGAGTACTAACCACTATACTACATAGGCCGAGAGAACGGCTGTCTAATAGCGTGGAAGTGTTGGCAAAAGGCGCCGACAAAGATTGCAAGGTACGTCCGCGAAATGATGAAAGAATCAGTAGCATTGATCCAAAAATAGCAAAATTACAGCCCCGTACGGGACTCGAACCCGTGGCCGTTAGATTAAAAGTCTAACGCTCTACCAACTGAGCTAACGAGGCTTCAGATTCCTCTCCATTCTCCGCCGATATTCGATCGCACGCTGCAAAAGCACGCGAGTAGTGATGCTGAAATTATTTTTAATAGGGCAAAACGTTATGCGTCTGGGGGGAATCGAACCCCCGTCGAATGCTTGGAAGGCATCCATGCTGACCATTACACCACAGACGCTCATGTGAGAGTGCTCTTACTGAGCGGTTTCGTGCCCGAGCACTCATTCTTTTCACAAATTTGCAAAATGTCATGCGTCTGGGGGGAACCGAACCCCCGTCGAATGCTTGGAAGGCATCCATGCTGACCATTACACCACAGACGCTTGTTCTTGATCTCCCAGAAATCGGATATGCGCAGGCTTGATCTGGACAACGGAGAAAGGAAAAGGAATGCCTATGACAGGAATCGAACCTGTGTCGCCACGGCCACAACGTGGAGTACTAACCACTATACTACATAGGCCAATAACTGAGCTAAAATAATTGCGTGATGATGTTACATTCATACACATACTCTCATACTCATACATACACAATAAGTTGCAAGTTGCAAGTGGCTAAAAAATGAAACACTTCCAGGACCTTCAAGACTGTTTTCCGTTCTCCCACGATCAACTTTATTCGAAGTTGGTCAGACAAAAGTTTTTCGTGAGCGACGACGTTTACAAAAAGGAAATGCCTATGACAGGAATCGAACCTGTGTCGCCACGGCCACAACGTGGAGTACTAACCACTATACTACATAGGCCGAGAGAACGGCTGTCTAATAGCGTGGAAGTGTTGGCAAAAGGCGCCGACAAAGATTGCAAGGTACGTCCGCGAAATGATGAAAGAATCAGTAGCATTGATCCAAAAATAGCAAAATTACAGCCCCGTACGGGACTCGAACCCGTGGCCGTTAGATTAAAAGTCTAACGCTCTACCAACTGAGCTAACGAGGCTTCAGATTCCTCTCCATTCTCCGCCGATATTCGATCGCACGCTGCAAAAGCACGCGAGTAGTGATGCTGAAATTATTTTTAATAGGGCAAAACGTTATGCGTCTGGGGGGAATCGAACCCCCGTCGAATGCTTGGAAGGCATCCATGCTGACCATTACACCACAGACGCTCATGTGAGAGTGCTCTTACTGAGCGGTTTCGTGCCCGAGCACTCATTCTTTTCACAAATTTGCAAAATGTCATGCGTCTGGGGGGAATCGAACCCCCGTCGAATGCTTGGAAGGCATCCATGCTGACCATTACACCACAGACGCTTGTTCTTGATCTCCCAGAAATCGGATATGCGCAGGCTTGATCTGGACAACGGAGAAAGGAAAAGGAATGCCTATGACAGGAATCGAACCTGTGTCGCCACGGCCACAACGTGGAGTACTAACCACTATACTACATAGGCCAATAACTGAGCTAAAATAATTGCGTGATGATGTTACATTCATACACATACTCTCATACTCATTACTCATACATACACAATAAGTTGCAAGTTGCAAGTGGCTAAAAAATGAAACACTTCCAGGACCTTCAAGACTGTTTTCCGTTCTCCCACGATCAACTTTATTCGAAGTTGGTCAGACAAAAGTTTTTCGTGAGCGACGACGTTTACAAAAAGGAAATGCCTATGACAGGAATCGAACCTGTGTCGCCACGGCCACAACGTGGAGTACTAACCACTATACTACATAGGCCGAGAGAACGGCTGTCTAATAGCGTGGAAGTGTTGGCAAAAGGCGCCGACAAAGATTGCAAGGTACGTCCGCGAAATGATGAAAGAATCAGTAGCATTGATCCAAAAATAGCAAAATTACAGCCCCGTACGGGACTCGAACCCGTGGCCGTTAGATTAAAAGTCTAACGCTCTACCAACTGAGCTAACGAGGCTTCAGATTCCTCTCCATTCTCCGCCGATATTCGATCGCACGCTGCAAAAGCACGCGAGTAGTGATGCTGAAATTATTTTTAATAGGGCAAAACGTTATGCGTCTGGGGGGAATCGAACCCCCGTCGAATGCTTGGAAGGCATCCATGCTGACCATTACACCACAGACGCTCATGTGAGAGTGCTCTTACTGAGCGGTTTCGTGCCCGAGCACTCATTCTTTTCACAAATTTGCAAAATGTCATGCGTCTGGGGGGAATCGAACCCCCGTCGAATGCTTGGAAGGCATCCATGCTGACCATTACACCACAGACGCTTGTTCTTGATCTCCCAGAAATCGGATATGCGCAGGCTTGATCTGGACAACGGAGAAAGGAAAAGGAATGCCTATGACAGGAATCGAACCTGTGTCGCCACGGCCACAACGTGGAGTACTAACCACTATACTACATAGGCCAATAACTGAGCTAAAATAATTGCGTGATGATGTTACATTCATACACATACTCTCATACTCATACATACACAATAAGTTGCAAGTTGCAAGTGGCTAAAAAATGAAACACTTCCAGGACCTTCAAGACTGTTTTCCGTTCTCCCACGATCAACTTTATTCGAAGTTGGTCAGACAAAAGTTTTTCGTGAGCGACGACGTTTACAAAAAGGAAATGCCTATGACAGGAATCGAACCTGTGTCGCCACGGCCACAACGTGGAGTACTAACCACTATACTACATAGGCCGAGAGAACGGCTGTCTAATAGCGTGGAAGTGTTGGCAAAAGGCGCCGACAAAGATTGCAAGGTACGTCCGCGAAATGATGAAAGAATCAGTAGCATTGATCCAAAAATAGCAAAATTACAGCCCCGTACGGGACTCGAACCCGTGGCCGTTAGATTAAAAGTCTAACGCTCTACCAACTGAGCTAACGAGGCTTCAGATTCCTCTCCATTCTCCGCCGATATTCGATCGCACGCTGCAAAAGCACGCGAGTAGTGATGCTGAAATTATTTTTAATAGGGCAAAACGTTATGCGTCTGGGGGGAATCGAACCCCCGTCGAATGCTTGGAAGGCATCCATGCTGACCATTACACCACAGACGCTCATGTGAGAGTGCTCTTACTGAGCGGTTTCGTGCCCGAGCACTCATTCTTTTCACAAATTTGCAAAATGTCATGCGTCTGGGGGGAATCGAACCCCCGTCGAATGCTTGGAAGGCATCCATGCTGACCATTACACCACAGACGCTTGTTCTTGATCTCCCAGAAATCGGATATGCGCAGGCTTGATCTGGACAACGGAGAAAGGAAAAGGAATGCCTATGACAGGAATCGAACCTGTGTCGCCACGGCCACAACGTGGAGTACTAACCACTATACTACATAGGCCAATAACTGAGCTAAAATAATTGCGTGATGATGTTACATTCATACACATACTCTCATACTCATACATACACAATAAGTTGCAAGTTGCAAGTGGCTAAAAAATGAAACACTTCCAGGACCTTCAAGACTGTTTTCCGTTCTCCCACGATCAACTTTATTCGAAGTTGGTCAGACAAAAGTTTTTCGTGAGCGACGACGTTTACAAAAAGGAAATGCCTATGACAGGAATCGAACCTGTGTCGCCACGGCCACAACGTGGAGTACTAACCACTATACTACATAGGCCGAGAGAACGGCTGTCTAATAGCGTGGAAGTGTTGGCAAAAGGCGCCGACAAAGATTGCAAGGTACGTCCGCGAAATGATGAAAGAATCAGTAGCATTGATCCAAAAATAGCAAAATTACAGCCCCGTACGGGACTCGAACCCGTGGCCGTTAGATTAAAAGTCTAACGCTCTACCAACTGAGCTAACGAGGCTTCAGATTCCTCTCCATTCTCCGCCGATATTCGATCGCACGCTGCAAAAGCACGCGAGTAGTGATGCTGAAATTATTTTTAATAGGGCAAAACGTTATGCGTCTGGGGGGAATCGAACCCCCGTCGAATGCTTGGAAGGCATCCATGCTGACCATTACACCACAGACGCTCATGTGAGAGTGCTCTTACTGAGCGGTTTCGTGCCCGAGCACTCATTCTTTTCACAAATTTGCAAAATGTCATGCGTCTGGGGGGAATCGAACCCCCGTCGAATGCTTGGAAGGCATCCATGCTGACCATTACACCACAGACGCTTGTTCTTGATCTCCCAGAAATCGGATATGCGCAGGCTTGATCTGGACAACGGAGAAAGGAAAAGGAATGCCTATGACAGGAATCGAACCTGTGTCGCCACGGCCACAACGTGGAGTACTAACCACTATACTACATAGGCCAATAACTGAGCTAAAATAATTGCGTGATGATGTTACATTCATACACATACTCTCATACTCATACATACACAATAAGTTGCAAGTTGCAAGTGGCTAAAAAATGAAACACTTCCAGGACCTTCAAGACTGTTTTCCGTTCTCCCACGATCAACTTTATTCGAAGTTGGTCAGACAAAAGTTTTTCGTGAGCGACGACGTTTACAAAAAGGAAATGCCTATGACAGGAATCGAACCTGTGTCGCCACGGCCACAACGTGGAGTACTAACCACTATACTACATAGGCCGAGAGAACGGCTGTCTAATAGCGTGGAAGTGTTGGCAAAAGGCGCCGACAAAGATTGCAAGGTACGTCCGCGAAATGATGAAAGAATCAGTAGCATTGATCCAAAAATAGCAAAATTACAGCCCCGTACGGGACTCGAACCCGTGGCCGTTAGATTAAAAGTCTAACGCTCTACCAACTGAGCTAACGAGGCTTCAGATTCCTCTCCATTCTCCGCCGATATTCGATCGCACGCTGCAAAAGCACGCGAGTAGTGATGCTGAAATTATTTTTAATAGGGCAAAACGTTATGCGTCTGGGGGGAATCGAACCCCCGTCGAATGCTTGGAAGGCATCCATGCTGACCATTACACCACAGACGCTCATGTGAGAGTGCTCTTACTGAGCGGTTTCGTGCCCGAGCACTCATTCTTTTCACAAATTTGCAAAATGTCATGCGTCTGGGGGGAATCGAACCCCCGTCGAATGCTTGGAAGGCATCCATGCTGACCATTACACCACAGACGCTTGTTCTTGATCTCCCAGAAATCGGATATGCGCAGGCTTGATCTGGACAACGGAGAAAGGAAAAGGAATGCCTATGACAGGAATCGAACCTGTGTCGCCACGGCCACAACGTGGAGTACTAACCACTATACTACATAGGCCAATAACTGAGCTAAAATAATTGCGTGATGATGTTACATTCATACACATACTCTCATACTCATACATACACAATAAGTTGCAAGTTGCAAGTGGCTAAAAAATGAAACACTTCCAGGACCTTCAAGACTGTTTTCCGTTCTCCCACGATCAACTTTATTCGAAGTTGGTCAGACAAAAGTTTTTCGTGAGCGACGACGTTTACAAAAAGGAAATGCCTATGACAGGAATCGAACCTGTGTCGCCACGGCCACAACGTGGAGTACTAACCACTATACTACATAGGCCGAGAGAACGGCTGTCTAATAGCGTGGAAGTGTTGGCAAAAGGCGCCGACAAAGATTGCAAGGTACGTCCGCGAAATGATGAAAGAATCAGTAGCATTGATCCAAAAATAGCAAAATTACAGCCCCGTACGGGACTCGAACCCGTGGCCGTTAGATTAAAAGTCTAACGCTCTACCAACTGAGCTAACGAGGCTTCAGATTCCTCTCCATTCTCCGCCGATATTCGATCGCACGCTGCAAAAGCACGCGAGTAGTGATGCTGAAATTATTTTTAATAGGGCAAAACGTTATGCGTCTGGGGGAATCGAACCCCCGTCGAATGCTTGGAAGGCATCCATGCTGACCATTACACCACAGACGCTCATGTGAGAGTGCTCTTACTGAGCGGTTTCGTGCCCGAGCACTCATTCTTTTCACAAATTTGCAAAATGTCATGCGTCTGGGGGGAATCGAACCCCCGTCGAATGCTTGGAAGGCATCCATGCTGACCATTACACCACAGACGCTTGTTCTTGATCTCCCAGAAATCGGATATGCGCAGGCTTGATCTGGACAACGGAGAAAGGAAAAGGAATGCCTATGACAGGAATCGAACCTGTGTCGCCACGGCCACAACGTGGAGTACTAACCACTATACTACATAGGCCAATAACTGAGCTAAAATAATTGCGTGATGATGTTACATTCATACACATACTCTCATACTCATACATACACAATAAGTTGCAAGTTGCAAGTGGCTAAAAAATGAAACACTTCCAGGACCTTCAAGACTGTTTTCCGTTCTCCCACGATCAACTTTATTCGAAGTTGGTCAGACAAAAGTTTTTCGTGAGCGACGACGTTTACAAAAAGGAAATGCCTATGACAGGAATCGAACCTGTGTCGCCACGGCCACAACGTGGAGTACTAACCACTATACTACATAGGCCGAGAGAACGGCTGTCTAATAGCGTGGAAGTGTTGGCAAAAGGCGCCGACAAAGATTGCAAGGTACGTCCGCGAAATGATGAAAGAATCAGTAGCATTGATCCAAAAATAGCAAAATTACAGCCCCGTACGGGACTCGAACCCGTGGCCGTTAGATTAAAAGTCTAACGCTCTACCAACTGAGCTAACGAGGCTTCAGATTCCTCTCCATTCTCCGCCGATATTCGATCGCACGCTGCAAAAGCACGCGAGTAGTGATGCTGAAATTATTTTTAATAGGGCAAAACGTTATGCGTCTGGGGGGAATCGAACCCCCGTCGAATGCTTGGAAGGCATCCATGCTGACCATTACACCACAGACGCTCATGTGAGAGTGCTCTTACTGAGCGGTTTCGTGCCCGAGCACTCATTCTTTTCACAGATTTGCAAAATGTCATGCGTCTGGGGGGAATCGAACCCCCGTCGAATGCTTGGAAGGCATCCATGCTGACCATTACACCACAGACGCTTGTTCTTGATCTCCCAGAAATCGGATATGCGCAGGCTTGATCTGGACAACGGAGAAAGGAAAAGGAATGCCTATGACAGGAATCGAACCTGTGTCGCCACGGCCACAACGTGGAGTACTAACCACTATACTACATAGGCCAATAACTGAGCTAAAATAATTGCGTGATGATGTTACATTCATACACATACTCTCATACTCATACATACACAATAAGTTGCAAGTTGCAAGTGGCTAAAAAATGAAACACTTCCAGGACCTTCAAGACTGTTTTCCGTTCTCCCACGATCAACTTTATTCGAAGTTGGTCAGACAAAAGTTTTTCGTGAGCGACGACGTTTACAAAAAGGAAATGCCTATGACAGGAATCGAACCTGTGTCGCCACGGCCACAACGTGGAGTACTAACCACTATACTACATAGGCCGAGAGAACGGCTGTCTAATAGCGTGGAAGTGTTGGCAAAAGGCGCCGACAAAGATTGCAAGGTACGTCCGCGAAATGATGAAAGAATCAGTAGCATTGATCCAAAAATAGCAAAATTACAGCCCCGTACGGGACTCGAACCCGTGGCCGTTAGATTAAAAGTCTAACGCTCTACCAACTGAGCTAACGAGGCTTCAGATTCCTCTCCATTCTCCGCCGATATTCGATCGCACGCTGCAAAAGCACGCGAGTAGTGATGCTGAAATTATTTTTAATAGGGCAAAACGTTATGCGTCTGGGGGGAATCGAACCCCCGTCGAATGCTTGGAAGGCATCCATGCTGACCATTACACCACAGACGCTCATGTGAGAGTGCTCTTACTGAGCGGTTTCGTGCCCGAGCACTCATTCTTTTCACAAATTTGCAAAATGTCATGCGTCTGGGGGGAATCGAACCCCCGTCGAATGCTTGGAAGGCATCCATGCTGACCATTACACCACAGACGCTTGTTCTTGATCTCCCAGAAATCGGATATGCGCAGGCTTGATCTGGACAACGGAGAAAGGAAAAGGAATGCCTATGACAGGAATCGAACCTGTGTCGCCACGGCCACAACGTGGAGTACTAACCACTATACTACATAGGCCAATAACTGAGCTAAAATAATTGCGTGATGATGTTACATTCATACACATACTCTCATACTCATACATACACAATAAGTTGCAAGTTGCAAGTGGCTAAAAAATGAAACACTTCCAGGACCTTCAAGACTGTTTTCCGTTCTCCCACGATCAACTTTATTCGAAGTTGGTCAGACAAAAGTTTTTCGTGAGCGACGACGTTTACAAAAAGGAAATGCCTATGACAGGAATCGAACCTGTGTCGCCACGGCCACAACGTGTAGTACTAACCACTATACTACATAGGCCGAGAGAATAGCGTGGAAGTGTTGGCAAAAGGCGCCGACAAAGATTGCAAGGTACGTCCGCGAAATGATGAAAGAATCAGTAGCATTGATCCAAAAATAGCAAAATTACAGCCCCGTACAGGACTCGAACCCGTGGCCGTTAGATTAAAAGTCTAACGCTCTACCAACTGAGCTAACGAGGCTTCAGATTCCTCTCCATTCTCCGCCGATATTCGATCGCACGCTGCAAAAGCACGCGAGTAGTGATGCTGAAATTATTTTTAATAGGGCAAAACGTTATGCGTCTGGGGGAATCGAACCCCCGTCGAATGCTTGGAAGGCATCCATGCTGACCATTACACCACAGACGCTCATGTGAGAGTGCTCTTACTGAGCGGTTTCGTGCCCGAGCACTCATTCTTTTCACAAATTTGCAAAATGTCATGCGTCTGGGGGGAATCGAACCCCCGTCGAATGCTTGGAAGGCATCCATGCTGACCATTACACCACAGACGCTTGTTCTTGATCTCCCAGAAATCGGATATGCGCAGGCTTGATCTGGACAACGGAGAAAGGAAAAGGAATGCCTATGACAGGAATCGAACCTGTGTCGCCACGGCCACAACGTGGAGTACTAACCACTATACTACATAGGCCAATAACTGAGCTAAAATAATTGCGTGATGATGTTACATTCATACACATACTCTCATACTCATACATACACAATAAGTTGCAAGTTGCAAGTGGCTAAAAAATGAAACACTTCCAGGACCTTCAAGACTGTTTTCCGTTCTCCCACGATCAACTTTATTCGAAGTTGGTCAGACAAAAGTTTTTCGTGAGCGACGACGTTTACAAAAAGGAAATGCCTATGACAGGAATCGAACCTGTGTCGCCACGGCCACAACGTGGAGTACTAACCACTATACTACATAGGCCGAGAGAACGGCTGTCTAATAGCGTGGAAGTGTTGGCAAAAGGCGCCGACAAAGATTGCAAGGTACGTCCGCGAAATGATGAAAGAATCAGTAGCATTGATCCAAAAATAGCAAAATTACAGCCCCGTACGGGACTCGAACCCGTGGCCGTTAGATTAAAAGTCTAACGCTCTACCAACTGAGCTAACGAGGCTTCAGATTCCTCTCCATTCTCCGCCGATATTCGATCGCACGCTGCAAAAGCACGCGAGTAGTGATGCTGAAATTATTTTTAATAGGGCAAAACGTTATGCGTCTGGGGGGAATCGAACCCCCGTCGAATGCTTGGAAGGCATCCATGCTGACCATTACACCACAGACGCTCATGTGAGAGTGCTCTTACTGAGCGGTTTCGTGCCCGAGCACTCATTCTTTTCACAAATTTGCAAAATGTCATGCGTCTGGGGGGAATCGAACCCCCGCCGAATGCTTGGAAGGCATCCATGCTGACCATTACACCACAGACGCTTGTTCTTGATCTCCCAGAAATCGGATATGCGCAGGCTTGATCTGGACAACGGAGAAAGGAAAAGGAATGCCTATGACAGGAATCGAACCTGTGTCGCCACGGCCACAACGTGGAGTACTAACCACTATACTACATAGGCCAATAACTGAGCTAAAATAATTGCGTGATGATGTTACTATGTTACATTCATACACATACTCTCATACTCATACATACACAATAAGTTGCAAGTTGCAAGTGGCTAAAAAATGAAACACTTCCAGGACCTTCAAGACTGTTTTCCGTTCTCCCACGATCAACTTTATTCGAAGTTGGTCAGACAAAAGTTTTTCGTGAGCGACGACGTTTACAAAAAGGAAATGCCTATGACAGGAATCGAACCTGTGTCGCCACGGCCACAACGTGGAGTACTAACCACTATACTACATAGGCCGAGAGAACGGCTGTCTAATAGCGTGGAAGTGTTGGCAAAAGGCGCCGACAAAGATTGCAAGGTACGTCCGCGAAATGATGAAAGAATCAGTAGCATTGATCCAAAAATAGCAAAATTACAGCCCCGTACGGGACTCGAACCCGTGGCCGTTAGATTAAAAGTCTAACGCTCTACCAACTGAGCTAACGAGGCTTCAGATTCCTCTCCATTCTCCGCCGATATTCGATCGCACGCTGCAAAAGCACGCGAGTAGTGATGCTGAAATTATTTTTAATAGGGCAAAACGTTATGCGTCTGGGGGGAATCGAACCCCCGTCGAATGCTTGGAAGGCATCCATGCTGACCATTACACCACAGACGCTCATGTGAGAGTGCTCTTACTGAGCGGTTTCGTGCCCGAGCACTCATTCTTTTCACAAATTTGCAAAATGTCATGCGTCTGGGGGGAATCGAACCCCCGTCGAATGCTTGGAAGGCATCCATGCTGACCATTACACCACAGACGCTTGTTCTTGATCTCCCAGAAATCGGATATGCGCAGGCTTGATCTGGACAACGGAGAAAGGAAAAGGAATGCCTATGACAGGAATCGAACCTGTGTCGCCACGGCCACAACGTGGAGTACTAACCACTATACTACATAGGCCAATAACTGAGCTAAAATAATTGCGTGATGATGTTACATTCATACACATACTCTCATACTCATACATACACAATAAGTTGCAAGTTGCAAGTGGCTAAAAAATGAAACACTTCCAGGACCTTCAAGACTGTTTTCCGTTCTCCCACGATCAACTTTATTCGAAGTTGGTCAGACAAAAGTTTTTCGTGAGCGACGACGTTTACAAAAAGGAAATGCCTATGACAGGAATCGAACCTGTGTCGCCACGGCCACAACGTGGAGTACTAACCACTATACTACATAGGCCGAGAGAACGGCTGTCTAATAGCGTGGAAGTGTTGGCAAAAGGCGCCGACAAAGATTGCAAGGTACGTCCGCGAAATGATGAAAGAATCAGTAGCATTGATCCAAAAATAGCAAAATTACAGCCCCGTACGGGACTCGAACTCGTGGCCGTTCGATTAAAAGTCTAACGCTCTACCAACTGAGCTAACGAGGCTTCAGATTCCTCTCCATTCTCCGCCGATATTCGATCGCACGCTGCAAAAGCACGCGAGTAGTGATGCTGAAAATATTTTTAATAGGGCAAAACGTTATGCGTCTGGGGGGAATCGAACCCCCGTCGAATGCTTGGAAGGCATCCATGCTGACCATTACACCACAGACGCTTGTTCTTGATCTCCCAGAAATCGGATATGCGCAGGCTTGATCTGGACAACGGAGAAAAGAAAAGGAATGCCTATGACAGGAATCGAACCTGTGTCGCCACGGCCACAACGTGGAGTACTAACCACTATACTACATAGGCCAATAACTGAGCTAAAATAATTGCGTGATGATGTTACATTCATACACATACTCTCATACTCATACATACACAATAAGTTGCAAGTTGCAAGTGGCTAAAAAATGAAACACTTCCAGGACCTTCAAGACTGTTTTCCGTTCTCCCACGATCAACTTTATTCGAAGTTGGTCAGACAAAAGTTTTTCGTGAGCGACGACGTTTACAAAAAGGAAATGCCTATGACAGGAATCGAACCTGTGTCGCCACGGCCACAACGTGGAGTACTAACCACTATACTACATAGGCCGAGAGAACGGCTGTCTAATAGCGTGGAAGTGTTGGCAAAAGGCGCCGACAAAGATTGCAAGGTACGTCCGCGAAATGATGAAAGAATCAGTAGCATTGATCCAAAAATAGCAAAATTACAGCCCCGTACGGGACTCGAACCCGTGGCCGTTAGATTAAAAGTCTAACGCTCTACCAACTGAGCTAACGAGGCTTCAGATTCCTCTCCATTCTCCGCCGATATTCGATCGCACGCTGCAAAAGCACGCGAGTAGTGATGCTGAAATTATTTTTAATAGGGCAAAACGTTATGCGTCTGGGGGGAATCGAACCCCCGTCGAATGCTTGGAAGGCATCCATGCTGACCATTACACCACAGACGCTCATGTGAGAGTGCTCTTACTGAGCGGTTTCGTGCCCGAGCACTCATTCTTTTCACAAATTTGCAAAATGTCATGCGTCTGGGGGGAATCGAACCCCCGTCGAATGCTTGGAAGGCATCCATGCTGACCATTACACCACAGACGCTTGTTCTTGATCTCCCAGAAATCGGATATGCGCAGGCTTGATCTGGACAACGGAGAAAGGAAAAGGAATGCCTATGACAGGAATCGAACCTGTGTCGCCACGGCCACAACGTGGAGTACTAACCACTATACTACATAGGCCAATAACTGAGCTAAAATAATTGCGTGATGATGTTACATTCATACACATACTCTCATACTCATACATACACAATAAGTTGCAAGTTGCAAGTGGCTAAAAAATGAAACACTTCCAGGACCTTCAAGACTGTTTTCCGTTCTCCCACGATCAACTTTATTCGAAGTTGGTCAGACAAAAGTTTTTCGTGAGCGACGACGTTTACAAAAAGGAAATGCCTATGACAGGAATCGAACCTGTGTCGCCACGGCCACAACGTGGAGTACTAACCACTATACTACATAGGCCGAGAGAACGGATGTCTAATAGCGTGGAAGTGTTGGCAAAAGGCGCCGACAAAGATTGCAAGGTACGTCCGCGAAATGATGAAAGAATCAGTAGCATTGATCCAAAAATAGCAAAATTACAGCCCCGTACGGGACTCGAACCCGTGGCCGTTAGATTAAAAGTCTAACGCTCTACCAACTGAGCTAACGAGGCTTCAGATTCCTCTCCATTCTCCGCCGATATTCGATCGCACGCTGCAAAAGCACGCGAGTAGTGATGCTGAAATTATTTTTAATAGGGCAAAACGTTATGCGTCTGGGGGAATCGAACCCCCGTCGAATGCTTGGAAGGCATCCATGCTGACCATTACACCACAGACGCTCATGTGAGAGTGCTCTTACTGAGCGGTTTCGTGCCCGAGCACTCATTCTTTTCACAAATTTGCAAAATGTCATGCGTCTGGGGGGAATCGAACCCCCGTCGAATGCTTGGAAGGCATCCATGCTGACCATTACACCACAGACGCTTGTTCTTGATCTCCCAGAAATCGGATATGCGCAGGCTTGATCTGGACAACGGAGAAAGGAAAAGGAATGCCTATGACAGGAATCGAACCTGTGTCGCCACGGCCACAACGTGGAGTACTAACCACTATACTACATAGGCCAATAACTGAGCTAAAATAATTGCGTGATGATGTTACATTCATACACATACTCTCATACTCATACATACACAATAAGTTGCAAGTTGCAAGTGGCTAAAAAATGAAACACTTCCAGGACCTTCAAGACTGTTTTCCGTTCTCCCACGATCAACTTTATTCGAAGTTGGTCAGACAAAAGTTTTTCGTGAGCGACGACGTTTACAAAAAGGAAATGCCTATGACAGGAATCGAACCTGTGTCGCCACGGCCACAACGTGGAGTACTAACCACTATACTACATAGGCCGAGAGAACGGCTGTCTAATAGCGTGGAAGTGTTGGCAAAAGGCGCCGACAAAGATTGCAAGGTACGTCCGCGAAATGATGAAAGAATCAGTAGCATTGATCCAAAAATAGCAAAATTACAGCCCCGTACGGGACTCGAACCCGTGGCCGTTAGATTAAAAGTCTAACGCTCTACCAACTGAGCTAACGAGGCTTCAGATTCCTCTCCATTCTCCGCCGATATTCGATCGCACGCTGCAAAAGCACGCGAGTAGTGATGCTGAAATTATTTTTAATAGGGCAAAACGTTATGCGTCTGGGGGGAATCGAACCCCCGTCGAATGCTTGGAAGGCATCCATGCTGACCATTACACCACAGACGCTCATGTGAGAGTGCTCTTACTGAGCGGTTTCGTGCCCGAGCACTCATTCTTTTCACAAATTTGCAAAATGTCATGCGTCTGGGGGGAATCGAACCCCCGCCGAATGCTTGGAAGGCATCCATGCTGACCATTACACCACAGACGCTTGTTCTTGATCTCCCAGAAATCGGATATGCGCAGGCTTGATCTGGACAACGGAGAAAGGAAAAGGAATGCCTATGACAGGAATCGAACCTGTGTCGCCACGGCCACAACGTGGAGTACTAACCACTATACTACATAGGCCAATAACTGAGCTAAAATAATTGCGTGATGATGTTACTATGTTACATTCATACACATACTCTCATACTCATACATACACAATAAGTTGCAAGTTGCAAGTGGCTAAAAAATGAAACACTTCCAGGACCTTCAAGACTGTTTTCCGTTCTCCCACGATCAACTTTATTCGAAGTTGGTCAGACAAAAGTTTTTCGTGAGCGACGACGTTTACAAAAAGGAAATGCCTATGACAGGAATCGAACCTGTGTCGCCACGGCCACAACGTGGAGTACTAACCACTATACTACATAGGCCGAGAGAACGGCTGTCTAATAGCGTGGAAGTGTTGGCAAAAGGCGCCGACAAAGATTGCAAGGTACGTCCGCGAAATGATGAAAGAATCAGTAGCATTGATCCAAAAATAGCAAAATTACAGCCCCGTACGGGACTCGAACCCGTGGCCGTTAGATTAAAAGTCTAACGCTCTACCAACTGAGCTAACGAGGCTTCAGATTCCTCTCCATTCTCCGCCGATATTCGATCGCACGCTGCAAAAGCACGCGAGTAGTGATGCTGAAATTATTTTTAATAGGGCAAAACGTTATGCGTCTGGGGGGAATCGAACCCCCGTCGAATGCTTGGAAGGCATCCATGCTGACCATTACACCACAGACGCTCATGTGAGAGTGCTCTTACTGAGCGGTTTCGTGCCCGAGCACTCATTCTTTTCACAAATTTGCAAAATGTCATGCGTCTGGGGGGAATCGAACCCCCGTCGAATGCTTGGAAGGCATCCATGCTGACCATTACACCACAGACGTTTGTTCTTGATCTCCCAGAAATCGGATATGCGCAGGCTTGATCTGGACAACGGAGAAAGGAAAAGGAATGCCTATGACAGGAATCGAACCTGTGTCGCCACGGCCACAACGTGGAGTACTAACCACTATACTACATAGGCCAATAACTGAGCTAAAATAATTGCGTGATGATGTTACATTCATACACATACTCTCATACTCATACATACACAATAAGTTGCAAGTTGCAAGTGGCTAAAAAATGAAACACTTCCAGGACCTTCAAGACTGTTTTCCGTTCTCCCACGATCAACTTTATTCGAAGTTGGTCAGACAAAAGTTTTTCGTGAGCGACGACGTTTACAAAAAGGAAATGCCTATGACAGGAATCGAACCTGTGTCGCCACGGCCACAACGTGGAGTACTAACCACTATACTACATAGGCCGAGAGAACGGCTGTCTAATAGCGTGGAAGTGTTGGCAAAAGGCGCCGACAAAGATTGCAAGGTACGTCCGCGAAATGATGAAAGAATCAGTAGCATTGATCCAAAAATAGCAAAATTACAGCCCCGTACGGGACTCGAACTCGTGGCCGTTAGATTAAAAGTCTAACGCTCTACCAACTGAGCTAACGAGGCTTCAGATTCCTCTCCATTCTCCGCCGATATTCGATCGCACGCTGCAAAAGCACGCGAGTAGTGATGCTGAAAATATTTTTAATAGGGCAAAACGTTATGCGTCTGGGGGAATCGAACCCCCGTCGAATGCTTGGAAGGCATCCATGCTGACCATTACACCACAGACGCTTGTTCTTGATCTCCCAGAAATCGGATATGCGCAGGCTTGATCTGGACAACGGAGAAAAGAAAAGGAATGCCTATGACAGGAATCGAACCTGTGTCGCCACGGCCACAACGTGGAGTACTAACCACTATACTACATAGGCCAATAACTGAGCTAAAATAATTGCGTGATGATGTTACATTCATACACATACTCTCATACTCATACATACACAATAAGTTGCAAGTTGCAAGTGGCTAAAAAATGAAACACTTCCAGGACCTTCAAGACTGTTTTCCGTTCTCCCACGATCAACTTTATTCGAAGTTGGTCAGACAAAAGTTTTTCGTGAGCGACGACGTTTACAAAAAGGAAATGCCTATGACAGGAATCGAACCTGTGTCGCCACGGCCACAACGTGGAGTACTAACCACTATACTACATAGGCCGAGAGAACGGCTGTCTAATAGCGTGGAAGTGTTGGCAAAAGGCGCCGACAAAGATTGCAAGGTACGTCCGCGAAATGATGAAAGAATCAGTAGCATTGATCCAAAAATAGCAAAATTACAGCCCCGTACGGGACTCGAACCCGTGGCCGTTAGATTAAAAGTCTAACGCTCTACCAACTGAGCTAACGAGGCTTCAGATTCCTCTCCATTCTCCGCCGATATTCGATCGCACGCTGCAAAAGCACGCGAGTAGTGATGCTGAAATTATTTTTAATAGGGCAAAACGTTATGCGTCTGGGGGGAATCGAACCCCCGTCGAATGCTTGGAAGGCATCCATGCTGACCATTACACCACAGACGCTCATGTGAGAGTGCTCTTACTGAGCGGTTTCGTGCCCGAGCACTCATTCTTTTCACAAATTTGCAAAATGTCATGCGTCTGGGGGGAATCGAACCCCCGTCGAATGCTTGGAAGGCATCCATGCTGACCATTACACCACAGACGTTTGTTCTTGATCTCCCAGAAATCGGATATGCGCAGGCTTGATCTGGACAACGGAGAAAGGAAAAGGAATGCCTATGACAGGAATCGAACCTGTGTCGCCACGGCCACAACGTGGAGTACTAACCACTATACTACATAGGCCAATAACTGAGCTAAAATAATTGCGTGATGATGTTACATTCATACACATACTCTCATACTCATACATACACAATAAGTTGCAAGTTGCAAGTGGCTAAAAAATGAAACACTTCCAGGACCTTCAAGACTGTTTTCCGTTCTCCCACGATCAACTTTATTCGAAGTTGGTCAGACAAAAGTTTTTCGTGAGCGACGACGTTTACAAAAAGGAAATGCCTATGACAGGAATCGAACCTGTGTCGCCACGGCCACAACGTGGAGTACTAACCACTATACTACATAGGCCGAGAGAACGGCTGTCTAATAGCGTGGAAGTGTTGGCAAAAGGCGCCGACAAAGATTGCAAGGTACGTCCGCGAAATGATGAAAGAATCAGTAGCATTGATCCAAAAATAGCAAAATTACAGCCCCGTACGGGACTCGAACTCGTGGCCGTTAGATTAAAAGTCTAACGCTCTACCAACTGAGCTAACGAGGCTTCAGATTCCTCTCCATTCTCCGCCGATATTCGATCGCACGCTGCAAAAGCACGCGAGTAGTGATGCTGAAAATATTTTTAATAGGGCAAAACGTTATGCGTCTGGGGGAATCGAACCCCCGTCGAATGCTTGGAAGGCATCCATGCTGACCATTACACCACAGACGCTTGTTCTTGATCTCCCAGAAATCGGATATGCGCAGGCTTGATCTGGACAACGGAGAAAAGAAAAGGAATGCCTATGACAGGAATCGAACCTGTGTCGCCACGGCCACAACGTGGAGTACTAACCACTATACTACATAGGCCAATAACTGAGCTAAAATAATTGCGTGATGATGTTACATTCATACACATACTCTCATACTCATACATACACAATAAGTTGCAAGTTGCAAGTGGCTAAAAAATGAAACACTTCCAGGACCTTCAAGACTGTTTTCCGTTCTCCCACGATCAACTTTATTCGAAGTTGGTCAGACAAAAGTTTTTCGTGAGCGACGACGTTTACAAAAAGGAAATGCCTATGACAGGAATCGAACCTGTGTCGCCACGGCCACAACGTGGAGTACTAACCACTATACTACATAGGCCGAGAGAACGGCTGTCTAATAGCGTGGAAGTGTTGGCAAAAGGCGCCGACAAAGATTGCAAGGTACGTCCGCGAAATGATGAAAGAATCAGTAGCATTGATCCAAAAATAGCAAAATTACAGCCCCGTACGGGACTCGAACCCGTGGCCGTTAGATTAAAAGTCTAACGCTCTACCAACTGAGCTAACGAGGCTTCAGATTCCTCTCCATTCTCCGCCGATATTCGATCGCACGCTGCAAAAGCACGCGAGTAGTGATGCTGAAATTATTTTTAATAGGGCAAAACGTTATGCGTCTGGGGGGAATCGAACCCCCGTCGAATGCTTGGAAGGCATCCATGCTGACCATTACACCACAGACGCTCATGTGAGAGTGCTCTTACTGAGCGGTTTCGTGCCCGAGCACTCATTCTTTTCACAAATTTGCAAAATGTCATGCGTCTGGGGGGAATCGAACCCCCGTCGAATGCTTGGAAGGCATCCATGCTGACCATTACACCACAGACGCTTGTTCTTGATCTCCCAGAAATCGGATATGCGCAGGCTTGATCTGGACAACGGAGAAAGGAAAAGGAATGCCTATGACAGGAATCGAACCTGTGTCGCCACGGCCACAACGTGGAGTACTAACCACTATACTACATAGGCCAATAACTGAGCTAAAATAATTGCGTGATGATGTTACATTCATACACATACTCTCATACTCATACATACACAATAAGTTGCAAGTTGCAAGTGGCTAAAAAATGAAACACTTCCAGGACCTTCAAGACTGTTTTCCGTTCTCCCACGATCAACTTTATTCGAAGTTGGTCAGACAAAAGTTTTTCGTGAGCGACGACGTTTACAAAAAGGAAATGCCTATGACAGGAATCGAACCTGTGTCGCCACGGCCACAACGTGGAGTACTAACCACTATACTACATAGGCCGAGAGAACGGATGTCTAATAGCGTGGAAGTGTTGGCAAAAGGCGCCGACAAAGATTGCAAGGTACGTCCGCGAAATGATGAAAGAATCAGTAGCATTGATCCAAAAATAGCAAAATTACAGCCCCGTACGGGACTCGAACCCGTGGCCGTTAGATTAAAAGTCTAACGCTCTACCAACTGAGCTAACGAGGCTTCAGATTCCTCTCCATTCTCCGCCGATATTCGATCGCACGCTGCAAAAGCACGCGAGTAGTGATGCTGAAATTATTTTTAATAGGGCAAAACGTTATGCGTCTGGGGGGAATCGAACCCCCGTCGAATGCTTGGAAGGCATCCATGCTGACCATTACACCACAGACGCTCATGTGAGAGTGCTCTTACTGAGCGGTTTCGTGCCCGAGCACTCATTCTTTTCACAAATTTGCAAAATGTCATGCGTCTGGGGGGAATCGAACCCCCGTCGAATGCTGGGAAGGCATCCATGCTGACCATTACACCACAGACGCTTGTTCTTGATCTCCCAGAAATCGGATATGCGCAGGCTTGATCTGGACAACGGAGAAAGGAAAAGGAATGCCTATGACAGGAATCGAACCTGTGTCGCCACGGCCACAACGTGGAGTACTAACCACTATACTACATAGGCCAATGACTGAGCTAAAATAATTGCGTGATGATGTTACATTCATACACATACTCTCATACTCATACATACACAATAAGTTGCAAGTTGCAAGTGGCTAAAAAATGAAACACTTCCAGGACCTTCAAGACTGTTTTCCGTTCTCCCACGATCAACTTTATTCGAAGTTGGTCAGACAAAAGTTTTTCGTGAGCGACGACGTTTACAAAAAGGAAATGCCTATGACAGGAATCGAACCTGTGTCGCCACGGCCACAACGTGGAGTACTAACCACTATACTACATAGGCCGAGAGAACGGCTGTCTAATAGCGTGGAAGTGTTGGCAAAAGGCGCCGACAAAGATTGCAAGGTACGTCCGCGAAATGATGAAAGAATCAGTAGCATTGATCCAAAAATAGCAAAATTACAGCCCCGTACGGGACTCGAACCCGTGGCCGTTAGATTAAAAGTCTAACGCTCTACCAACTGAGCTAACGAGGCTTCAGATTCCTCTCCATTCTCCGCCGATATTCGATCGCACGCTGCAAAAGCACGCGAGTAGTGATGCTGAAATTATTTTTAATAGGGCAAAACGTTATGCGTCTGGGGGGAATCGAACCCCCGTCGAATGCTTGGAAGGCATCCATGCTGACCATTACACCACAGACGCTCATGTGAGAGTGCTCTTACTGAGCGGTTTCGTGCCCGAGCACTCATTCTTTTCACAAATTTGCAAAATGTCATGCGTCTGGGGGGAATCGAACCCCCGTCGAATGCTTGGAAGGCATCCATGCTGACCATTACACCACAGACGCTTGTTCTTGATCTCCCAGAAATCGGATATGCGCAGGCTTGATCTGGACAACGGAGAAAGGAAAAGGAATGCCTATGACAGGAATCGAACCTGTGTCGCCACGGCCACAACGTGGAGTACTAACCACTATACTACATAGGCCAATAACTGAGCTAAAATAATTGCGTGATGATGTTACATTCATACACATACTCTCATACTCATACATACACAATAAGTTGCAAGTTGCAAGTGGCTAAAAAATGAAACACTTCCAGGACCTTCAAGACTGTTTTCCTTTCTCCCACGATCAACTTTATTCGAAGTTGGTCAGACAAAAGTTTTTCGTGAGCGACGACGTTTACAAAAAGGAAATGCCTATGACAGGAATCGAACCTGTGTCGCCACGGCCACAACGTGGAGCACTAACCACTATACTACATAGGCCGAGAGAACGGCTGTCTAATAGCGTGGAAGTGTTGGCAAAAGGCGCCGACAAAGATTGCAAGGTACGTCCGCGAAATGATGAAAGAATCAGTAGCATTGATCCAAAAATAGCAAAATTACAGCCCCGTACGGGACTCGAACCCGTGGCCGTTAGATTAAAAGTCTAACGCTCTACCAACTGAGCTAACGAGGCTTCAGATTCCTCTCCATTCTCCGCCGATATTCGATCGCACGCTGCAAAAGCACGCGAGTAGTGATGCTGAAATTATTTTTAATAGGGCAAAACGTTATGCGTCTGGGGGGAATCGAACCCCCGTCGAATGCTTGGAAGGCATCCATGCTGACCATTACACCACAGACGCTCATGTGAGAGTGCTCTTACTGAGCGGTTTCGTGCCCGAGCACTCATTCTTTTCACAAATTTGCAAAATGTCATGCGTCTGGGGGGAATCGAACCCCCGTCGAATGCTTGGAAGGCATCCATGCTGACCATTACACCACAGACGCTTGTTCTTGATCTCCCAGAAATCGGATATGCGCAGGCTTGATCTGGACAACGGAGAAAGGAAAAGGAATGCCTATGACAGGAATCGAACCTGTGTCGCCACGGCCACAACGTGGAGTACTAACCACTATACTACATAGGCCAATAACTGAGCTAAAATAATTGCGTGATGATGTTACATTCATACACATACTCTCATACTCATACATACACAATAAGTTGCAAGTTGCAAGTGGCTAAAAAATGAAACACTTCCAGGACCTTCAAGACTGTTTTCCGTTCTCCCACGATCAACTTTATTCGAAGTTGGTCAGACAAAAGTTTTTCGTGAGCGACGACGTTTACAAAAAGGAAATGCCTATGACAGGAATCGAACCTGTGTCGCCACGGCCACAACGTGGAGTACTAACCACTATACTACATAGGCCGAGAGAACGGCTGTCTAATAGCGTGGAAGTGTTGGCAAAAGGCGCCGACAAAGATTGCAAGGTACGTCCGCGAAATGATGAAAGAATCAGTAGCATTGATCCAAAAATAGCAAAATTACAGCCCCGTACGGGACTCGAACCCGTGGCCGTTAGATTAAAAGTCTAACGCTCTACCAACTGAGCTAACGAGGCTTCAGATTCCTCTCCATTCTCCGCCGATATTCGATCGCACGCTGCAAAAGCACGCGAGTAGTGATGCTGAAATTATTTTTAATAGGGCAAAACGTTATGCGTCTGGGGGGAATCGAACCCCCGTCGAATGCTTGGAAGGCATCCATGCTGACCATTACACCACAGACGCTTGTTCTTGATCTCCCAGAAATCGGATATGCGCAGGCTTGATCTGGACAACGGAGAAAAGAAAAGGAATGCCTATGACAGGAATCGAACCTGTGTCGCCACGGCCACAACGTGGAGTACTAACCACTATACTACATAGGCCAATAACTGAGCTAAAATAATTGCGTGATGATGTTACATTCATACACATACTCTCATACTCATACATACACAATAAGTTGCAAGTTGCAAGTGGCTAAAAAATGAAACACTTCCAGGACCTTCAAGACTGTTTTCCGTTCTCCCACGATCAACTTTATTCGAAGTTGGTCAGACAAAAGTTTTTCGTGAGCGACGACGTTTACAAAAAGGAAATGCCTATGACAGGAATCGAACCTGTGTCGCCACGGCCACAACGTGGAGTACTAACCACTATACTACATAGGCCGAGAGAACGGATGTCTAATAGCGTGGAAGTGTTGGCAAAAGGCGCCGACAAAGATTGCAAGGTACGTCCGCGAAATGATGAAAGAATCAGTAGCATTGATCCAAAAATAGCAAAATTACAGCCCCGTACGGGACTCGAACCCGTGGCCGTTAGATTAAAAGTCTAACGCTCTACCAACTGAGCTAACGAGGCTTCAGATTCCTCTCCATTCTCCGCCGATATTCGATCGCACGCTGCAAAAGCACGCGAGTAGTGATGCTGAAATTATTTTTAATAGGGCAAAACGTTATGCGTCTGGGGGGAATCGAACCCCCGTCGAATGCTTGGAAGGCATCCATGCTGACCATTACACCACAGACGCTTGTTCTTGATCTCCCAGAAATCGGATATGCGCAGGCTTGATCTGGACAACGGAGAAAGGAAAAGGAATGCCTATGACAGGAATCGAACCTGTGTCGCCACGGCCACAACGTGGAGTACTAACCACTATACTACATAGGCCAATAACTGAGCTAAAATAATTGCGTGATGATGTTACATTCATACACATACTCTCATACTCATACATACACAATAAGTTGCAAGTTGCAAGTGGCTAAAAAATGAAACACTTCCAGGACCTTCAAGACTGTTTTCCTTTCTCCCACGATCAACTTTATTCGAAGTTGGTCAGACAAAAGTTTTTCGTGAGCGACGACGTTTACAAAAAGGAAATGCCTATGACAGGAATCGAACCTGTGTCGCCACGGCCACAACGTGGAGTACTAACCACTATACTACATAGGCCGAGAGAACGGATGTCTAATAGCGTGGAAGTGTTGGCAAAAGGCGCCGACAAAGATTGCAAGGTACGTCCGCGAAATGATGAAAGAATCAGTAGCATTGATCCAAAAATAGCAAAATTACAGCCCCGTACGGGACTCGAACCCGTGGCCGTTAGATTAAAAGTCTAACGCTCTACCAACTGAGCTAACGAGGCTTCAGATTCCTCTCCATTCTCCGCCGATATTCGATCGCACGCTGCAAAAGCACGCGAGTAGTGATGCTGAAATTATTTTTAATAGGGCAAAACGTTATGCGTCTGGGGGGAATCGAACCCCCGTCGAATGCTTGGAAGGCATCCATGCTGACCATTACACCACAGACGCTTGTTCTTGATCTCCCAGAAATCGGATATGCGCAGGCTTGATCTGGACAACGGAGAAAGGAAAAGGAATGCCTATGACAGGAATCGAACCTGTGTCGCCACGGCCACAACGTGGAGTACTAACCACTATACTACATAGGCCAATAACTGAGCTAAAATAATTGCGTGATGATGTTACATTCATACACATACTCTCATACTCATACATACACAATAAGTTGCAAGTTGCAAGTGGCTAAAAAATGAAACACTTCCAGGACCTTCAAGACTGTTTTCCTTTCTCCCACGATCAACTTTATTCGAAGTTGGTCAGACAAAAGTTTTTCGTGAGCGACGACGTTTACAAAAAGGAAATGCCTATGACAGGAATCGAACCTGTGTCGCCACGGCCACAACGTGGAGTACTAACCACTATACTACATAGGCCGAGAGAACGGCTGTCTAATAGCGTGGAAGTGTTGGCAAAAGGCGCCGACAAAGATTGCAAGGTACGTCCGCGAAATGATGAAAGAATCAGTAGCATTGATCCAAAAATAGCAAAATTACAGCCCCGTACGGGACTCGAACCCGTGGCCGTTAGATTAAAAGTCTAACGCTCTACCAACTGAGCTAACGAGGCTTCAGATTCCTCTCCATTCTCCGCCGATATTCGATCGCACGCTGCAAAAGCACGCGAGTAGTGATGCTGAAATTATTTTTAATAGGGCAAAACGTTATGCGTCTGGGGGGAATCGAACCCCCGTCGAATGCTTGGAAGGCATCCATGCTGACCATTACACCACAGACGCTCATGTGAGAGTGCTCTTACTGAGCGGTTTCGTGCCCGAGCACTCATTCTTTTCACAAATTTGCAAAATGTCATGCGTCTGGGGGGAATCGAACCCCCGTCGAATGCTTGGAAGGCATCCATGCTGACCATTACACCACAGACGCTTGTTCTTGATCTCCCAGAAATCGGATATGCGCAGGCTTGATCTGGACAACGGAGAAAGGAAAAGGAATGCCTATGACAGGAATCGAACCTGTGTCGCCACGGCCACAACGTGGAGTACTAACCACTATACTACATAGGCCAATAACTGAGCTAAAATAATTGCGTGATGATGTTACATTCATACACATACTCTCATACTCATACATACACAATAAGTTGCAAGTTGCAAGTGGCTAAAAAATGAAACACTTCCAGGACCTTCAAGACTGTTTTCCTTTCTCCCACGATCAACTTTATTCGAAGTTGGTCAGACAAAAGTTTTTCGTGAGCGACGACGTTTACAAAAAGGAAATGCCTATGACAGGAATCGAACCTGTGTCGCCACGGCCACAACGTGGAGTACTAACCACTATACTACATAGGCCGAGAGAACGGCTGTCTAATAGCGTGGAAGTGTTGGCAAAAGGCGCCGACAAAGATTGCAAGGTACGTCCGCGAAATGATGAAAGAATCAGTAGCATTGATCCAAAAATAGCAAAATTACAGCCCCGTACGGGACTCGAACCCGTGGCCGTTAGATTAAAAGTCTAACGCTCTACCAACTGAGCTAACGAGGCTTCAGATTCCTCTCCATTCTCCGCCGATATTCGATCGCACGCTGCAAAAGCACGCGAGTAGTGATGCTGAAATTATTTTTAATAGGGCAAAACGTTATGCGTCTGGGGGGAATCGAACCCCCGTCGAATGCTTGGAAGGCATCCATGCTGACCATTACACCACAGACGCTTGTTCTTGATCTCCCAGAAATCGGATATGCGCAGGCTTGATCTGGACAACGGAGAAAGGAAAAGGAATGCCTATGACAGGAATCGAACCTGTGTCGCCACGGCCACAACGTGGAGTACTAACCACTATACTACATAGGCCAATGACTGAGCTAAAATAATTGCGTGATGATGTTACATTCATACACATACTCTCATACTCATACATACACAATAAGTTGCAAGTTGCAAGTGGCTAAAAAATGAAACACTTCCAGGACCTTCAAGACTGTTTTCCGTTCTCCCACGATCAACTTTATTCGAAGTTGGTCAGACAAAAGTTTTTCGTGAGCGACGACGTTTACAAAAAGGAAATGCCTATGACAGGAATCGAACCTGTGTCGCCACGGCCACAACGTGGAGTACTAACCACTATACTACATAGGCCGAGAGAACGGCTGTCTAATAGCGTGGAAGTGTTGGCAAAAGGCGCCGACAAAGATTGCAAGGTACGTCCGCGAAATGATGAAAGAATCAGTAGCATTGATCCAAAAATAGCAAAATTACAGCCCCGTACGGGACTCGAACCCGTGGCCGTTAGATTAAAAGTCTAACGCTCTACCAACTGAGCTAACGAGGCTTCAGATTCCTCTGAATTCTCCGCCGATATTCGATCGCACGCTGCAAAAGCACGCGAGTAGTGATGCTGAAATTATTTTTAATAGGGCAAAACGTTATGCGTCTGGGGGGAATCGAACCCCCGTCGAATGCTTGGAAGGCATCCATGCTGACCATTACACCACAGACGCTCATGTGAGAGTGCTCTTACTGAGCGGTTTCGTGCCCGAGCACTCATTCTTTTCACAAATTTGCAAAATGTCATGCGTCTGGGGGGAATCGAACCCCCGTCGAATGCTTGGAAGGCATCCATGCTGACCATTACACCACAGACGCTTGTTCTTGATCTCCCAGAAATCGGATATGCGCAGGCTTGATCTGGACAACGGAGAAAGGAAAAGGAATGCCTATGACAGGAATCGAACCTGTGTCGCCACGGCCACAACGTGGAGTACTAACCACTATACTACATAGGCCAATAACTGAGCTAAAATAATTGCGTGATGATGTTACATTCATACACATACTCTCATACTCATACATACACAATAAGTTGCAAGTTGCAAGTGGCTAAAAAATGAAACACTTCCAGGACCTTCAAGACTGTTTTCCTTTCTCCCACGATCAACTTTATTCGAAGTTGGTCAGACAAAAGTTTTTCGTGAGCGACGACGTTTACAAAAAGGAAATGCCTATGACAGGAATCGAACCTGTGTCGCCACGGCCACAACGTGGAGTACTAACCACTATACTACATAGGCCGAGAGAACGGCTGTCTAATAGCGTGGAAGTGTTGGCAAAAGGCGCCGACAAAGATTGCAAGGTACGTCCGCGAAATGATGAAAGAATCAGTAGCATTGATCCAAAAATAGCAAAATTACAGCCCCGTACGGGACTCGAACCCGTGGCCGTTAGATTAAAAGTCTAACGCTCTACCAACTGAGCTAACGAGGCTTCAGATTCCTCTCCATTCTCCGCCGATATTCGATCGCACGCTGCAAAAGCACGCGAGTAGTGATGCTGAAATTATTTTTAATAGGGCAAAACGTTATGCGTCTGGGGGGAATCGAACCCCCGTCGAATGCTTGGAAGGCATCCATGCTGACCATTACACCACAGACGCTTGTTCTTGATCTCCCAGAAATCGGATATGCGCAGGCTTGATCTGGACAACGGAGAAAGGAAAAGGAATGCCTATGACAGGAATCGAACCTGTGTCGCCACGGCCACAACGTGGAGTACTAACCACTATACTACATAGGCCAATAACTGAGCTAAAATAATTGCGTGATGATGTTACATTCATACACATACTCTCATACTCATACATACACAATAAGTTGCAAGTTGCAAGTGGCTAAAAAATGAAACACTTCCAGGACCTTCAAGACTGTTTTCCGTTCTCCCACGATCAACTTTATTCGAAGTTGGTCAGACAAAAGTTTTTCGTGAGCGACGACGTTTACAAAAAGGAAATGCCTATGACAGGAATCGAACCTGTGTCGCCACGGCCACAACGTGGAGTACTAACCACTATACTACATAGGCCGAGAGAACGGCTGTCTAATAGCGTGGAAGTGTTGGCAAAAGGCGCCGACAAAGATTGCAAGGTACGTCCGCGAAATGATGAAAGAATCAGTAGCATTGATCCAAAAATAGCAAAATTACAGCCCCGTACGGGACTCGAACCCGTGGCCGTTAGATTAAAAGTCTAACGCTCTACCAACTGAGCTAACGAGGCTTCAGATTCCTCTCCATTCTCCGCCGATATTCGATCGCACGCTGCAAAAGCACGCGAGTAGTGATGCTGAAATTATTTTTAATAGGGCAAAACGTTATGCGTCTGGGGGGAATCGAACCCCCGTCGAATGCTTGGAAGGCATCCATGCTGACCATTACACCACAGACGCTCATGTGAGAGTGCTCTTACTGAGCGGTTTCGTGCCCGAGCACTCATTCTTTTCACAAATTTGCAAAATGTCATGCGTCTGGGGGGAATCGAACCCCCGTCGAATGCTTGGAAGGCATCCATGCTGACCATTACACCACAGACGCTTGTTCTTGATCTCCCAGAAATCGGATATGCGCAGGCTTGATCTGGACAACGGAGAAAGGAAAAGGAATGCCTATGACAGGAATCGAACCTGTGTCGCCACGGCCACAACGTGGAGTACTAACCACTATACTACATAGGCCAATAACTGAGCTAAAATAATTGCGTGATGATGTTACATTCATACACATACTCTCATACTCATACATACACAATAAGTTGCAAGTTGCAAGTGGCTAAAAAATGAAACACTTCCAGGACCTTCAAGACTGTTTTCCGTTCTCCCACGATCAACTTTATTCGAAGTTGGTCAGACAAAAGTTTTTCGTGAGCGACGACGTTTACAAAAAGGAAATGCCTATGACAGGAATCGAACCTGTGTCGCCACGGCCACAACGTGGAGTACTAACCACTATACTACATAGGCCGAGAGAACGGCTGTCTAATAGCGTGGAAGTGTTGGCAAAAGGCGCCGACAAAGATTGCAAGGTACGTCCGCGAAATGATGAAAGAATCAGTAGCATTGATCCAAAAATAGCAAAATTACAGCCCCGTACGGGACTCGAACCCGTGGCCGTTAGATTAAAAGTCTAACGCTCTACCAACTGAGCTAACGAGGCTTCAGATTCCTCTCCATTCTCCGCCGATATTCGATCGCACGCTGCAAAAGCACGCGAGTAGTGATGCTGAAATTATTTTTAATAGGGCAAAACGTTATGCGTCTGGGGGGAATCGAACCCCCGTCGAATGCTTGGAAGGCATCCATGCTGACCATTACACCACAGACGCTTGTTCTTGATCTCCCAGAAATCGGATATGCGCAGGCTTGATCTGGACAACGGAGAAAGGAAAAGGAATGCCTATGACAGGAATCGAACCTGTGTCGCCACGGCCACAACGTGGAGTACTAACCACTATACTACATAGGCCAATAACTGAGCTAAAATAATTGCGTGATGATGTTACATTCATACACATACTCTCATACTCATACATACACAATAAGTTGCAAGTTGCAAGTGGCTAAAAAATGAAACACTTCCAGGACCTTCAAGACTGTTTTCCGTTCTCCCACGATCAACTTTATTCGAAGTTGGTCAGACAAAAGTTTTTCGTGAGCGACGACGTTTACAAAAAGGAAATGCCTATGACAGGAATCGAACCTGTGTCGCCACGGCCACAACGTGGAGTACTAACCACTATACTACATAGGCCGAGAGAACGGCTGTCTAATAGCGTGGAAGTGTTGGCAAAAGGCGCCGACAAAGATTGCAAGGTACGTCCGCGAAATGATGAAAGAATCAGTAGCATTGATCCAAAAATAGCAAAATTACAGCCCCGTACGGGACTCGAACCCGTGGCCGTTAGATTAAAAGTCTAACGCTCTACCAACTGAGCTAACGAGGCTTCAGATTCCTCTCCATTCTCCGCCGATATTCGATCGCACGCTGCAAAAGCACGCGAGTAGTGATGCTGAAATTATTTTTAATAGGGCAAAACGTTATGCGTCTGGGGGGAATCGAACCCCCGTCGAATGCTTGGAAGGCATCCATGCTGACCATTACACCACAGGCGCTCATGTGAGAGTGCTCTTACTGAGCGGTTTCGTGCCCGAGCACTCATTCTTTTCACAAATTTGCAAAATGTCATGCGTCTGGGGGGAATCGAACCCCCGTCGAATGCTTGGAAGGCATCCATGCTGACCATTACACCACAGACGCTTGTTCTTGATCTCCCAGAAATCGGATATGCGCAGGCTTGATCTGGACAACGGAGAAAGGAAAAGGAATGCCTATGACAGGAATCGAACCTGTGTCGCCACGGCCACAACGTGGAGTACTAACCACTATACTACATAGGCCGAGAGAACGGCTGTCTAATAGCGTGGAAGTGTTGGCAAAAGGCGCCGACAAAGATTGCAAGGTACGTCCGCGAAATGATGAAAGAATCAGTAGCATTGATCCAAAAATAGCAAAATTACAGCCCCGTACGGGACTCGAACCCGTGGCCGTTAGATTAAAAGTCTAACGCTCTACCAACTGAGCTAACGAGGCTTCAGATTCCTCTCCATTCTCCGCCGATATTCGATCGCACGCTGCAAAAGCACGCGAGTAGTGATGCTGAAATTATTTTTAATAGGGCAAAACGTTATGCGTCTGGGGGGAATCGAACCCCCGTCGAATGCTTGGAAGGCATCCATGCTGACCATTACACCACAGACGCTTGTTCTTGATCTCCCAGAAATCGGATATGCGCAGGCTTGATCTGGACAACGGAGAAAGGAAAAGGAATGCCTATGACAGGAATCGAACCTGTGTCGCCACGGCCACAACGTGGAGTACTAACCACTATACTACATAGGCCAATAACTGAGCTAAAATAATTGCGTGATGATGTTACATTCATACACATACTCTCATACTCATACATACACAATAAGTTGCAAGTTGCAAGTGGCTAAAAAATGAAACACTTCCAGGACCTTCAAGACTGTTTTCCGTTCTCCCACGATCAACTTTATTCGAAGTTGGTCAGACAAAAGTTTTTCGTGAGCGACGACGTTTACAAAAAGGAAATGCCTATGACAGGAATCGAACCTGTGTCGCCACGGCCACAACGTGGAGTACTAACCACTATACTACATAGGCCGAGAGAACGGCTGTCTAATAGCGTGGAAGTGTTGGCAAAAGGCGCCGACAAAGATTGCAAGGTACGTCCGCGAAATGATGAAAGAATCAGTAGCATTGATCCAAAAATAGCAAAATTACAGCCCCGTACGGGACTCGAACCCGTGGCCGTTAGATTAAAAGTCTAACGCTCTACCAACTGAGCTAACGAGGCTTCAGATTCCTCTCCATTCTCCGCCGATATTCGATCGCACGCTGCAAAAGCACGCGAGTAGTGATGCTGAAATTATTTTTAATAGGGCAAAACGTTATGCGTCTGGGGGAATCGAACCCCCGTCGAATGCTTGGAAGGCATCCATGCTGACCATTACACCACAGACGCTCATGTGAGAGTGCTCTTACTGAGCGGTTTCGTGCCCGAGCACTCATTCTTTTCACAAATTTGCAAAATGTCATGCGTCTGGGGGGAATCGAACCCCCGTCGAATGCTTGGAAGGCATCCATGCTGACCATTACACCACAGACGCTTGTTCTTGATCTCCCAGAAATCGGATATGCGCAGGCTTGATCTGGACAACGGAGAAAGGAAAAGGAATGCCTATGACAGGAATCGAACCTGTGTCGCCACGGCCACAACGTGGAGTACTAACCACTATACTACATAGGCCAATAACTGAGCTAAAATAATTGCGTGATGATGTTACATTCATACACATACTCTCATACTCATACATACACAATAAGTTGCAAGTTGCAAGTGGCTAAAAAATGAAACACTTCCAGGACCTTCAAGACTGTTTTCCGTTCTCCCACGATCAACTTTATTCGAAGTTGGTCAGACAAAAGTTTTTCGTGAGCGACGACGTTTACAAAAAGGAAATGCCTATGACAGGAATCGAACCTGTGTCGCCACGGCCACAACGTGGAGTACTAACCACTATACTACATAGGCCGAGAGAACGGCTGTCTAATAGCGTGGAAGTGTTGGCAAAAGGCGCCGACAAAGATTGCAAGGTACGTCCGCGAAATGATGAAAGAATATGGACCCCTTGTAAGCAGCTAGCGATTTGTACTCGAGAGCCTTAGGTCAGTCCCCTTATTGGCTAGGTCGACGGTTGTATAACTTGAATCTGCTGATAAACAAACTTTAAAAAAATCAGTAGCATTGATCCAAAAATAGCAAAATTACAGCCCCGTACGGGACTCGAACCCGTGGCCGTTAGATTAAAAGTCTAACGCTCTACCAACTGAGCTAACGAGGCTTCAGATTCCTCTCCATTCTCCGCCGATATTCGATCGCACGCTGCAAAAGCACGCGAGTAGTGATGCTGAAATTATTTTTAATAGGGCAAAACGTTATGCGTCTGGGGGGAATCGAACCCCCGTCGAATGCTTGGAAGGCATCCATGCTGACCTTTACACCACAGACGCTCATGTGAGAGTGCTCTTACTGAGCGGTTTCGTGCCCGAGCACTCATTCTTTTCACAAATTTGCAAAATGTCATGCGTCTGGGGGGAATCGAACCCCCGTCGAATGCTTGGAAGGCATCCATGCTGACCATTACACCACAGACGCTTGTTCTTGATCTCCCAGAAATCGGATATGCGCAGGCTTGATCTGGACAACTGAGAAAGGAAAAGGAATGCCTATGACAGGAATCGAACCTGTGTCGCCACGGCCACAACGTGGAGTACTAACCACTATACTACATAGGCCAATAACTGAGCTAAAATAATTGCGTGATGATGTTACATTCATACACATACTCTCATACTCATACATACACAATAAGTTGCAAGTTGCAAGTGGCTAAAAAATGAAACACTTCCAGGACCTTCAAGACTGTTTTCCGTTCTCCCACGATCAACTTTATTCGAAGTTGGTCAGACAAAAGTTTTTCGTGAGCGACGACGTTTACAAAAAGGAAATGCCTATGACAGGAATCGAACCTGTGTCGCCACGGCCACAACGTGGAGTACTAACCACTATACTACATAGGCCGAGAGAACGGCTGTCTAATAGCGTGGAAGTGTTGGCAAAAGGCGCCGACAAAGATTGCAAGGTACGTCCGCGAAATGATGAAAGAATCAGTAGCATTGATCCAAAAATAGCAAAATTACAGCCCCGTACGGGACTCGAACCCGTGGCCGTTAGATTAAAAGTCTAACGCTCTACCAACTGAGCTAACGAGGCTTCAGATTCCTCTCCATTCTCCGCCGATATTCGATCGCACGCTGCAAAAGCACGCGAGTAGTGATGCTGAAATTATTTTTAATAGGGCAAAACGTTATGCGTCTGGGGGGAATCGAACCCCCGTCGAATGCTTGGAAGGCATCCATGCTGACCTTTACACCACAGACGCTCATGTGAGAGTGCTCTTACTGAGCGGTTTCGTGCCCGAGCACTCATTCTTTTCAGAAATTTGCAAAATGTCATGCGTCTGGGGGGAATCGAACCCCCGTCGAATGCTTGGAAGGCATCCATGCTGACCATTACACCACAGACGCTTGTTCTTGATCTCCCAGAAATCGGATATGCGCAGGCTTGATCTGGACAACGGAGAAAGGAAAAGGAATGCCTATGACAGGAATCGAACCTGTGTCGCCACGGCCACAACGTGGAGTACTAACCACTATACTACATAGGCCAATAACTGAGCTAAAATAATTGCGTGATGATGTTACATTCATACACATACTCTCATACTCATACATACACAATAAGTTGCAAGTTGCAAGTGGCTAAAAAATGAAACACTTCCAGGACCTCAAGACTGTTTTCCGTTCTCCCACGATCAACTTTATTCGAAGTTGGTCAGACAAAAGTTTTTCGTGAGCGACGACGTTTACAAAAAGGAAATGCCTATGACAGGAATCGAACCTGTGTCGCCACGGCCACAACGTGGAGTACTAACCACTATACTACATAGGCCGAGAGAACGGCTGTCTAATAGCGTGGAAGTGTTGGCAAAAGGCGCCGACAAAGATTGCAAGGTACGTCCGCGAAATGATGAAAGAATCAGTAGCATTGATCCAAAAATAGCAAAATTACAGCCCCGTACGGGACTCGAACCCGTGGCCGTTAGATTAAAAGTCTAACGCTCTACCAACTGAGCTAACGAGGCTTCAGATTCCTCTCCATTCTCCGCCGATATTCGATCGCACGCTGCAAAAGCACGCGAGTAGTGATGCTGAAATTATTTTTAATAGGGCAAAACGTTATGCGTCTGGGGGGAATCGAACCCCCGTCGAATGCTTGGAAGGCATCCATGCTGACCATTACACCACAGACGCTCATGTGAGAGTGCTCTTACTGAGCGGTTTCGTGCCCGAGCACTCATTCTTTTCACAAATTTGCAAAATGTCATGCGTCTGGGGGGAATCGAACCCCCGTCGAATGCTTGGAAGGCATCCATGCTGACCATTACACCACAGACGCTTGTTCTTGATCTCCCAGAAATCGGATATGCGCAGGCTTGATCTGGACAACGGAGAAAGGAAAAGGAATGCCTATGACAGGAATCGAACCTGTGTCGCCACGGCCACAACGTGGAGTACTAACCACTATACTACATAGGCCAATAACTGAGCTAAAATAATTGCGTGATGATGTTACATTCATACACATACTCTCATACTCATACATACACAATAAGTTGCAAGTTGCAAGTGGCTAAAAAATGAAACACTTCCAGGACCTTCAAGACTGTTTTCCGTTCTCCCACGATCAACTTTATTCGAAGTTGGTCAGACAAAAGTTTTTCGTGAGCGACGACGTTTACAAAAAGGAAATGCCTATGACAGGAATCGAACCTGTGTCGCCACGGCCACAACGTGGAGTACTAACCACTATACTACATAGGCCGAGAGAACGGCTGTCTAATAGCGTGGAAGTGTTGGCAAAAGGCGCCGACAAAGATTGCAAGGTACGTCCGCGAAATGATGAAAGAATCAGTAGCATTGATCCAAAAATAGCAAAATTACAGCCCCGTACGGGACTCGAACCCGTGGCCGTTAGATTAAAAGTCTAACGCTCTACCAACTGAGCTAACGAGGCTTCAGATTCCTCTCCATTCTCCGCCGATATTCGATCGCACGCTGCAAAAGCACGCGAGTAGTGATGCTGAAATTATTTTTAATAGGGCAAAACGTTATGCGTCTGGGGGGAATCGAACCCCCGTCGAATGCTTGGAAGGCATCCATGCTGACCATTACACCATAGACGCTCATGTGAGAGTGCTCTTACTGAGCGGTTTCGTGCCCGAGCACTCATTCTTTTCACAAATTTGCAAAATGTCATGCGTCTGGGGGGAATCGAACCCCCGTCGAATGCTTGGAAGGCATCCATGCTGACCATTACACCACAGACGCTTGTTCTTGATCTCCCAGAAATCGGATATGCGCAGGCTTGATCTGGACAACGGAGAAAGGAAAAGGAATGCCTATGACAGGAATCGAACCTGTGTCGCCACGGCCACAACGTGGAGTACTAACCACTATACTACATAGGCCAATAACTGAGCTAAAATAATTGCGTGATGATGTTACATTCATACACATACTCTCATACTCATACATACACAATAAGTTGCAAGTTGCAAGTGGCTAAAAAATGAAACACTTCCAGGACCTTCAAGACTGTTTTCCGTTCTCCCACGATCAACTTTATTCGAAGTTGGTCAGACAAAAGTTTTTCGTGAGCGACGACGTTTACAAAAAGGAAATGCCTATGACAGGAATCGAACCTGTGTCGCCACGGCCACAACGTGGAGTACTAACCACTATACTACATAGGCCGAGAGAACGGCTGTCTAATAGCGTGGAAGTGTTGGCAAAAGGCGCCGACAAAGATTGCAAGGTACGTCCGCGAAATGATGAAAGAATCAGTAGCATTGATCCAAAAATAGCAAAATTACAGCCCCGTACGGGACTCGAACCCGTGGCCGTTAGATTAAAAGTCTAACGCTCTACCAACTGAGCTAACGAGGCTTCAGATTCCTCTCCATTCTCCGCCGATATTCGATCGCACGCTGCAAAAGCACGCGAGTAGTGATGCTGAAATTATTTTTAATAGGGCAAAACGTTATGCGTCTGGGGGGAATCGAACCCCCGTCGAATGCTTGGAAGGCATCCATGCTGACCATTACACCACAGACGCTCATGTGAGAGTGCTCTTACTGAGCGGTTTCGTGCCCGAGCACTCATTCTTTTCACAAATTTGCAAAATGTCATGCGTCTGGGGGGAATCGAACCCCCGTCGAATGCTTGGAAGGCATCCATGCTGACCATTACACCACAGACGCTTGTTCTTGATCTCCCAGAAATCGGATATGCGCAGGCTTGATCTGGACAACGGAGAAAGGAAAAGGAATGCCTATGACAGGAATCGAACCTGTGTCGCCACGGCCACAACGTGGAGTACTAACCACTATACTACATAGGCCAATAACTGAGCTAAAATAATTGCGTGATGATGTTACATTCATACACATACTCTCATACTCATACATACACAATAAGTTGCAAGTTGCAAGTGGCTAAAAAATGAAACACTTCCAGGACCTTCAAGACTGTTTTCCGTTCTCCCACGATCAACTTTATTCGAAGTTGGTCAGACAAAAGTTTTTCGTGAGCGACGACGTTTACAAAAAGGAAATGCCTATGACAGGAATCGAACCTGTGTCGCCACGGCCACAACGTGGAGTACTAACCACTATACTACATAGGCCGAGAGAACGGCTGTCTAATAGCGTGGAAGTGTTGGCAAAAGGCGCCGACAAAGATTGCAAGGTACGTCCGCGAAATGATGAAAGAATCAGTAGCATTGATCCAAAAATAGCAAAATTACAGCCCCGTACGGGACTCGAACCCGTGGCCGTTAGATTAAAAGTCTAACGCTCTACCAACTGAGCTAACGAGGCTTCAGATTCCTCTCCATTCTCCGCCGATATTCGATCGCACGCTGCAAAAGCACGCGAGTAGTGATGCTGAAATTATTTTTAATAGGGCAAAACGTTATGCGTCTGGGGGGAATCGAACCCCCGTCGAATGCTTGGAAGGCATCCATGCTGACCTTTACACCACAGACGCTCATGTGAGAGTGCTCTTACTGAGCGGTTTCGTGCCCGAGCACTCATTCTTTTCAGAAATTTGCAAAATGTCATGCGTCTGGGGGGAATCGAACCCCCGTCGAATGCTTGGAAGGCATCCATGCTGACCATTACACCACAGACGCTTGTTCTTGATCTCCCAGAAATCGGATATGCGCAGGCTTGATCTGGACAACGGAGAAAGGAAAAGGAATGCCTATGACAGGAATCGAACCTGTGTCGCCACGGCCACAACGTGGAGTACTAACCACTATACTACATAGGCCAATAACTGAGCTAAAATAATTGCGTGATGATGTTACATTCATACACATACTCTCATACTCATACATACACAATAAGTTGCAAGTTGCAAGTGGCTAAAAAATGAAACACTTCCAGGACCTTCAAGACTGTTTTCCGTTCTCCCACGATCAACTTTATTCGAAGTTGGTCAGACAAAAGTTTTTCGTGAGCGACGACGTTTACAAAAAGGAAATGCCTATGACAGGAATCGAACCTGTGTCGCCACGGCCACAACGTGGAGTACTAACCACTATACTACATAGGCCGAGAGAACGGCTGTCTAATAGCGTGGAAGTGTTGGCAAAAGGCGCCGACAAAGATTGCAAGGTACGTCCGCGAAATGATGAAAGAATCAGTAGCATTGATCCAAAAATAGCAAAATTACAGCCCCGTACGGGACTCGAACCCGTGGCCGTTAGATTAAAAGTCTAACGCTCTACCAACTGAGCTAACGAGGCTTCAGATTCCTCTCCATTCTCCGCCGATATTCGATCGCACGCTGCAAAAGCACGCGAGTAGTGATGCTGAAATTATTTTTAATAGGGCAAAACGTTATGCGTCTGGGGGGAATCGAACCCCCGTCGAATGCTTGGAAGGCATCCATGCTGACCATTACACCACAGACGCTCATGTGAGAGTGCTCTTACTGCAGCGGCATTTTGAATTTGCAAAGTTATGCAGTTATTATCTAACACAACTTTGCTTGTAACATCGTCGAATCTGAGAGCCTGTTTGAATGCTCCAGAAGCAGTCCTTTTGCTCAACGAGAAACATACAAACAACTACTTTTACTTGGAAGTCTTTTGAAAGATAATACTGTCCTTACTAATAGACAAAATTATATTTTCATACACGTTCGCGATTCGCTGCGAGGATACCGACGCGCACCCGCTATTCGCCTCTCTCTCTCACTCACTCACAGAGGGGGCGGGGCGAAAGCGATTGTCCGACGCCCGCCCGCCCGCCCGACACCAATCTCAATCCGCACTCGAGGACCTTCAAGACTGTTTTCCGTTCTCCCACGATCAACTTTATTCGAAGTTGGTCAGACAAAAGTTTTTCGTGAGCGACGACGTTTACAAAAAGGAAATGCCTATGACAGGAATCGAACCTGTGTCGCGCACGGCCACAACGTGGAGTACTAACCACTATACTACATAGGCCGAGAGAACGGCTGTCTAATAGCGTGGAAGTGTTGGCAAAAGGCGCCGACAAAGATTGCAAGGTACGTCCGCGAAATGATGAAAGAATCAGTAGCATTGATCCAAAAATAGCAAAATTACAGCCCCGTACGGGACTCGAACCCGTGGCCGTTAGATTAAAAGTCTAACGCTCTACCAACTGAGCTAACGAGGCTTCAGATTCCTCTCCATTCTCCGCCGATATTCGATCGCACGCTGCAAAAGCACGCGAGTAGTGATGCTGAAATTATTTTTAATAGGGCAAAACGTTATGCGTCTGGGGGAATCGAAACCCCGTCGAATGCTTGGAAGGCATCCATGCTGACCATTACACCACAGACGCTCATGTGAGAGTGCTCTTACTGAGCGGTTTCGTGCCCGAGCACTCATTCTTTTCACAAATTTGCAAAATGTCATGCGTCTGGGGGGAATCGAACCCCCGTCGAATGCTTGGAAGGCATCCATGCTGACCATTACACCACAGACGCTTGTTCTTGATCTCCCAGAAATCGGATATGCGCAGGCTTGATCTGGACAACGGAGAAAGGAAAAGGAATGCCTATGACAGGAATCGAACCTGTGTCGCCACGGCCACAACGTGGAGTACTAACCACTATACTACATAGGCCAATAACTGAGCTGAAGTAATTGCGTGATGATGTTACATTCATACACATACTCTCATACTCATACATACACAATAAGTTGCAAGTTGCAAGTGGCTAAAAATGAAACACTTCCAGGACCTTCAAGACTGTTTTCCGTTCTCCCACGATCAACTTTATTCGAAGTTGGTCAGACAAAAGTTTTTCGTGAGCGACGACGTTTACAAAAAGGAAATGCCTATGACAGGAATCGAACCTGTGTCGCCACGGCCACAACGTGGAGTACTAACCACTATACTACATAGGCCGAGAGAACGGCTGTCTAATAGCGTGGAAGTGTTGGCAAAAGGCGCCGACAAAGATTGCAAGGTACGTCCGCGAAATGATGAAAGAATCAGTAGCATTGATCCAAAAATAGCAAAATTACAGCCCCGTACGGGACTCGAACCCGTGGCCGTTAGATTAAAAGTCTAACGCTCTACCAACTGAGCTAACGAGGCTTCAGATTCCTCTCCATTCTCCGCCGATATTCGATCGCACGCTGCAAAAGCACGCGAGTAGTGATGCTGAAATTATTTTTAATAGGGCAAAACGTTATGCGTCTGGGGGGAATCGAACCCCCGTCGAATGCTTGGAAGGCATCCATGCTGACCATTACACCACAGACGCTCATGTGAGAGTGCTCTTACTGAGCGGTTTCGTGCCCGAGCACTCATTCTTTTCACAAATTTGCAAAATGTCATGCGTTGGGGGGAATCGAACCCCCGTCGAATGCTTGGAAGGCATCCATGCTGACCATTACACCACAGACGCTTGTTCTTGATCTCCCAGAAATCGGATATGCGCAGGCTTGATCTGGACAACGAGGAAAGGAAAAGGAATGCCTATGACAGGAATCGAACCTGTGTCCGCACACGGCCACAACGTGGAGTACTAACCACTATACTACATAGGCCAATAACTGAGCTAAAATAATTGCGTGATGATCGTTACATTCATACACATACTCTCATACTCATACATACACAATAAGTTGCAAGTTGCAAGTGGCTAAAAAATGAAACACTTCCAGGACCTTCAAGACTGTTTTCCGTTCTCCCACGATCAACTTTATTCGAAGTTGGTCAGACAAAAGTTTTTCGTGAGCGACGACGTTTACAAAAAGGAAATGCCTATGACAGGAATCGACCTGTGTCGCCACGGCCACAACGTGGAGTACTAACCACTATACTACATAGGCCGAAGAGAACGGCTGTCTAATAGCGTGGAAGTGTTGGCAAAAGGCGCCGACAAAGATTGCAAGGTACGTCCGCGAAATGATGAAAGAATCAGTAGCATTGATCCAAAAATAGCAAAATTAACAGCCCCGTACGGGACTCGAACCCGTGGCCGTTAGATTAAAAGTCTAACGCTCTACCAACTGAGCTAACGAGGCTTCAGATTCCTCTCCATTCTCCGCCGATATTCGATCGCACGCTGCAAAAGCACGCGAGTAGTGATGCTGAAATTATTTTTAATAGGGCAAAACGTTATGCGTCTGGGGGGAATCGAACCCCCGTCGAATGCTTGGAAGGCATCCATGCTGACCATTACACCACAGACGCTCATGTGAGAGTGCTCTTACTGAGCGGTTTCGTGCCCGAGCACTCATTCTTTTCACAAATTTGCAAAAATGTCCATGCGTCTGGGGGGAATCGAACCCCGTCGAATGCTTGGAAGGCATCCATGCTGACCATTACACCACAGACGCTTGTTCTTGATCTCCCAGAAATCGGATATGCGCAGGCTTGATCTGGACAACGGAGAAAGGAAAAGGAACTGCCTATGACAGGAATCGAACCTGTGTCGCCACGGCCACAACGTGGAGTACTAACCACTATACTACATAGGCCAATAACTGAGCTGAAGTAATTGCGTGATGATGTTACATTCATACACATACTCTCATACTCATACATACACAATAAGTTGCAAGTTGCAAGTGGCTAAAAAATGAAACACTTCCAGGACCTTCAAGACTGTTTTCCGTTCTCCCACGATCAACTTTATTCGAAGTTGGTCAGACAAAAGTTTTTCGTGAGCGACGACGTTTACAAAAAGGAAATGCCTATGACAGGAATCGAACCTGTGTCGCCACGGCCACAACGTGGAGTACTAACCACTATACTACATAGGCCGACGAGAACGGCTGTCTAATAGCGTGGAAGTGTTGGCAAAAGGCGCCGACAAAGATTGCAAGGTACGTCCGCGAAATGATGAAAGAATCAGTAGCATTGATCCAAAAATAGCAAAATTACAGCCCCGTACGGGACTCGAACCCGTGGCCGTTAGATTAAAAGTCTAACGCTCTACCAACTGAGCTAACGAGGCTTCAGATTCCTCTCCATTCTCCGCCGATAATGATGAAAGAATCAGTAGCATTGATCCAAAAATAGCAAAATTACAGCCCCGTACGGGGAGCTAACGAGGCTTCAGATTCCTCTCCATTCTCCGCGATATTCGATCGCACGCTGCAAAAGCACGCGAGTAGTGATGCTGAAATTATTTTTAATAGGGCAAAACGTTATGCGTCTGGGGGGAATCGAACCCCCGTCGAATGCTTGGAAGGCATCCATGCTGACCATTACACCACAGACGCTCATGTGAGAGTGCTCTTACTGAGCGGTTTCGTGCCCGAGCACTCATTCTTTTCACAAATTTGCAAAATGTCATGCGTCTGGGGGGAATCGAACCCCCGTCGAATGCTTGGAAGGCATCCATGCTGACCATTACACCACAGACGCTTGTTCTTGATCTCCCAGAAATCGGATATGCGCAGGCTTGATCTGGACAACGGAGAAAGGAAAAGGAATGCCTATGACAGGAATCGAACCTGTGTCGCCACGGCCACAACGTGGAGTACTAACCACTATACTACATAGGCCAATAACTGAGCTAAAATAATTGCGTGATGATGTTACATTCATACACATACTCTCATACTCATACATACACAATAAGTTGCAAGTTGCAAGTGGCTAAAAAATGAAACACTTCCAGGACCTTCAAGACTGTTTTCCGTTCTCCCACGATCAACTTTATTCGAAGTTGGTCAGACAAAAGTTTTTCGTGAGCGACGACGTTTACAAAAAGGAAATGCCTATGACAGGAATCGAACCTGTGTCGCCACGGCCACAACGTGGAGTACTAACCACTATACTACATAGGCCGAGAGAACGGCTGTCTAATAGCGTGGAAGTGTTGGCAAAAGGCGCCGACAAAGATTGCAAGGTACGTCCGCGAAATGATGAAAGAATCAGTAGCATTGATCCAAAAATAGCAAAATTACAGCCCCGTACGGGACTCGAACCCGTGGCCGTTAGATTAAAAGTCTAACGCTCTACCAACTGAGCTAACGAGGCTTCAGATTCCTCTCCATTCTCCGCCGATATTCGATCGCACGCTGCAAAAGCACGCGAGTAGTGATGCTGAAATTATTTTTAATAGGGCAAAACGTTATGCGTCTGGGGGGAATCGAACCCCCGTCGAATGCTTGGAAGGCATCCATGCTGACCATTACACCACAGACGCTCATGTGAGAGTGCTCTTACTGAGCGGTTTCGTGCCCGAGCACTCATTCTTTTCACAAATTTGCAAAATGTCATGCGTCTGGGGGGAATCGAACCCCCGTCGAATGCTTGGAAGGCATCCATGCTGACCATTACACCACAGACGCTTGTTCTTGATCTCCCAGAAATCGGATATGCGCAGGCTTGATCTGGACAACGGAGAAAGGAAAAGGAATGCCTATGACAGGAATCGAACCTCGTCCGCGAAATGATGAAAGAATCAGTAGCATTGATCCAAAAATAGCAAAATTACAGCCCCGTACGGGACTCGAACCCGTGGCCGTTAGATTAAAAGTCTAACGCTCTACCAACTGAGCTAACGAGGCTTCAGATTCCTCTCCATTCTCCGCCGATATTCGATCGCACGCTGCAAAAGCACGCGAGTAGTGATGCTGAAATTATTTTTAATAGGGCAAAACGTTATGCGTCTGGGGGGGAATCGAACCCCCGTCGAATGCTTGGAAGGCATCCATGCTGACCATTACACCACAGACGCTCATGTGAGAGTGCTCTTACTGAGCGGTTTCGTGCCCGAGCACTCATTCTTTTCACAAATTTGCAAAATGTCATGCGTCTGGGGGGAATCGAACCCCCGTCGAATGCTTGGAAGGCATCCATGCTGACCATTACACCACAGACGCTTGTTCTTGATCTCCCAGAAATCGGATATGCGCAGGCTTGATCTGGACAACGGAGAAAGGAAAAGGAATGCCTATGACAGGAATCGAACCTGTGTCGCCACGGCCACAACGTGGAGTACTAACCACTATACTACATAGGCCAATAACTGAGCTAAAATAATTGCGTGATGATGTTACATTCATACACATACTCTCATACTCATACATACACAATAAGTTGCAAGTTGCAAGTGGCTAAAAAATGAAACACTTCCAGGACCTTCAAGACTGTTTTCCGTTCTCCCACGATCAACTTTATTCGAAGTTGGTCAGACAAAAGTTTTTCGTGAGCGACGACGTTTACAAAAAGGAAATGCCTATGACAGGAATCGAACCTGTGTCGCCACGGCCACAACGTGGAGTACTAACCACTATACTACATAGGCCGAGAGAACGGCTGTCTAATAGCGTGGAAGTGTTGGCAAAAGGCGCCGACAAAGATTGCAAGGTACGTCCGCGAAATGATGAAAGAATCAGTAGCATTGATCCAAAAATAGCAAAATTACAGCCCCGTACGGGACTCGAACCCGTGGCCGTTAGATTAAAAGTCTAACGCTCTACCAACTGAGCTAACGAGGCTTCAGATTCCTCTCCATTCTCCGCCGATATTCGATCGCACGCTGCAAAAGCACGCGAGTAGTGATGCTGAAATTATTTTTAATAGGGCAAAACGTTATGCGTCTGGGGGGAATCGAACCCCCGTCGAATGCTTGGAAGGCATCCATGCTGACCATTACACCACAGACGCTCATGTGAGAGTGCTCTTACTGAGCGGTTTCGTGCCCGAGCACTCATTCTTTTCACAAATTTGCAAAATGTCATGCGTCTGGGGGGAATCGAACCCCCGTCGAATGCTTGGAAGGCATCCATGCTGACCATTACACCACAGACGCTTGTTCTTGATCTCCCAGAAATCGGATATGCGCAGGCTTGATCTGGACAACGGAGAAAGGAAAAGGAATGCCTATGACAGGAATCGAACCTGTGTCGCCACGGCCACAACGTGGAGTACTAACCACTATACTACATAGGCCAATAACTGAGCTAAAATAATTGCGTGATGATGTTACATTCATACACATACTCTCATACTCATACATACACAATAAGTTGCAAGTTGCAAGTGGCTAAAAAATGAAACACTTCCAGGACCTTCAAGACTGTTTTCCGTTCTCCCACGATCAACTTTATTCGAAGTTGGTCAGACAAAAGTTTTTCGTGAGCGACGACGTTTACAAAAAGGAAATGCCTATGACAGGAATCGAACCTGTGTCGCCACGGCCACAACGTGGAGTACTAACCACTATACTACATAGGCCGAGAGAACGGTTGTCTAATAGCGTGGAAGTGTTGGCAAAAGGCGCCGACAAAGATTGCAAGGTACGTCCGCGAAATGATGAAAGAATCAGTAGCATTGATCCAAAAATAGCAAAATTACAGCCCCGTACGGGACTCGAACCCGTGGCCGTTAGATTAAAAGTCTAACGCTCTACCAACTGAGCTAACGAGGCTTCAGATTCCTCTCCATTCTCCGCCGATATTCGATCGCACGCTGCAAAAGCACGCGAGTAGTGATGCTGAAATTATTTTTAATAGGGCAAAACGTTATGCGTCTGGGGGGAATCGAACCCCCGTCGAATGCTTGGAAGGCATCCATGCTGACCTTTACACCACAGACGCTCATGTGAGAGTGCTCTTACTGAGCGGTTTCGTGCCCGAGCACTCATTCTTTTCACAAATTTGCAAAATGTCATGCGTCTGGGGGAAATCGAACCCCCGTCGAATGCTTGGAAGGCATCCATGCTGACCATTACACCACAGACGCTTGTTCTTGATCTCCCAGAAATCGGATATGCGCAGGCTTGATCTGGACAACGGAGAAAGGAAAAGGAATGCCTATGACAGGAATCGAACCTGTGTCGCCACGGCCACAACGTGGAGTACTAACCACTATACTACATAGGCCAATAACTGAGTAACTGAGCTAAAATAATTGCGTGATGATGTTACATTCATACACATACTCTCATACTCATACATACACAATAAGTTGCAAGTTGCAAGGTGGCTAAAAAATGAAACCACTTCCAGGACCTTCAAGACTGTTTTCCGTTCTCCCACGATCAACTTTATTCGAAGTTGGTCAGACAAAAGTTTTTCGTGAGCGACGACGTTTACAAAAAGGAAATGCCTATGACAGGAATCGAACCTGTGTCGCCACGGCCACAACGTGGAGTACTAACCACTATACTACATAGGCCGATGAGAACGGCTGTCTAATAGCGTGGAAGTGTTGGCAAAAGGCGCCGACAAAGATTGCAAGGTACGTCCGCGAGAATGATGAAAGAATCAGTAGCATTGATCCAAAAATAGCAAAATTACAGCCCCGTACGGGACTCGAACCCGTGGCCGTTAGATTAAAAGTCTAACGCTCTACCAACTGAGCTAACGAGGCTTCAGATTCCTCTCCATTCTCCGCCGATATTCGATCGCACGCTGCAAAAGCACGCGAGTAGTGATGCTGAAATTATTTTTAATAGGGCAAAACGTTATGCGTCTGGGGGGAATCGAACCCCCGTCGAATGCTTGGAAGGCATCCATGCTGACCTTTACACCACAGACGCTCATGTGAGAGTGCTCTTACTGAGCGGTTTCGTGCCCGAGCACTCATTCTTTTCAGAAATTTGCAAAATGTCATGCGTCTGGGGGGAATCGAACCCCCGTCGAATGCTTGGAAGGCATCCATGCTGACGCATTACACCACAGACGCTTGTTCTTGATCTACCAGAAATCGGATATGCGCAGGCTTGATCTGGACAACGGAGAAAGGAAAAGGAATGGCCTATGACAGGAATCGAACCTGTGTCGCCACGGCCACAACGTGGAGTACTAACCACTATACTACATAGGCCAATAACTGAGCTAAAATAATTGCGTGATGATGTTACATTCATACACATACTCTCATACTCATACATACACAATAAGTTGCAAGTTGCAAGTGGCTAAAAAATGAAACACTTCCAGGACCTCAAGACTGTTTTCCGTTCTCCCACGATCAACTTTATTCGAAGTTGGTCAGACAAAAGTTTTTCGTGAGCGACGACGTTTACAAAAAGGAAATGCCTATGACAGGAATCGAACCTGTGTCGCCACGGCCACAACGTGGAGTACTAACCACTATACTACATAGGCCGAGAGAACGGTTGTCTAATAGCGTGGAAGTGTTGGCAAAAGGCGCCGACAAAGATTGCAAGGTACGTCCGCGAAATGATGAAAGAATCAGTAGCATTGATCCAAAAATAGCAAAATTACAGCCCCGTACGGGACTCGAACCCGTGGCCGTTAGATTAAAAGTCTAACGCTCTACCAACTGAGCTAACGAGGCTTCAGATTCCTCTCCATTCTCCGCCGATATTCGATCGCACGCTGCAAAAGCACGCGAGTAGTGATGCTGAAATTATTTTTAATAGGGCAAAACGTTATGCGTCTGGGGGGAATCGAACCCCCGTCGAATGCTTGGAAGGCATCCATGCTGACCTTTACACCACAGACGCTCATGTGAGAGTGCTCTTACTGAGCGGTTTCGTGCCCGAGCACTCATTCTTTTCAGAAATTTGCAAAATGTCATGCGTCTGGGGGGAATCGAACCCCGTCGAATGCTTGGAAGGCATCCATGCTGACCATTACACCACAGACGCTTGTTCTTGATCTCCCAGAAATCGGATATGCGCAGGCTTGATCTGGACAACGGAGAAAGGAAAAGGAATGCCTATGACAGGAATCGAACCTGTGTCGCCACGGCCACAACGTGGAGTACTAACCACTATACTACATAGGCCAATAACTGAGCTAAAATAATTGCGTGATGATGTTACATTCATACACATACTCTCATACTCATACATACACAATAAGTTGCAAGTTGCAAGTGGCTAAAAAATGAAACACTTCCAGGACCTTCAAGACTGTTTTCCGTTCTCCCACGATCAACTTTATTCGAAGTTGGTCAGACAAAAGTTTTTCGTGAGCGACGACGTTTACAAAAAGGAAATGCCTATGACAGAATCGAACCTGTGTCGCCACGGCCACAACGTGGAGTACTAACCACTATACTACATAGGCCGAGAGAACGGCTGTCTAATAGCGTGGAAGTGTTGGCAAAAGGCGCCGACAAAGATTGCAAGGTACGTCCGCGAAATGATGAAAGAATCAGTAGCATTGATCCAAAAATAGCAAAATTACAGCCCCGTACGGGACTCGAACCCGTGGCCGTTAGATTACCAACTGAGCTAACGAGGCTTCAGATTCCTCTCCATTCTCCGCCGATATTCGATCGCACGCTGCAAAAGCACGCGAGTAGTGATGCTGAAATTATTTTTAATAGGGCAAAACGTTATGCGTCTGGGGGAATCGAACCCCCGTCGAATGCTTGGAAGGCATCCATGCTGACCTTTACACCACAGACGCTCATGTGAGAGTGCTCTTACTGAGCGGTTTCGTGCCCGAGCACTCATTCTTTTCAGAAATTTGCAAAATGTCATGCGTCTGGGGGAATCGAACCCCCGTCGAATGCTTGGAAGGCATCCATGCTGACCATTACACCACAGACGCTTGTTCTTGATCTCCCAGAAATCGGATATGCGCAGGCTTGATCTGGACAACGGAGAAAGGAAAAGGAATGCCTATGACAGGAATCGAACCTGTGTCGCCACGGCCACAACGTGGAGTACTAACCACTATACTACATAGGCCAATAACTGAGCTAAAATAATTGCGTGATGATGTTACATTCATACACATACTCTCATACTCATACATACACAATAAGTTGCAAGTTGCAAGTGGCTAAAAAATGAAACACTTCCAGGACCTCAAGACTGTTTTCCGTTCTCCCACGATCAACTTTATTCGAAGTTGGTCAGACAAAAGTTTTTCGTGAGCGACGACGTTTACAAAAAGGAAATGCCTATGACAGGAATCGAACCTGTGTCGCCACGGCCACAACGTGGAGTACTAACCACTATACTACATAGGCCGAGAGAACGGCTGTCTAATAGCGTGGAAGTGTTGGCAAAAGGCGCCGACAAAGATTGCAAGGTACGTCCGCGAAATGATGAAAGAATCAGTAGCATTGATCCAAAAATAGCAAAATTACAGCCCCGTACGGGACTCGAACCCGTGGCCGTTAGATTAAAAGTCTAACGCTCTACCAACTGAGCTAACGAGGCTTCAGATTCCTCTCCATTCTCCGCCGATATTCGATCGCACGCTGCAAAAGCACGCGAGTAGTGATGCTGAAATTATTTTTAATAGGGCAAAACGTTATGCGTCTGGGGGAATCGAACCCCCGTCGAATGCTTGGAAGGCATCCATGCTGACCATTACACCACAGACGCTCATGTGAGAGTGCTCTTACTGAGCGGTTTCGTGCCCGAGCACTCATTCTTTTCACAAATTTGCAAAATGTCATGCGTCTGGGGGGAATCGAACCCCGTCGAATGCTTGGAAGGCATCCATGCTGACCATTACACCACAGACGCTTGTTCTTGATCTCCCAGAAATCGGATATGCGCAGGCTTGATCTGGACAACGGAGAAAGGAAAAGGAATCAGACGCTCATGTGAGAGTGCTCTTACTGAGCGGTTTCGTGCCCGAGCACTCATTCTTTTCACAAATTTGCAAAATGTCATGCGTCTGGGGGGAATCGAACCCCCGTCGAATGCTTGGAAGGCATCCATGCTGACCATTACACCACAGACGCTTGTTCTTGATCTCCCAGAAATCGGATATGCGCAGGCTTGATCTGGACAACGGAGAAAGGAAAAGGAATGCCTATGACAGGAATCGAACCTGTGTCGCCACGGCCACAACGTGGAGTACTAACCACTATACTACATAGGCCAATAACTGAGCTAAAATAATTGCGTGATGATGTTACATTCATACACATACTCTCATACTCATACATACACAATAAGTTGCAAGTTGCAAGTGGCTAAAAAATGAAACACTTCCAGGACCTTCAAGACTGTTTTCCGTTCTCCCACGATCAACTTTATTCGAAGTTGGTCAGACAAAAGTTTTTCGTGAGCGACGACGTTTACAAAAAGGAAATGCCTATGACAGGAATCGAACCTGTGTCGCCACGGCCACACGTGGAGTACTAACCACTATACTACATAGGCCGAGAGAACGGCTGTCTAATAGCGTGGAAGTGTGGCAAAAGGCGCCGACAAAGATTGCAAGGTACGTCCGCGAAATGATGAAAGAATCAGTAGCATTGATCCAAAAATAGCAAAATTACAGCCCCGTACGGGACTCGAACCCGTGGCCGTTAGATTAAAGTCTAACGCTCTACCAACTGAGCTAACGAGGCTTCAGATTCCTCTCCATTCTCCGCCGATATTCGATCGCACGCTGCAAAAGCACGCGAGTAGTGATGCTGAAATTATTTTTAATAGGGCAAAACGTTATGCGTCTGGGGGAATCGAAACCCCGTCGAATGCTTGGAAGGCATCCATGCTGACCATTACACCACAGACCGCTCATGTGAGAGTGCTCTTACTGAGCGGTTTCGCTGCCCGAGCACTCATTCTTTTCACAAATTTGCAAATGTCATGCGTCTGGGGGGAATCGAACCCCCGTCGAATGCTTGGAAGGCATCCATGCTGACCATTACACCACAGACGCTTGTTCTTGATCTCCCAGAAATCGGATATGCGCAGGCTTGATCTGGACAACGGAGAAAGGAAAAGGAATGCCTATGACAGGAATCGAACCTGTGTCGCCACGGCCACAACGTGGAGTACTAACCACTATACTACATAGGCCAATAACTGAGCTGAAGTAATTGCGTGATGATGTTACATTCATACACATACTCTCATACTCATACATACACAATAAGTTGCAAGTTGCAAGTGGCTAAAAAATGAAACACTTCCAGGACCTTCAAGACTGTTTTCCGTTCTCCCACGATCAACTTTATTCGAAGTTGGTCAGACAAAAGTTTTTCGTGAGCGACGACGTTTACAAAAAGGAAATGCCTATGACAGGAATCGAACCTGTGTCGCCACGGCCACAACGTGGAGTACTAACCACTATACTACATTATCTTTCAAAAGTACTTCCAAGTAAAGTAGTTGGTTCTGTACTGTTGTCTCAGTTGAGCAAAAGGACTGACATGTTTTCAATGGAGACATGTGCAACAGGCTCTCTCTCTCATACCAGTGCAAAGCGGCCATATTATAATGAACGCGTTTACAAAGTTATGCAGTTATTATCTAAAAACACAACTTCTGTTGTAACATAACACGTCGAATAATGCTGAGAGCCTGTTTGCACATGTCTCCATTGAAAACATGTCAGTCCTTTTGCTCAACTGAGACAACAGTACAAACCAACTACTTTTACTTGGAAGTACTTTTGAAAGATAATATCTGTCCTTTTCTTAAGTTTTGTTTCACAAAATTATATTTTATACACGTTCGCGATTCGCTGCGAGGATACCGACGCGCACCCGCTATTCGCCTCTCTCTCTCACTCACTCACAGAGGGGGCGGGGCGAAAGCGATTGTCCGACGCCCCGCCCGCCCGCCCGACACCAATCTCAATCCGCACTCGAATGCGGACTCTCCGTATCTCGCTTCAAATTCAATCAAACTCAATACAACTTTCTATAACTCTATCGAATAGAGATGTGAATGCAATGTAACAGTGGAAATCACTTCAAATGAGGAAAAGTGCTTCATCCGGGAAAAGTCGTTTTTGAGCATTCTAGCGCGCGGGGACATCCAGTACAAACGAGAGGCGCTGGCGCGCCCTCTCTAATAGGCCGAGAGAACGGCTGTCTAATAGCGTGGAAGTGTTGGCAAAAGGCGCCGACAAAGATTGCAAGGTACGTCCGCGAAATGATGAAAGAATCAGTAGCATTGATCCAAAAATAGCAAAATTACAGCCCCGTACGGGACTCGAACCCGTGGCTGTTAGATTAAAAGTCTAACGCTCTACCCAACTGAGCTAACGAGGCTTCAGATTCCTCTCCATTCTCCGCCGATATTCGATCGCACGCTGCAAAAGCACGCGAGTAGTGATGCTGAAATTATTTTTAATAGGGCAAAACGTTATGCGTCTGGGGGAATCGAACCCCCGTCGAATGCTTGGAAGGCATCCATGCTGACCATTACACCACAGACGCTCATGTGAGAGTGCTCTTACTGAGCGGTTTCGTGCCCGAGCACTCATTCTTTTCACAAATTTGCAAAATGTCATGCGTCTGGGGGAATCGAACCCCCGTCGAATGCTTGAAGGCATCCATGCTGACCATTACACCACAGACGCTTGTTCTTGATCTCCCAGAAATCGATATGCGCAGCTTGATCTGGACAACGGAGAAAGGAAAAGGAATGCCTATGACAGAATCGAACCTGTGTCGCCACGGCCACAACGTGAGTACTAACCACTATACTACATAGGCCAATAACTGAGCTAAAATAATTGCGTGATGATGTTACATTCATACACATACTCTCATACTCATACATACACAATAAGTTGCAAGTTGCAAGTGGCTAAAAAATGAAACACTTCCAGGACCTTCAAGACTGTTTTCCGTTCTCCCACGATCAACTTTATTCGAAGTTGGTCAGACAAAAGTTTTTCGTGAGCGACGACGTTTACAAAAAGGAAATGCCTATGACAGGAATCGAACCTGTGTCGCCACGGCCACAACGTGGAGTACTAACCACTATACTACATAGGCCGAGAGAACGGCTGTCTAATAGCGTGGAAGTGTGGCAAAAGGCGCCGACAAAGATTGCAAGGTACGTCCGCGAAATGATGAAAGAATCAGTAGCATTGATCCAAAAATAGCAAAATTACAGCCCCGTACGGGACTCGAACCCGTGGCCGTTAGATTAAAAGTCTAACGCTCTACCAACTGAGCTAACGAGGCTTCAGATTCCTCTCCATTCTCCGCCGATATTCGATCGCACGCTGCAAAAGCACGCGAGTAGTGATGCTGAAATTATTTTTAATAGGCAGTACTTTTGAAAGATAATATCTGTCCTTTTCTTAAGTTTTGTTTCACAAAATTATATTTTCATACACGTTCGCGATTCGCTGCGAGGATACCGACGCGCACCCGCTATTCGCGGACTCTCCGTATCTCGCTTCAAATTCAATCAAACCGACAATACAACCGCTATAACTCCAATCGAATAGAGAATAGCGGAATGCATGTTCACAGTGGAAATCTCAATACACTTAACAAAAATAGGAAAAGTGCTAACAGTGGAAATCACTTCCGGGAAAAGTCGTTCATCCGGGAAAAGTCGTTTTTGAGCATTCTAGCGCGCGGGGACATCCAGTACAAACGAGAGGGCGCTGGCGCGCCCTCTCTAATAGGCCGAGAGAACGGCTGTCTAATAGCGTGGAAGTGTTGGCAAAAGGCGCCGACAAAGATTGCAAGGTACGTCCGCGAAATGATGAAAGAATCAGTAGCATTGATCCAAAAATAGCAAAATTACAGCCCCGTACGGGACTCGAACCCGTGGCTGTTAGATTAAAAGTCTAACGCTCTACCAACTGAGCTAACGAGGCTTCAGATTCCTCTCCATTCTCCGCCGATATTCGATCGCACGCTGCAAAAGCACGCGAGTAGTGATGCTGAAATTATTTTTAATAGGGCAAAACGTTATGCGTCTGGGGGGAATCGAACCCCCGTCGAATGCTTGGAAGGCATCCATGCTGACCATTACACCACAGACGCTCATGTGAGAGTGCTCTTACTGAGCGGTTTCGTGCCCGAGCACTCATTCTTTTCACAAATTTGCAAAATGTCATGCGTCTGGGGGGAATCGAACCCCCGTCGAATGCTTGGAAGGCATCCATGCTGACCATTACACCACAGACGCTTGTTCTTGATCTCCCAGAAATCGGATATGCGCAGGCTTGATCTGGACAACGGAGAAGGAAAAGGAATGCCTATGACAGGAATCGAACCTGTGTCGCCACGGCCACAACGTGGAGTACTAACCACTATACTACATAGGCCAATAACTGAGCTAAAATAATTGCGTGATGATGTTACATTCATACACATACTCTCATACTCATACATACACAATAAGTTGCAAGTTGCAAGTGGCTAAAAAATGAAACACTTCCAGGACCTTCAAGACTGTTTTCCGTTCTCCCACGATCAACTTTATTCGAAGTTGGTCAGACAAAAGTTTTTCGTGAGCGACGACGTTTACAAAAAGGAAATGCCTATGACAGGAATCGAACCTGTGTCGCCACGGCCACAACGTGGAGTACTAACCACTATACTACATAGGCCGAGAGAACGGCTGTCTAATAGCGTGGAAGTGTTGGCAAAAGGCGCCGACAAAGATTGCAAGGTACGTCCGCGAAATGATGAAAGAATCAGTAGCATTGATCCAAAAATAGCAAAATTACAGCCCCGTACGGGACTCGAACCCGTGGCCGTTAGATTAAAAGTCTAACGCTCTACCAACTGAGCTAACGAGGCTTCAGATTCCTCTCCATTCTCCGCCGATATTCGATCGCACGCTGCAAAAGCACGCGAGTAGTGATGCTGAAATTATTTTTAATAGGGCAAAACGTTATGCGTCTGGGGGGAATCGAACCCCCGTCGAATGCTTGGAAGGCATCCATGCTGACCATTACACCACAGACGCTCATGTGAGAGTGCTCTTACTGAGCGGTTTCGTGCCCGAGCACTCATTCTTTTCACAAATTTGCAAAATGTCATGCGTCTGGGGGGAATCGAACCCCCGTCGAATGCTTGGAAGGCATCCATGCTGACCATTACACCACAGACGCTTGTTCTTGATCTCCCAGAAATCGGATATGCGCAGGCTTGATCTGGACAACGGAGAAAGGAAAAGGAATGCCTATGACAGGAATCGAACCTGTGTCGCCACGGCCACAACGTGGAGTACTAACCACTATACTACATAGGCCAATAACTGAGCTAAAATAATTGCGTGATGATGTTACATTCATACACATACTCTCATACTCATACATACACAATAAGTTGCAAGTTGCAAGTGGCTAAAAAATGAAACACTTCCAGGACCTTCAAGACTGTTTTCCGTTCTCCCACGATCAACTTTATTCGAAGTTGGTCAGACAAAAGTTTTTCGTGAGCGACGACGTTTACAAAAAGGAAATGCCTATGACAGGAATCGAACCTGTGTCGCCACGGCCACAACGTGGAGTACTAACCACTATACTACATAGGCCGAGAGAACGGCTGTCTAATAGCGTGGAAGTGTTGGCAAAAGGCGCCGACAACGATTGCAAGGTACGTCCGCGAAATGATGAAAGAATCAGTAGCATTGATCCAAAAATAGCAAAATTACAGCCCCGTACGGGACTCGAACCCGTGGCCGTTAGATTAAAAGTCTAACGCTCTACCAACTGAGCTAACGAGGCTTCAGATTCCTCTCCATTCTCCGCCGATATTCGATCGCACGCTGCAAAAGCACGCGAGTAGTGATGCTGAAATTATTTTTAATAGGGCAAAACGTTATGCGTCTGGGGGGAATCGAACCCCCGTCGAATGCTTGGAAGGCATCCATGCTGACCATTACACCACAGACGCTCATGTGAGAGTGCTCTTACTGAGCGGTTTCGTGCCCGAGCACTCATTCTTTTCACAAATTTGCAAAATGTCATGCGTCTGGGGGGAATCGAACCCCCGTCGAATGCTTGGAAGGCATCCATGCTGACCATTACACCACAGACGCTTGTTCTTGATCTCCCAGAAATCGGATATGCGCAGGCTTGATCTGGACAACGGAGAAAGGAAAAGGAATGCCTATGACAGGAATCGAACCTGTGTCGCCACGGCCACAACGTGGAGTACTAACCACTATACTACATAGGCCAATAACTGAGCTGAAGTAATTGCGTGATGATGTTACATTCATACACATACTCTCATACTCATACATACACAATAAGTTGCAAGTTGCAAGTGGCTAAAAAATGAAACACTTCCAGGACCTTCAAGACTGTTTTCCGTTCTCCCACGATCAACTTTATTCGAAGTTGGTCAGACAAAAGTTTTTCGTGAGCGACGACGTTTACAAAAAGGAAATGCCTATGACAGGAATCGAACCTGTGTCGCCACGGCCACAACGTGGAGTACTAACCACTATACTACATAGGCCGAGAGAACGGCTGTCTAATAGCGTGGAAGTGTTGGCAAAAGGCGCCGACAAAGATTGCAAGGTACGTCCGCGAAATGATGAAAGAATCAGTAGCATTGATCCAAAAATAGCAAAATTACAGCCCCGTACGGGACTCGAACCCGTGGCCGTTAGATTAAAAGTCTAACGCTCTACCAACTGAGCTAACGAGGCTTCAGATTCCTCTCCATTCTCCGCCGATATTCGATCGCACGCTGCAAAAGCACGCGAGTAGTGATGCTGAAATTATTTTTAATAGGGCAAAACGTTATGCGTCTGGGGGGGAATCGAACCCCCGTCGAATGCTTGGAAGGCATCCATGCTGACCATTACACCACAGACGCTCATGTGAGAGTGCTCTTACTGAGCGGTTTCGTGCCCGAGCACTCATTCTTTTCACAAATTTGCAAAATGTCATGCGTCTGGGGGGAATCGAACCCCCGTCGAATGCTTGGAAGGCATCCATGCTGACCATTACACCACAGACGCTTGTTCTTGATCTCCCAGAAATCGGATATGCGCAGGCTTGATCTGGACAACGGAGAAAGGAAAAGGAATGCCTATGACAGGAATCGAACCTGTGTCGCCACGGCCACAACGTGGAGTACTAACCACTATACTACATAGGCCAATAACTGAGCTAAAATAATTGCGTGATGATGTTACATTCATACACATACTCTCATACTCATACATACACAATAAGTTGCAAGTTGCAAGTGGCTAAAAAATGAAACACTTCCAGGACCTTCAAGACTGTTTTCCGTTCTCCCACGATCAACTTTATTCGAAGTTGGTCAGACAAAAGTTTTTCGTGAGCGACGACGTTTACAAAAAGGAAATGCCTATGACAGGAATCGAACCTGTGTCGCCACGGCCACAACGTGGAGTACTAACCACTATACTACATAGGCCGAGAGAACGGCTGTCTAATAGCGTGGAAGTGTTGGCAAAAGGCGCCGACAAAGATTGCAAGGTACGTCCGCGAAATGATGAAAGAATCAGTAGCATTGATCCAAAAATAGCAAAATTACAGCCCCGTACGGGACTCGAACCCGTGGCCGTTAGATTAAAAGTCTAACGCTCTACCAACTGAGCTAACGAGGCTTCAGATTCCTCTCCATTCTCCGCCGATATTCGATCGCACGCTACAAAAGCACGCGAGTAGTGATGCTGAAATTATTTTTAATAGGGCAAAACGTTATGCGTCTGGGGGGAATCGAACCCCCGTCGAATGCTTGGAAGGCATCCATGCTGACCATTACACCACAGACGCTCATGTGAGAGTGCTCTTACTGAGCGGTTTCGTGCCCGAGCACTCATTCTTTTCACAAATTTGCAAAATGTCATGCGTCTGGGGGGAATCGAACCCCCGTCGAATGCTTGGAAGGCATCCATGCTGACCATTACACCACAGACGCTTGTTCTTGATCTCCCAGAAATCGGATATGCGCAGGCTTGATCTGGACAACGGAGAAAGGAAAAGGAATGCCTATGACAGGAATCGAACCTGTGTCGCCACGGCCACAACGTGGAGTACTAACCACTATACTACATAGGCCAATAACTGAGCTAAAATAATTGCGTGATGATGTTACATTCATACACATACTCTCATACTCATACATACACAATAAGTTGCAAGTTGCAAGTGGCTAAAAAATGAAACACTTCCAGGACCTTCAAGACTGTTTTCCGTTCTCCCACGATCAACTTTATTCGAAGTTGGTCAGACAAAAGTTTTTCGTGAGCGACGACGTTTACAAAAAGGAAATGCCTATGACAGGAATCGAACCTGTGTCGCCACGGCCACAACGTGGAGTACTAACCACTATACTACATAGGCCGAGAGAACGGCTGTCTAATAGCGTGGAAGTGTTGGCAAAAGGCGCCGACAAAGATTGCAAGGTACGTCCGCGAAATGATGAAAGAATCAGTAGCATTGATCCAAAAATAGCAAAATTACAGCCCCGTACGGGACTCGAACCCGTGGCCGTTAGATTAAAAGTCTAACGCTCTACCAACTGAGCTAACGAGGCTTCAGATTCCTCTCCATTCTCCGCCGATATTCGATCGCACGCTGCAAAAGCACGCGAGTAGTGATGCTGAAATTATTTTTAATAGGGCAAAACGTTATGCGTCTGGGGGGAATCGAACCCCCGTCGAATGCTTGGAAGGCATCCATGCTGACCATTACACCACAGACGCTCATGTGAGAGTGCTCTTACTGAGCGGTTTCGTGCCTGAGCACTCATTCTTTTCACAAATTTGCAAAATGTCATGCGTCTGGGGGGAATCGAACCCCCGTCGAATGCTTGGAAGGCATCCATGCTGACCATTACACCACAGACGCTTGTTCTTGATCTCCCAGAAATCGGATATGCGCAGGCTTGATCTGGACAACGGAGAAAGGAAAAGGAATGCCTATGACAGGAATCGAACCTGTGTCGCCACGGCCACAACGTGGAGTACTAACCACTATACTACATAGGCCAATAACTGAGCTAAAATAATTGCGTGATGATGTTACATTCATACACATACTCTCATACTCATACATACACAATAAGTTGCAAGTTGCAAGTGGCTAAAAAATGAAACACTTCCAGGACCTTCAAGACTGTTTTCCGTTCTCCCACGATCAACTTTATTCGAAGTTGGTCAGACAAAAGTTTTTCGTGAGCGACGACGTTTACAAAAAGGAAATGCCTATGACAGGAATCGAACCTGTGTCGCCACGGCCACAACGTGGAGTACTAACCACTATACTACATAGGCCGAGAGAACGGCTGTCTAATAGCGTGGAAGTGTTGGCAAAAGGCGCCGACAAAGATTGCAAGGTACGTCCGCGAAATGATGAAAGAATCAGTAGCATTGATCCAAAAATAGCAAAATTACAGCCCCGTACGGGACTCGAACCCGTGGCCGTTAGATTAAAAGTCTAACGCTCTACCAACTGAGCTAACGAGGCTTCAGATTCCTCTCCATTCTCCGCCGATATTCGATCGCACGCTGCAAAAGCACGCGAGTAGTGATGCTGAAATTATTTTTAATAGGGCAAAACGTTATGCGTCTGGGGGGAATCGAACCCCCGTCGAATGCTTGGAAGGCATCCATGCTGACCATTACACCACAGACGCTCATGTGAGAGTGCTCTTACTGAGCGGTTTCGTGCCCGAGCACTCATTCTTTTCACAAATTTGCAAAATGTCATGCGTCTGGGGGGAATCGAACCCCCGTCGAATGCTTGGAAGGCATCCATGCTGACCATTACACCACAGACGCTTGTTCTTGATCTCCCAGAAATCGGATATGCGCAGGCTTGATCTGGACAACGGAGAAAGGAAAAGGAATGCCTATGACAGGAATCGAACCTGTGTCGCCACGGCCACAACGTGGAGTACTAACCACTATACTACATAGGCCAATAACTGAGCTAAAATAATTGCGTGATGATGTTACATTCATACACATACTCTCATACTCATACATACACAATAAGTTGCAAGTTGCAAGTGGCTAAAAAATGAAACACTTCCAGGACCTTCAAGACTGTTTTCCGTTCTCCCACGATCAACTTTATTCGAAGTTGGTCAGACAAAAGTTTTTCGTGAGCGACGACGTTTACAAAAAGGAAATGCCTATGACAGGAATCGAACCTGTGTCGCCACGGCCACAACGTGGAGTACTAACCACTATACTACATAGGCCGAGAGAACGGCTGTCTAATAGCGTGGAAGTGTTGGCAAAAGGCGCCGACAAAGATTGCAAGGTACGTCCGCGAAATGATGAAAGAATCAGTAGCATTGATCCAAAAATAGCAAAATTACAGCCCCGTACGGGACTCGAACCCGTGGCCGTTAGATTAAAAGTCTAACGCTCTACCAACTGAGCTAACGAGGCTTCAGATTCCTCTCCATTCTCCGCCGATATTCGATCGCACGCTGCAAAAGCACGCGAGTAGTGATGCTGAAATTATTTTTAATAGGGCAAAACGTTATGCGTCTGGGGGGAATCGAACCCCCGTCGAATGCTTGGAAGGCATCCATGCTGACCATTACACCACAGACGCTCATGTGAGAGTGCTCTTACTGAGCGGTTTCGTGCCCGAGCACTCATTCTTTTCACAAATTTGCAAAATGTCATGCGTCTGGGGGGAATCGAACCCCCGTCGAATGCTTGGAAGGCATCCATGCTGACCATTACACCACAGACGCTTGTTCTTGATCTCCCAGAAATCGGATATGCGCAGGCTTGATCTGGACAACGGAGAAAGGAAAAGGAATGCCTATGACAGGAATCGAACCTGTGTCGCCACGGCCACAACGTGGAGTACTAACCACTATACTACATAGGCCAATAACTGAGCTAAAATAATTGCGTGATGATGTTACATTCATACACATACTCTCATACTCATACATACACAATAAGTTGCAAGTTGCAAGTGGCTAAAAAATGAAACACTTCCAGGACCTTCAAGACTGTTTTCCGTTCTCCCACGATCAACTTTATTCGAAGTTGGTCAGACAAAAGTTTTTCGTGAGCGACGACGTTTACAAAAAGGAAATGCCTATGACAGGAATCGAACCTGTGTCGCCACGGCCACAACGTGGAGTACTAACCACTATACTACATAGGCCGAGAGAACGGCTGTCTAATAGCGTGGAAGTGTTGGCAAAAGGCGCCGACAAAGATTGCAAGGTACGTCCGCGAAATGATGAAAGAATCAGTAGCATTGATCCAAAAATAGCAAAATTACAGCCCCGTACGGGACTCGAACCCGTGGCCGTTAGATTAAAAGTCTAACGCTCTACCAACTGAGCTAACGAGGCTTCAGATTCCTCTCCATTCTCCGCCGATATTCGATCGCACGCTGCAAAAGCACGCGAGTAGTGATGCTGAAATTATTTTAATAGGGCAAAACGTTATGCGTCTGGGGGGAATCGAACCCCCGTCGAATGCTTGGAAGGCATCCATGCTGACCATTACACCACAGACGCTCATGTGAGAGTGCTCTTACTGAGCGGTTTCGTGCCCGAGCACTCATTCTTTTCACAAATTTGCAAAATGTCATGCGTCTGGGGGGAATCGAACCCCCGTCGAATGCTTGGAAGGCATCCATGCTGACCATTACACCACAGACGCTTGTTCTTGATCTCCCAGAAATCGGATATGCGCAGGCTTGATCTGGACAACGGAGAAAGGAAAAGGAATGCCTATGACAGGAATCGAACCTGTGTCGCCACGGCCACAACGTGGAGTACTAACCACTATACTACATAGGCCAATAACTGAGCTAAAATAATTGCGTGATGATGTTACATTCATACACATACTCTCATACTCATACATACACAATAAGTTGCAAGTTGCAAGTGGCTAAAAAATGAAACACTTCCAGGACCTTCAAGACTGTTTTCCGTTCTCCCACGATCAACTTTATTCGAAGTTGGTCAGACAAAAGTTTTTCGTGAGCGACGACGTTTACAAAAAGGAAATGCCTATGACAGGAATCGAACCTGTGTCGCCACGGCCACAACGTGGAGTACTAACCACTATACTACATAGGCCGAGAGAACGGCTGTCTAATAGCGTGGAAGTGTTGGCAAAAGGCGCCGACAAAGATTGCAAGGTACGTCCGCGAAATGATGAAAGAATCAGTAGCATTGATCCAAAAATAGCAAAATTACAGCCCCGTACGGGACTCGAACCCGTGGCCGTTAGATTAAAAGTCTAACGCTCTACCAACTGAGCTAACGAGGCTTCAGATTCCTCTCCATTCTCCGCCGATATTCGATCGCACGCTGCAAAAGCACGCGAGTAGTGATGCTGAAATTATTTTTAATAGGGCAAAACGTTATGCGTCTGGGGGGAATCGAACCCCCGTCGAATGCTTGGAAGGCATCCATGCTGACCATTACACCACAGACGCTCATGTGAGAGTGCTCTTACTGAGCGGTTTCGTGCCCGAGCACTCATTCTTTTCACAAATTTGCAAAATGTCATGCGTCTGGGGGGAATCGAACCCCCGTCGAATGCTTGGAAGGCATCCATGCTGACCATTACACCACAGACGCTTGTTCTTGATCTCCCAGAAATCGGATATGCGCAGGCTTGATCTGGACAACGGAGAAAGGAAAAGGAATGCCTATGACAGGAATCGAACCTGTGTCGCCACGGCCACAACGTGGAGTACTAACCACTATACTACATAGGCCAATAACTGAGCTAAAATAATTGCGTGATGATGTTACATTCATACACATACTCTCATACTCATACATACACAATAAGTTGCAAGTTGCAAGTGGCTAAAAAATGAAACACTTCCAGGACCTTCAAGACTGTTTTCCGTTCTCCCACGATCAACTTTATTCGAAGTTGGTCAGACAAAAGTTTTTCGTGAGCGACGACGTTTACAAAAAGGAAATGCCTATGACAGGAATCGAACCTGTGTCGCCACGGCCACAACGTGGAGTACTAACCACTATACTACATAGGCCGAGAGAACGGCTGTCTAATAGCGTGGAAGTGTTGGCAAAAGGCGCCGACAAAGATTGCAAGGTACGTCCGCGAAATGATGAAAGAATCAGTAGCATTGATCCAAAAATAGCAAAATTACAGCCCCGTACGGGACTCGAACCCGTGGCCGTTAGATTAAAAGTCTAACGCTCTACCAACTGAGCTAACGAGGCTTCAGATTCCTCTCCATTCTCCGCCGATATTCGATCGCACGCTGCAAAAGCACGCGAGTAGTGATGCTGAAATTATTTTTAATAGGGCAAAACGTTATGCGTCTGGGGGGAATCGAACCCCCGTCGAATGCTTGGAAGGCATCCATGCTGACCATTACACCACAGACGCTCATGTGAGAGTGCTCTTACTGAGCGGTTTCGTGCCCGAGCACTCATTCTTTTCACAAATTTGCAAAATGTCATGCGTCTGGGGGGAATCGAACCCCCGTCGAATGCTTGGAAGGCATCCATGCTGACCATTACACCACAGACGCTTGTTCTTGATCTCCCAGAAATCGGATATGCGCAGGCTTGATCTGGACAACGGAGAAAGGAAAAGGAATGCCTATGACAGGAATCGAACCTGTGTCGCCACGGCCACAACGTGGAGTACTAACCACTATACTACATAGGCCAATAACTGAGCTAAAATAATTGCGTGATGATGTTACATTCATACACATACTCTCATACTCATACATACACAATAAGTTGCAAGTTGCAAGTGGCTAAAAAATGAAACACTTCCAGGACCTTCAAGACTGTTTTCCGTTCTCCCACGATCAACTTTATTCGAAGTTGGTCAGACAAAAGTTTTTCGTGAGCGACGACGTTTACAAAAAGGAAATGCCTATGACAGGAATCGAACCTGTGTCGCCACGGCCACAACGTGGAGTACTAACCACTATACTACATAGGCCGAGAGAACGGCTGTCTAATAGCGTGGAAGTGTTGGCAAAAGGCGCCGACAAAGATTGCAAGGTACGTCCGCGAAATGATGAAAGAATCAGTAGCATTGATCCAAAAATAGCAAAATTACAGCCCCGTACGGGACTCGAACCCGTGGCCGTTAGATTAAAAGTCTAACGCTCTACCAACTGAGCTAACGAGGCTTCAGATTCCTCTCCATTCTCCGCCGATATTCGATCGCACGCTGCAAAAGCACGCGAGTAGTGATGCTGAAATTATTTTAATAGGGCAAAACGTTATGCGTCTGGGGGGAATCGAACCCCCGTCGAATGCTTGGAAGGCATCCATGCTGACCATTACACCACAGACGCTCATGTGAGAGTGCTCTTACTGAGCGGTTTCGTGCCCGAGCACTCATTCTTTTCACAAATTTGCAAAATGTCATGCGTCTGGGGGGAATCGAACCCCCGTCGAATGCTTGGAAGGCATCCATGCTGACCATTACACCACAGACGCTTGTTCTTGATCTCCCAGAAATCGGATATGCGCAGGCTTGATCTGGACAACGGAGAAAGGAAAAGGAATGCCTATGACAGGAATCGAACCTGTGTCGCCACGGCCACAACGTGGAGTACTAACCACTATACTACATAGGCCAATAACTGAGCTAAAATAATTGCGTGATGATGTTACATTCATACACATACTCTCATACTCATACATACACAATAAGTTGCAAGTTGCAAGTGGCTAAAAAATGAAACACTTCCAGGACCTTCAAGACTGTTTTCCGTTCTCCCACGATCAACTTTATTCGAAGTTGGTCAGACAAAAGTTTTTCGTGAGCGACGACGTTTACAAAAAGGAAATGCCTATGACAGGAATCGAACCTGTGTCGCCACGGCCACAACGTGGAGTACTAACCACTATACTACATAGGCCGAGAGAACGGCTGTCTAATAGCGTGGAAGTGTTGGCAAAAGGCGCCGACAAAGATTGCAAGGTACGTCCGCGAAATGATGAAAGAATCAGTAGCATTGATCCAAAAATAGCAAAATTACAGCCCCGTACGGGACTCGAACCCGTGGCCGTTAGATTAAAAGTCTAACGCTCTACCAACTGAGCTAACGAGGCTTCAGATTCCTCTCCATTCTCCGCCGATATTCGATCGCACGCTGCAAAAGCACGCGAGTAGTGATGCTGAAATTATTTTTAATAGGGCAAAACGTTATGCGTCTGGGGGGAATCGAACCCCCGTCGAATGCTTGGAAGGCATCCATGCTGACCATTACACCACAGACGCTCATGTGAGAGTGCTCTTACTGAGCGGTTTCGTGCCCGAGCACTCATTCTTTTCACAAATTTGCAAAATGTCATGCGTCTGGGGGGAATCGAACCCCCGTCGAATGCTTGGAAGGCATCCATGCTGACCATTACACCACAGACGCTTGTTCTTGATCTCCCAGAAATCGGATATGCGCAGGCTTGATCTGGACAACGGAGAAAGGAAAAGGAATGCCTATGACAGGAATCGAACCTGTGTCGCCACGGCCACAACGTGGAGTACTAACCACTATACTACATAGGCCAATAACTGAGCTAAAATAATTGCGTGATGATGTTACATTCATACACATACTCTCATACTCATACATACACAATAAGTTGCAAGTTGCAAGTGGCTAAAAAATGAAACACTTCCAGGACCTTCAAGACTGTTTTCCGTTCTCCCACGATCAACTTTATTCGAAGTTGGTCAGACAAAAGTTTTTCGTGAGCGACGACGTTTACAAAAAGGAAATGCCTATGACAGGAATCGAACCTGTGTCGCCACGGCCACAACGTGGAGTACTAACCACTATACTACATAGGCCGAGAGAACGGCTGTCTAATAGCGTGGAAGTGTTGGCAAAAGGCGCCGACAAAGATTGCAAGGTACGTCCGCGAAATGATGAAAGAATCAGTAGCATTGATCCAAAAATAGCAAAATTACAGCCCCGTACGGGACTCGAACCCGTGGCCGTTAGATTAAAAGTCTAACGCTCTACCAACTGAGCTAACGAGGCTTCAGATTCCTCTCCATTCTCCGCCGATATTCGATCGCACGCTGCAAAAGCACGCGAGTAGTGATGCTGAAATTATTTTTAATAGGGCAAAACGTTATGCGTCTGGGGGAATCGAACCCCCGTCGAATGCTTGGAAGGCATCCATGCTGACCATTACACCACAGACGCTCATGTGAGAGTGCTCTTACTGAGCGGTTTCGTGCCCGAGCACTCATTCTTTTCACAAATTTGCAAAATGTCATGCGTCTGGGGGGAATCGAACCCCCGTCGAATGCTTGGAAGGCATCCATGCTGACCATTACACCACAGACGATTGTTCTTGATCTCCCAGAAATCGGATATGCGCAGGCTTGATCTGGACAACGGAGAAAGGAAAAGGAATGCCTATGACAGGAATCGAACCTGTGTCGCCACGGCCACAACGTGGAGTACTAACCACTATACTACATAGGCCAATAACTGAGCTAAAATAATTGCGTGATGATGTTACATTCATACACATACTCTCATACTCATACATACACAATAAGTTGCAAGTTGCAAGTGGCTAAAAAATGAAACACTTCCAGGACCTTCAAGACTGTTTTCCGTTCTCCCACGATCAACTTTATTCGAAGTTGGTCAGACAAAAGTTTTTCGTGAGCGACGACGTTTACAAAAAGGAAATGCCTATGACAGGAATCGAACCTATGTCGCCACGGCCACAACGTGGAGTACTAACCACTATACTACATAGGCCGAGAGAACGGCTGTCTAATAGCGTGGAAGTGTTGGCAAAAGGCGCCGACAAAGATTGCAAGGTACGTCCGCGAAATGATGAAAGAATCAGTAGCATTGATCCAAAAATAGCAAAATTACAGCCCCGTACGGGACTCGAACCCGTGGCCGTTAGATTAAAAGTCTAACGCTCTACCAACTGAGCTAACGAGGCTTCAGATTCCTCTCCATTCTCCGCCGATATTCGATCGCACGCTGCAAAAGCACGCGAGTAGTGATGCTGAAATTATTTTTAATAGGGCAAAACGTTATGCGTCTGGGGGGAATCGAACCCCCGTCGAATGCTTGGAAGGCATCCATGCTGACCTTTACACCACAGACGCTCATGTGAGAGTGCTCTTACTGAGCGGTTTCGTGCCTGAGCACTCATTCTTTTCACAAATTTGCAAAATGTCATGCGTCTGGGGGGAATCGAACCCCCGTCGAATGCTTGGAAGGCATCCATGCTGACCATTACACCACAGACGCTTGTTCTTGATCTCCCAGAAATCGGATATGCGCAGGCTTGATCTGGACAACGGAGAAAGGAAAAGGAATGCCTATGACAGGAATCGAACCTGTGTCGCCACGGCCACAACGTGGAGTACTAACCACTATACTACATAGGCCAATAACTGAGCTAAAATAATTGCGTGATGATGTTACATTCATACACATACTCTCATACTCATACATACACAATAAGTTGCAAGTTGCAAGTGGCTAAAAAATGAAACACTTCCAGGACCTTCAAGACTGTTTTCCGTTCTCCCACGATCAACTTTATTCGAAGTTGGTCAGACAAAAGTTTTTCGTGAGCGACGACGTTTACAAAAAGGAAATGCCTATGACAGGAATCGAACCTGTGTCGCCACGGCCACAACGTGGAGTACTAACCACTATACTACATAGGCCGAGAGAACGGCTGTCTAATAGCGTGGAAGTGTTGGCAAAAGGCGCCGACAAAGATTGCAAGGTACGTCCGCGAAATGATGAAAGAATCAGTAGCATTGATCCAAAAATAGCAAAATTACAGCCCCGTACGGGACTCGAACCCGTGGCCGTTAGATTAAAAGTCTAACGCTCTACCAACTGAGCTAACGAGGCTTCAGATTCCTCTCCATTCTCCGCCGATATTCGATCGCACGCTGCAAAAGCACGCGAGTAGTGATGCTGAAATTATTTTTAATAGGGCAAAACGTTATGCGTCTGGGGGGAATCGAACCCCCGTCGAATGCTTGGAAGGCATCCATGCTGACCATTACACCACAGACGCTCATGTGAGAGTGCTCTTACTGAGCGGTTTCGTGCCCGAGCACTCATTCTTTTCACAAATTTGCAAAATGTCATGCGTCTGGGGGGAATCGAACCCCCGTCGAATGCTTGGAAGGCATCCATGCTGACCATTACACCACAGACGCTTGTTCTTGATCTCCCAGAAATCGGATATGCGCAGGCTTGATCTGGACAACGGAGAAAGGAAAAGGAATGCCTATGACAGGAATCGAACCTGTGTCGCCACGGCCACAACGTGGAGTACTAACCACTATACTACATAGGCCAATAACTGAGCTAAAATAATTGCGTGATGATGTTACATTCATACACATACTCTCATACTCATACATACACAATAAGTTGCAAGTTGCAAGTGGCTAAAAAATGAAACACTTCCAGGACCTTCAAGACTGTTTTCCGTTCTCCCACGATCAACTTTATTCGAAGTTGGTCAGACAAAAGTTTTTCGTGAGCGACGACGTTTACAAAAAGGAAATGCCTATGACAGGAATCGAACCTGTGTCGCCACGGCCACAACGTGGAGTACTAACCACTATACTACATAGGCCGAGAGAACGGCTGTCTAATAGCGTGGAAGTGTTGGCAAAAGGCGCCGACAAAGATTGCAAGGTACGTCCGCGAAATGATGAAAGAATCAGTAGCATTGATCCAAAAATAGCAAAATTACAGCCCCGTACGGGACTCGAACCCGTGGCCGTTAGATTAAAAGTCTAACGCTCTACCAACTGAGCTAACGAGGCTTCAGATTCCTCTCCATTCTCCGCCGATATTCGATCGCACGCTGCAAAAGCACGCGAGTAGTGATGCTGAAATTATTTTTAATAGGGCAAAACGTTATGCGTCTGGGGGGAATCGAACCCCCGTCGAATGCTTGGAAGGCATCCATGCTGACCATTACACCACAGACGCTCATGTGAGAGTGCTCTTACTGAGCGGTTTCGTGCCCGAGCACTCATTCTTTTCACAAATTTGCAAAATGTCATGCGTCTGGGGGGAATCGAACCCCCGTCGAATGCTTGGAAGGCATCCATGCTGACCATTACACCACAGACGCTTGTTCTTGATCTCCCAGAAATCGGATATGCGCAGGCTTGATCTGGACAACGGAGAAAGGAAAAGGAATGCCTATGACAGGAATCGAACCTGTGTCGCCACGGCCACAACGTGGAGTACTAACCACTATACTACATAGGCCAATAACTGAGCTAAAATAATTGCGTGATGATGTTACATTCATACACATACTCTCATACTCATACATACACAATAAGTTGCAAGTTGCAAGTGGCTAAAAAATGAAACACTTCCAGGACCTTCAAGACTGTTTTCCGTTCTCCCACGATCAACTTTATTCGAAGTTGGTCAGACAAAAGTTTTTCGTGAGCGACGACGTTTACAAAAAGGAAATGCCTATGACAGGAATCGAACCTGTGTCGCCACGGCCACAACGTGGAGTACTAACCACTATACTACATAGGCCGAGAGAACGGCTGTCTAATAGCGTGGAAGTGTTGGCAAAAGGCGCCGACAAAGATTGCAAGGTACGTCCGCGAAATGATGAAAGAATCAGTAGCATTGATCCAAAAATAGCAAAATTACAGCCCCGTACGGGACTCGAACCCGTGGCCGTTAGATTAAAAGTCTAACGCTCTACCAACTGAGCTAACGAGGCTTCAGATTCCTCTCCATTCTCCGCCGATATTCGATCGCACGCTGCAAAAGCACGCGAGTAGTGATGCTGAAATTATTTTAATAGGGCAAAACGTTATGCGTCTGGGGGGAATCGAACCCCCGTCGAATGCTTGGAAGGCATCCATGCTGACCATTACACCACAGACGCTCATGTGAGAGTGCTCTTACTGAGCGGTTTCGTGCCCGAGCTAGAGTTTCGTTCGGCTGCCGAAATGACGACCGAAAACACGTCATTTCGGCGAATGATCACCGATTTCGGAATTTTCGAAACGGCCGATTCCGAAATCCGATCTGTTCGGCAATGACCGAACCGACGTTTCGGAAACCTTTTCGGAATCGTTCGGCGCGGCCGTTCCTTTCGGCAGCGTTTTTCGGAATTGCCGAAAAATATTAGAATAATCTCTGGAATGAGGGATTTTCGCATGACTCGACCGTGTTCTCGAGTTGATAGTGGGGAATGAGTGAGCCATCGGTCAGTTACATTTCATCAATATTATGCAAATGTGTTTTTCGGAATTTCCGAAATGGCGCGGCCCGAGTTCGGTCATTGCCGTTTCGGCGCGCGCCGAACACGCGGTCGTTCGGTTCGGAAATTCCGAAAAGTGTTCGGTTATTTCCGAAACGGAAATTTCGAAATCGTCATTTTTCGAAAATGACCGTTTCGGAAATCGAACGAAACTCTAGCCCGAGCACTCATTCTTTTCACAAATTTGCAAAATGTCATGCGTCTGGGGGGAATCGAACCCCCGTCGAATGCTTGGAAGGCATCCATGCTGACCATTACACCACAGACGCTTGTTCTTGATCTCCCAGAAATCGGATATGCGCAGGCTTGATCTGGACAACGGAGAAAGGAAAAGGAATGCCTATGACAGGAATCGAACCTGTGTCGCCACGGCCACAACGTGGAGTACTAACCACTATACTACATAGGCCAATAACTGAGCTAAAATAATTGCGTGATGATGTTACATTCATACACATACTCTCATACTCATACATACACAATAAGTTGCAAGTTGCAAGTGGCTAAAAAATGAAACACTTCCAGGACCTTCAAGACTGTTTTCCGTTCTCCCACGATCAACTTTATTCGAAGTTGGTCAGACAAAAGTTTTTCGTGAGCGACGACGTTTACAAAAAGGAAATGCCTATGACAGGAATCGAACCTGTGTCGCCACGGCCACAACGTGGAGTACTAACCACTATACTACATAGGCCGAGAGAACGGCTGTCTAATAGCGTGGAAGTGTTGGCAAAAGGCGCCGACAAAGATTGCAAGGTACGTCCGCGAAATGATGAAAGAATCAGTAGCATTGATCCAAAAATAGCAAAATTACAGCCCCGTACGGGACTCGAACCCGTGGCCGTTAGATTAAAAGTCTAACGCTCTACCAACTGAGCTAACGAGGCTTCAGATTCCTCTCCATTCTCCGCCGATATCGATATTCGATCGCACGCTGCAAAAGCACGCGAGTAGTGATGCTGAAATTATTTTTAATAGGGCAAAACGTTATGCGTCTGGGGGAATCGAACCCCCGTCGAATGCTTGGAAGGCATCCATGCTGACCATTACACCACAGACGCTCATGTGAGAGTGCTCTTACTGAGCGGTTTCGTGCCCGAGCACTCATTCTTTTCACAAATTTGCAAAATGTTATGCGTCTGGGGGGAATCGAACCCCCGTCGAATGCTTGGAAGGCATCCATGCTGACCATTACACCACAGACGCTTGTTCTTGATCTCCCAGAAATCGGATATGCGCAGGCTTGATCTGGACAACGGAGAAAGGAAAAGGAATGCCTATGACAGGAATCGAACCTGTGTCGCCACGGCCACAACGTGGAGTACTAACCACTATACTACATAGGCCAATAACTGAGCTAAAATAATTGCGTGATGATGTTACATTCATACACATACTCTCATACTCATACATACACAATAAGTTGCAAGTTGCAAGTGGCTAAAAAATGAAACACTTCCAGGACCTTCAAGACTGTTTTCCGTTCTCCCACGATCAACTTTATTCGAAGTTGGTCAGACAAAAGTTTTTCGTGAGCGACGACGTTTACAAAAAGGACCTATGACAGGAATCGAACCTGTGTCGCCACGGCCACAACGTGGAGTACTAACCACTATACTACATAGGCCGAGAGAACGGCTGTCTAATAGCGTGGAAGTGTTGGCAAAAGGCGCCGACAAAGATTGCAAGGTACGTCCGCGAAATGATGAAAGAATCAGTAGCATTGATCCAAAAATAGCAAAATTACAGCCCCGTACGGGACTCGAACCCGTGGCCGTTAGATTAAAAGTCTAACGCTCTACCAACTGAGCTAACGAGGCTTCAGATTCCTCTCCATTCTCCGCCGATATCGATATTCGATCGCACGCTGCAAAAGCACGCGAGTAGTGATGCTGAAATTATTTTTAATAGGGCAAAACGTTATGCGTCTGGGGGAATCGAACCCCCGTCGAATGCTTGGAAGGCATCCATGCTGACCATTACACCACAGACGCTCATGTGAGAGTGCTCTTACTGAGCGGTTTCGTGCCCGAGCACTCATTCTTTTCACAAATTTGCAAAATGTCATGCGTCTGGGGGGAATCGAACCCCCGTCGAATGCTTGGAAGGCATCCATGCTGACCATTACACCACAGACGCTTGTTCTTGATCTCCCAGAAATCGGATATGCGCAGGCTTGATCTGGACAACGGAGAAAGGAAAAGGAATGCCTATGACAGGAATCGAACCTGTGTCGCCACGGCCACAACGTGGAGTACTAACCACTATACTACATAGGCCAATAACTGAGCTAAAATAATTGCGTGATGATGTTACATTCATACACATACTCTCATACTCATACATACACAATAAGTTGCAAGTTGCAAGTGGCTAAAAAATGAAACACTTCCAGGACCTTCAAGACTGTTTTTCGTGAGCGACGACGTTTACAAAAAGGAAATGCCTATGACAGGAATCGAACCTGTGTCGCCACGGCCACAACGTGGAGTACTAACCACTATACTACATAGGCCGAGAGAACGGCTGTCTAATAGCGTGGAAGTGTTGGCAAAAGGCGCCGACAAAGATTGCAAGGTACGTCCGCGAAATGATGAAAGAATCAGTAGCATTGATCCAAAAATAGCAAAATTACAGTCCCGTACGGGACTCGAACCCGTGGCCGTTAGATTAAAAGTCTAACGCTCTACCAACTGAGCTAACGAGGCTTCAGATTCCTCTCCATTCTCCGCCGATATTCGATCGCACGCTGCAAAAGCACGCGAGTAGTGATGCTGAAATTATTTTTAATAGGGCAAAACGTTATGCGTCTGGGGGGAATCGAACCCCCGTCGAATGCTTGGAAGGCATCCATGCTGACCATTACACCACAGACGCTTGTTCTTGATCTCCCAGAAATCGGATATGCGCAGGCTTGATCTGGACAACGGAGAAAGGAAAAGGAATGCCTATGACAGGAATCGAACCTGTGTCGCCACGGCCACAACGTGGAGTACTAACCACTATACTACATAGGCCAATAACTGAGCTAAAATAATTGCGTGATGATGTTACATTCATACACATACTCTCATACTCATACATACACAATAAGTTGCAAGTTGCAAGTGGCTAAAAAATGAAACACTTCCAGGACCTTCAAGACTGTTTTCCGTTCTCCCACGATCAACTTTATTCGAAGTTGGTCAGACAAAAGTTTTTCGTGAGCGACGACGTTTACAAAAAGGAAATGCCTATGACAGGAATCGAACCTGTGTCGCCACGGCCACAACGTGGAGTACTAACCACTATACTACATAGGCCGAGAGAACGGCTGTCTAATAGCGTGGAAGTGTTGGCAAAAGGCGCCGACAAAGATTGCAAGGTACGTCCGCGAAATGATGAAAGAATCAGTAGCATTGATCCAAAAATAGCAAAATTACAGCCCCGTACGGGACTCGAACCCGTGGCCGTTAGATTAAAAGTCTAACGCTCTACCAACTGAGCTAACGAGGCTTCAGATTCCTCTCCATTCTCCGCCGATATTCGATCGCACGCTGCAAAAGCACGCGAGTAGTGATGCTGAAATTATTTTTAATAGGGCAAAACGTTATGCGTCTGGGGGGAATCGAACCCCCGTCGAATGCTTGGAAGGCATCCATGCTGACCATTACACCACAGGCGCTCATGTGAGAGTGCTCTTACTGAGCGGTTTCGTGCCCGAGCACTCATTCTTTTCACAAATTTGCAAAATGTCATGCGTCTGGGGGGAATCGAACCCCCGTCGAATGCTTGGAAGGCATCCATGCTGACCATTACACCACAGACGCTTGTTCTTGATCTCCCAGAAATCGGATATGCGCAGGCTTGATCTGGACAACGGAGAAAGGAAAAGGAATGCATATGACAGGAATCGAACCTGTGTCGCCACGGCCACAACGTGGAGTACTAACCACTATACTACATAGGCCAATAACTGAGCTAAAATAATTGCGTGATGATGTTACATTCATACACATACTCTCATACTCATACATACACAATAAGTTGCAAGTTGCAAGTGGCTAAAAAATGAAACACTTCCAGGACCTTCAAGACTGTTTTCCGTTCTCCCACGATCAACTTTATTCGAAGTTGGTCAGACAAAAGTTTTTCGTGAGCGACGACGTTTACAAAAAGGAAATGCCTATGACAGGAATCGAACCTGTGTCGCCACGGCCACAACGTGGAGTACTAACCACTATACTACATAGGCCGAGAGAACGGCTGTCTCATAGCGTGGAAGTGTTGGCAAAAGGCGCCGACAAAGATTGCAAGGTACGTCCGCGAAATGATGAAAGAATCAGTAGCATTGATCCAAAAATAGCAAAATTACAGCCCCGTACGGGACTCGAACCCGTGGCCGTTAGATTAAAAGTCTAACGCTCTACCAACTGAGCTAACGAGGCTTCAGATTCCTCTCCATTCTCCGCCGATATTCGATCGCACGCTGCAAAAGCACGCGAGTAGTGATGCTGAAATTATTTTTAATAGGGCAAAACGTTATGCGTCTGGGGGGAATCGAACCCCCGTCGAATGCTTGGAAGGCATCCATGCTGACCATTACACCACAGACGCTCATGTGAGAGTGCTCTTACTGAGCGGTTTCGTGCCCGAGCACTCATTCTTTTCACAAATTTGCAAAATGTCATGCGTCTGGGGGGAATCGAACCCCCGTCGAATGCTTGGAAGGCATCCATGCTGACCATTACACCACAGACGCTTGTTCTTGATCTCCCAGAAATCGGATATGCGCAGGCTTGATCTGGACAACGGAGAAAGGAAAAGGAATGCCTATGACAGGAATCGAACCTGTGTCGCCACGGCCACAACGTGGAGTACTAACCACTATACTACATAGGCCAATAACTGAACTAAAATAATTGCGTGATGATGTTACATTCATACACATACTCTCATACTCATACATACACAATAAGTTGCAAGTTGCAAGTGGCTAAAAAATGAAACACTTCCAGGACCTTCAAGACTGTTTTCCGTTCTCCCACGATCAACTTTATTCGAAGTTGGTCAGACAAAAGTTTTTCGTGAGCGACGACGTTTACAAAAAGGAAATGCCTATGACAGGAATCGAACCTGTGTCGCCACGGCCACAACGTGGAGTACTAACCACTATACTACATAGGCCGAGAGAACGGCTGTCTAATAGCGTGGAAGTGTTGGCAAAAGGCGCCGACAAAGATTGCAAGGTACGTCCGCGAAATGATGAAAGAATCAGTAGCATTGATCCAAAAATAGCAAAATTACAGCCCCGTACGGGACTCGAACCCGTGGCCGTTAGATTAAAAGTCTAACGCTCTACCAACTGAGCTAACGAGGCTTCAGATTCCTCTCCATTCTCCGCCGATATTCGATCGCACGCTGCAAAAGCACGCGAGTAGTGATGCTGAAATTATTTTTAATAGGGCAAAACGTTATGCGTCTGGGGGGAATCGAACCCCCGTCGAATGCTTGGAAGGCATCCATGCTGACCATTACACCACAGGCGCTCATGTGAGAGTGCTCTTACTGAGCGGTTTCGTGCCCGAGCACTCATTCTTTTCACAAATTTGCAAAATGTCATGCGTCTGGGGGGAATCGAACCCCCGTCGAATGCTTGGAAGGCATCCATGCTGACCATTACACCACAGACGCTTGTTCTTGATCTCCCAGAAATCGGATATGCGCAGGCTTGATCTGGACAACGGAGAAAGGAAAAGGAATGCATATGACAGGAATCGAACCTGTGTCGCCACGGCCACAACGTGGAGTACTAACCACTATACTACATAGGCCAATAACTGAGCTAAAATAATTGCGTGATGATGTTACATTCATACACATACTCTCATACTCATACATACACAATAAGTTGCAAGTTGCAAGTGGCTAAAAAATGAAACACTTCCAGGACCTTCAAGACTGTTTTCCGTTCTCCCACGATCAACTTTATTCGAAGTTGGTCAGACAAAAGTTTTTCGTGAGCGACGACGTTTACAAAAAGGAAATGCCTATGACAGGAATCGAACCTGTGTCGCCACGGCCACAACGTGGAGTACTAACCACTATACTACATAGGCCGAGAGAACGGCTGTCTAATAGCGTGGAAGTGTTGGCAAAAGGCGCCGACAAAGATTGCAAGGTACGTCCGCGAAATGATGAAAGAATCAGTAGCATTGATCCAAAAATAGCAAAATTACAGCCCCGTACGGGACTCGAACCCGTGGCCGTTAGATTAAAAGTCTAACGCTCTACCAACTGAGCTAACGAGGCTTCAGATTCCTCTCCATTCTCCGCCGATATTCGATCGCACGCTGCAAAAGCACGCGAGTAGTGATGCTGAAATTATTTTTAATAGGGCAAAACGTTATGCGTCTGGGGGAAATAGAACCCCCGTCGAATGCTTGGAAGGCATCCATGCTGACCATTACACCACAGGCGCTCATGTGAGAGTGCTCTTACTGAGCGGTTTCGTGCCCGAGCACTCATTCTTTTCACAAATTTGCAAAATGTCATGCGTCTGGGGGGAATCGAACCCCCGTCGAATGCTTGGAAGGCATCCATGCTGACCATTACACCACAGACGCTTGTTCTTGATCTCCCAGAAATCGGATATGCGCAGGCTTGATCTGGACAACGGAGAAAGGAAAAGGAATGCATATGACAGGAATCGAACCTGTGTCGCCACGGCCACAACGTGGAGTACTAACCACTATACTACATAGGCCAATAACTGAGCTAAAATAATTGCGTGATGATGTTACATTCATACACATACTCTCATACTCATACATACACAATAAGTTGCAAGTTGCAAGTGGCTAAAAAATGAAACACTTCCAGGACCTTCAAGACTGTTTTCCGTTCTCCCACGATCAACTTTATTCGAAGTTGGTCAGACAAAAGTTTTTCGTGAGCGACGACGTTTACAAAAAGGAAATGCCTATGACAGGAATCGAACCTGTGTCGCCACGGCCACAACGTGGAGTACTAACCACTATACTACATAGGCCGAGAGAACGGCTGTCTCATAGCGTGGAAGTGTTGGCAAAAGGCGCCGACAAAGATTGCAAGGTACGTCCGCGAAATGATGAAAGAATCAGTAGCATTGATCCAAAAATAGCAAAATTACAGCCCCGTACGGGACTCGAACCCGTGGCCGTTAGATTAAAAGTCTAACGCTCTACCAACTGAGCTAACGAGGCTTCAGATTCCTCTCCATTCTCCGCCGATATTCGATCGCACGCTGCAAAAGCACGCGAGTAGTGATGCTGAAATTATTTTTAATAGGGCAAAACGTTATGCGTCTGGGGGGAATCGAACCCCCGTCGAATGCTTGGAAGGCATCCATGCTGACCATTACACCACAGACGCTCATGTGAGAGTGCTCTTACTGAGCGGTTTCGTGCCCGAGCACTCATTCTTTTCACAAATTTGCAAAATGTCATGCGTCTGGGGGGAATCGAACCCCCGTCGAATGCTTGGAAGGCATCCATGCTGACCATTACACCACAGACGCTTGTTCTTGATCTCCCAGAAATCGGATATGCGCAGGCTTGATCTGGACAACGGAGAAAGGAAAAGGAATGCCTATGACAGGAATCGAACCTGTGTCGCCACGGCCACAACGTGGAGTACTAACCACTATACTACATAGGCCAATAACTGAACTAAAATAATTGCGTGATGGTGTTACATTCATACACATACTCTCATACTCATACATACACAATAAGTTGCAAGTTGCAAGTGGCTAAAAAATGAAACACTTCCAGGACCTTCAAGACTGTTTTCCGTTCTCCCACGATCAACTTTATTCGAAGTTGGTCAGACAAAAGTTTTTCGTGAGCGACGACGTTTACAAAAAGGAAATGCCTATGACAGGAATCGAACCTGTGTCGCCACGGCCACAACGTGGAGTACTAACCACTATACTACATAGGCCGAGAGAACGGCTGTCTAATAGCGTGGAAGTGTTGGCAAAAGGCGCCGACAAAGATTGCAAGGTACGTCCGCGAAATGATGAAAGAATCAGTAGCATTGATCCAAAAATAGCAAAATTACAGCCCCGTACGGGACTCGAACCCGTGGCCGTTAGATTAAAAGTCTAACGCTCTACCAACTGAGCTAACGAGGCTTCAGATTCCTCTCCATTCTCCGCCGATATTCGATCGCACGCTGCAAAAGCACGCGAGTAGTGATGCTGAAATTATTTTTAATAGGGCAAAACGTTATGCGTCTGGGGGGAATCGAACCCCCGTCGAATGCTTGGAAGGCATCCATGCTGACCATTACACCACAGGCGCTCATGTGAGAGTGCTCTTACTGAGCGGTTTCGTGCCCGAGCACTCATTCTTTTCACAAATTTGCAAAATGTCATGCGTCTGGGGGGAATCGAACCCCCGTCGAATGCTTGGAAGGCATCCATGCTGACCATTACACCACAGACGCTTGTTCTTGATCTCCCAGAAATCGGATATGCGCAGGCTTGATCTGGACAACGGAGAAAGGAAAAGGAATGCATATGACAGGAATCGAACCTCTGTCGCCACGGCCACAACGTGGAGTACTAACCACTATACTACATAGGCCAATAACTGAGCTAAAATAATTGCGTGATGATGTTACATTCATACACATACTCTCATACTCATACATACACAATAAGTTGCAAGTTGCAAGTGGCTAAAAAATGAAACACTTCCAGGACCTTCAAGACTGTTTTCCGTTCTCCCACGATCAACTTTATTCGAAGTTGGTCAGACAAAAGTTTTTCGTGAGCGACGACGTTTACAAAAAGGAAATGCCTATGACAGGAATCGAACCTGTGTCGCCACGGCCACAACGTGGAGTACTAACCACTATACTACATAGGCCGAGAGAACGGCTGTCTCATAGCGTGGAAGTGTTGGCAAAAGGCGCCGACAAAGATTGCAAGGTACGTCCGCGAAATGATGAAAGAATCAGTAGCATTGATCCAAAAATAGCAAAATTACAGCCCCGTACGGGACTCGAACCCGTGGCCGTTAGATTAAAAGTCTAACGCTCTACCAACTGAGCTAACGAGGCTTCAGATTCCTCTCCATTCTCCGCCGATATTCGATCGCACGCTGCAAAAGCACGCGAGTAGTGATGCTGAAATTATTTTTAATAGGGCAAAACGTTATGCGTCTGGGGGGAATCGAACCCCCGTCGAATGCTTGGAAGGCATCCATGCTGACCATTACACCACAGACGCTCATGTGAGAGTGCTCTTACTGAGCGGTTTCGTGCCCGAGCACTCATTCTTTTCACAAATTTGCAAAATGTCATGCGTCTGGGGGGAATCGAACCCCCGTCGAATGCTTGGAAGGCATCCATGCTGACCATTACACCACAGACGCTTGTTCTTGATCTCCCAGAAATCGGATATGCGCAGGCTTGATCTGGACAACGGAGAAAGGAAAAGGAATGCCTATGACAGGAATCGAACCTGTGTCGCCACGGCCACAACGTGGAGTACTAACCACTATACTACATAGGCCAATAACTGAGCTAAAATAATTGCGTGATGATGTTACATTCATACACATACTCTCATACTCATACATACACAATAAGTTGCAAGTTGCAAGTGGCTAAAAAATGAAACACTTCCAGGACCTTCAAGACTGTTTTCCGTTCTCCCACGATCAACTTTATTCGAAGTTGGTCAGACAAAAGTTTTTCGTGAGCGACGACGTTTACAAAAAGGAAATGCCTATGACAGGAATCGAACCTGTGTCGCCACGGCCACAACATGGAGTACTAACCACTATACTACATAGGCCGAGAGAACGGCTGTCTAATAGCGTGGAAGTGTTGGCAAAAGGCGCCGACAAAGATTGCAAGGTACGTCCGCGAAATGATGAAAGAATCAGTAGCATTGATCCAAAAATAGCAAAATTACAGCCCCGTACGGGACTCGAACCCGTGGCCGTTAGATTAAAAGTCTAACGCTCTACCAACTGAGCTAACGAGGCTTCAGATTCCTCTCCATTCTCCGCCGATATTCGATCGCACGCTGCAAAAGCACGCGAGTAGTGATGCTGAAATTATTTTTAATAGGGCAAAACGTTATGCGTCTGGGGGAATCGAACCCCCGTCGAATGCTTGGAAGGCATCCATGCTGACCATTACACCACAGACGCTCATGTGAGAGTGCTCTTACTGAGCGGTTTCGTGCCCGAGCACTCATTCTTTTCACAAATTTGCAAAATGTCATGCGTCTGGGGGGAATCGAACCCCCGTCGAATGCTTGGAAGGCATCCATGCTGACCATTACACCACAGACGCTTGTTCTTGATCTCCCAGAAATCGGATATGCGCAGGCTTGATCTGGACAACGGAGAAAGGAAAAGGAATGCCTATGACAGGAATCGAACCTGTGTCGCCACGGCCACAACGTGGAGTACTAACCACTATACTACATAGGCCAATAACTGAGCTAAAATAATTGCGTGATGATGTTACATTCATACACATACTCTCATACTCATACATACACAATGAGTTGCAAGTTGCAAGTGGCTAAAAAATGAAACACTTCCAGGACCTTCAAGACTGTTTTCCGTTCTCCCACGATCAACTTTATTCGAAGTTGGTCAGACAAAAGTTTTTCGTGAGCGACGACGTTTACAAAAAGGAAATGCCTATGACAGGAATCGAACCTGTGTCGCCACGGCCACAACGTGGAGTACTAACCACTATACTACATAGGCCGAGAGAACGGCTGTCTAATAGCGTGGAAGTGTTGGCAAAAGGCGCCGACAAAGATTGCAAGGTACGTCCGCGAAATGATGAAAGAATCAGTAGCATTGATCCAAAAATAGCAAAATTACAGCCCCGTACGGGACTCGAACCCGTGGCCGTTAGATTAAAAGTCTAACGCTCTACCAACTGAGCTAACGAGGCTTCAGATTCCTCTCCATTCTCCGCCGATATTCGATCGCACGCTGCAAAAGCACGCGAGTAGTGATGCTGAAATTATTTTTAATAGGGCAAAACGTTATGCGTCTGGGGGAATCGAACCCCCGTCGAATGCTTGGAAGGCATCCATGCTGACCATTACACCACAGACGCTCATGTGAGAGTGCTCTTACTGAGCGGTTTCGTGCCCGAGCACTCATTCTTTTCACAAATTTGCAAAATGTCATGCGTCTGGGGGAATCGAACCCCCGTCGAATGCTTGGAAGGCATCCATGCTGACCATTACACCACAGACGCTTGTTCTTGATCTCCCAGAAATCGGATATGCGCAGGCTTGATCTGGACAACGGAGAAAGGAAAAGGAATGCCTATGACAGGAATCGAACCTGTGTCGCCACGGCCACAACGTGGAGTACTAACCACTATACTACATAGGCCAATAACTGAGCTAAAATAATTGCGTGATGATGTTACATTCATACACATACTCTCATACTCATACATACACAATAAGTTGCAAGTTGCAAGTGGCTAAAAAATGAAACACTTCCAGGACCTTCAAGACTGTTTTCCGTTCTCCCACGATCAACTTTATTCGAAGTTGGTCAGACAAAAGTTTTTCGTGAGCGACGACGTTTACAAAAAGGAAATGCCTATGACAGGAATCGAACCTGTGTCGCCACGGCCACAACGTGGAGTACTAACCACTATACTACATAGGCCGAGAGAACGGCTGTCTAATAGCGTGGAAGTGTTGGCAAAAGGCGCCGACAAAGATTGCAAGGTACGTCCGCGAAATGATGAAAGAATCAGTAGCATTGATCCAAAAATAGCAAAATTACAGCCCCGTACGGGACTCGAACCCGTGGCCGTTAGATTAAAAGTCTAACGCTCTACCAACTGAGCTAACGAGGCTTCAGATTCCTCTCCATTCTCCGCCGATATTCGATCGCACGCTGCAAAAGCACGCGAGTAGTGATGCTGAAATTATTTTAATAGGGCAAAACGTTATGCGTCTGGGGGGAATCGAACCCCCGTCGAATGCTTGGAAGGCATCCATGCTGACCATTACACCACAGACGCTCATGTGAGAGTGCTCTTACTGAGCGGTTTCGTGCCCGAGCACTCATTCTTTTCACAAATTTGCAAAATGTCATGCGTCTGGTGGGGAATCGAACCCCCGTCGAATGCTTGGAAGGCATCCATGCTGACCATTACACCACAGACGCTTGTTCTTGATCTCCCAGAAATCGGATATGCGCAGGCTTGATCTGGACAACGGAGAAAGGAAAAGGAATGCCTATGACAGAATCGAACCTGTGTCGCCACGGCCACAACGTGGAGATACTAACCACTATACTACATAGGCCAATAACTGAGCTAAAATAATTGCGTGATGATGTTACATTCATACACATACTCTCATACTCATACATACACAATGAGTTGCAAGTTGCAAGTGGCTAAAAAATGAAACACTTCCAGGACCTTCAGACTGTTTTCCGTTCTCCCACGATCAACTTTATTCGAAGTTGGTCAGACAAAAGTTTTTCGTGAGCAACGACGTTTACAAAAAGGAAATGCCTATGACAGGAATCGAACCTGTGTCGCCACGGCCACAACGTGGAGTACTAACCACTATACTACATAGGCCGAGAGAACGGCTGTCTAATAGCGTGGAAGTGTTGGCAAAAGGCGCCGACAAAGATTGCAAGGTACGTCCGCGAAATGATGAAAGAATCAGTAGCATTGATCCAAAAATAGCAAAATTAGTGCCCGAGCACTCATTCTTTTCACAAATTTGCAAAATGTCATGCGTCTGGGGGGAATCGAACCCCCGTCGAATGCTTGGAAGGCATCCATGCTGACCATTACACCACAGACGCTTGTTCTTGATCTCCCAGAAATCGGATATGCGCAGGCTTGATCTGGACAACGGAGAAAGGAAAAGGAATGCCTATGACAGGAATCGAACCTGTGTCGCCACGGCCACAACGTGGAGTACTAACCACTATACTACATAGGCCAATAACTGAGCTAAAATAATTGCGTGATGATGTTACATTCATACACATACTCTCATACTCATACATACACAATGAGTTGCAAGTTGCAAGTGGCTAAAAAATGAAACACTTCCAGGACCTTCAAGACTGTTTTCCGTTCTCCCACGATCAACTTTATTCGAAGTTGGTCAGACAAAAGTTTTTCGTGAGCGACGACGTTTACAAAAAGGAAATGCCTATGACAGGAATCGAACCTGTGTCGCCACGGCCACAACGTGGAGTACTAACCACTATACTACATAGGCCGAGAGAACGGCTGTCTAATAGCGTGGAAGTGTTGGCAAAAGGCGCCGACAAAGATTGCAAGGTACGTCCGCGAAATGATGAAAGAATCAGTAGCATTGATCCAAAAATAGCAAAATTACAGCCCCGTACGGGACTCGAACCCGTGGCCGTTAGATTAAAAGTCTAACGCTCTACCAACTGAGCTAACGAGGCTTCAGATTCCTCTCCATTCTCCGCCGATATTCGATCGCACGCTGCAAAAGCACGCGAGTAGTGATGCTGAAATTATTTTTAATAGGGCAAAACGTTATGCGTCTGGGGGGAATCGAACCCCCGTCGAATGCTTGGAAGGCATCCATGCTGACCATTACACCACAGACGCTCATGTGAGAGTGCTCTTACTGAGCGGTTTCGTGCCCGAGCACTCATTCTTTTCACAAATTTGCAAAATGTCATGCGTCTGGGGGAATCGAACCCCCGTCGAATGCTTGGAAGGCATCCATGCTGACCATTACACCACAGACGCTTGTTCTTGATCTCCCAGAAATCGGATATGCGCAGGCTTGATCTGGACAACGGAGAAAGGAAAAGGAATGCCTATGACAGGAATCGAACCTGTGTCGCCACGGCCACAACGTGGAGTACTAACCACTATACTACATAGGCCAATAACTGAGCTAAAATAATTGCGTGATGATGTTACATTCATACACATACTCTCATACTCATACATACACAATAAGTTGCAAGTTGCAAGTGGCTAAAAAATGAAACACTTCCAGGACCTTCAAGACTGTTTTCCGTTCTCCCACGATCAACTTTATTCGAAGTTGGTCAGACAAAAGTTTTTCGTGAGCGACGACGTTTACAAAAAGGAAATGCCTATGACAGGAATCGAACCTGTGTCGCCACGGCCACAACGTGGAGTACTAACCACTATACTACATAGGCCGAGAGAACGGCTGTCTAATAGCGTGGAAGTGTTGGCAAAAGGCGCCGACAAAGATTGCAAGGTACGTCCGCGAAATGATGAAAGAATCAGTAGCATTGATCCAAAAATAGCAAAATTACAGCCCCGTACGGGACTCGAACCCGTGGCCGTTAGATTAAAAGTCTAACGCTCTACCAACTGAGCTAACGAGGCTTCAGATTCCTCTCCATTCTCCGCCGATATTCGATCGCACGCTGCAAAAGCACGCGAGTAGTGATGCTGAAATTATTTTTAATAGGGCAAAACGTTATGCGTCTGGGGGGAATCGAACCCCCGTCGAATGCTTGGAAGGCATCCATGCTGACCATTACACCACAGACGCTCATGTGAGAGTGCTCTTACTGAGCGGTTTCGTGCCCGAGCACTCATTCTTTTCACAAATTTGCAAAATGTCATGCGTCTGGGGGGAATCGAACCCCCGTCGAATGCTTGGAAGGCATCCATGCTGACCATTACACCACAGACGCTTGTTCTTGATCTCCCAGAAATCGGATATGCGCAGGCTTGATCTGGACAACGGAGAAAGGAAAAGGAATGCCTATGACAGGAATCGAACCTGTGTCGCCACGGCCACAACGTGGAGTACTAACCATATTCGATCGCACGCTGCAAAAGCACGCGAGTAGTGATGCTGAAATTATTTTTAATAGGGCAAAACGTTATGCGTCTGGGGGGAATCGAACCCCCGTCGAATGCTTGGAAGGCATCCATGCTGACCATTACACCACAGACGCTCATGTGAGAGTGCTCTTACTGAGCGGTTTCGTGCCCGAGCACTCATTCTTTTCACAAATTTGCAAAATGTCATGCGTCTGGGGGGAATCGAACCCCCGTCGAATGCTTGGAAGGCATCCATGCTGACCATTACACCACAGACGCTTGTTCTTGATCTCCCAGAAATCGATATGCGCAGGCTTGATCTGGACAACGGAGAAAGGAAAAGGAATGCCTATGACAGGAATCGAACCTGTGTCGCCACGGCCACAACGTGGAGTACTAACCACTATACTACATAGGCCAATAACTGAGCTAAAATAATTGCGTGATGATGTTACATTCATACACATACTCTCATACTCATACATACACAATAAGTTGCAAGTTGCAAGTGGCTAAAAAATGAAACACTTCCAGGACCTTCAAGACTGTTTTCCGTTCTCCCACGATCAACTTTATTCGAAGTTGGTCAGACAAAAGTTTTTCGTGAGCGACGACGTTTACAAAAAGGAAATGCCTATGACAGGAATCGAACCTGTGTCGCCACGGCCACAACGTGGAGTACTAACCACTATACTACATAGGCCAATAACTGAGCTAAAATAATTGCGTGATGATGTTACATTCATACACATACTCTCATACTCATACATACACAATGAGTTGCAAGTTGCAAGTGGCTAAAAAATGAAACACTTCCAGGACCTTCAAGACTGTTTTCCGTTCTCCCACGATCAACTTTATTCGAAGTTGGTCAGACAAAAGTTTTTCGTGAGCGACGACGTTTACAAAAAGGAAATGCCTATGACAGGAATCGAACCTGTGTCGCCACGGCCACAACGTGGAGTACTAACCACTATATTACATAGGCCGAAAGAACGGCTGTCTAATAGCGTGGAAGTGTTGGCAAAAGGCGCCGACAAAGATTGCAAGGTACGTCCGCGAAATGATGAAAGAATCAGTAGCATTGATCCAAAAAAAGCTAAATTACAGCCCCGTACGGGACTCGAACCCGTGGAAAAGGAATGCCTATGACAGGAATCGAACCTGTGTCGCCACGGCCACAACGTGGAGTACTAACCACTATACTACATAGGCCAATAACTGAGCTAAAAAGTAATTGCGTTGAAGATGTTACATTCATACACATACTCTCTTCATACTTTTACATACTCCCACAATAAGTTGCAAGTTGCAAGTGGCTAAAAAATCGAAACACTCCAGGACCTTCAAGACTGTTTTCCGTTCTCCCACGATCAACTTTATTCGAAGTTGGTCGACAAAAGTTTTCATGCCTATGACAGGAATCGAACCTGTGTCGCCACGGCCACAACGTGGAGTACTAACCACTATACTACATAGGCCAATAACTGAGCTAAAATAATTGCGTGATGATGTTACATTCATACACATACTCTCATACTCATACATACACAATGAGTTGCAAGTTGCAAGTGGCTAAAAAATGAAACACTTCCAGGACCTTCAAGACTGTTTTCCGTTCTCCCACGATCAACTTTATTCGAAGTTGGTCAGACAAAAGTTTTTCGTGAGCGACGACGTTTACAAAAAGGAAATGCCTATGACAGGAATCGAACCTGTGTCGCCACGGCCACAACGTGGAGTACTAACCACTATATTACATAGGCCGAAAGAACGGCTGTCTAATAGCGTGGAAGTGTTGGCAAAAGGCGCCGACAAAGATTGCAAGGTACGTCCGCGAAATGATGAAAGAATCAGTAGCATTGATCCAAAAAAAGCTAAATTACAGCCCCGTACGGGACTCGAACCCGTGGCCGTTAGATTAAAAGTCTAACGCTCTACCAACTGAGCTAACGAGGCTTCAGATTCCTCTCCATTCTCCGCCGATATTCGATCGCACGCTGCAAAAGCACGCGAGTAGTGATGCTGAAATTATTTTTAATAGGGCAAAACGTTATGCGTCTGGGGAGAATCGAACCCCCGTCGAATGCTTGGAAGGCATCCATGCTGACCATTACACCACAGACGCTCATGTGAGAGTGCTCTTACTGAGCGGTTTCGTGCCCGAGCACTCATTCTTTTCACAAATTTGCAAAATGTCATGCGTCTGGGGAGAATCGAACCCCCGTCGAATGCTTGGAAGGCATCCATGCTGACCATTACACCACAGACGCTTGTTCTTGATCTCCCAGAAATCGGATATGCGCAGGCTTGATCTGGACAACGGAGAAAGGAAAAGGAATGCCTATGACAGGAATCGAACCTGTGTCGCCACGGCCACAACGTGGAGTACTAACCACTATACTACATAGGCCAATAACTGAGCTAAAATAATTGCGTGATGATGTTACATTCATACACATACTCTCATACTCATACATACACAATAAGTTGCAAGTTGCAAGTGGCTAAAAAATGAAACACTTCCAGGACCTTCAAGACTGTTTTCCGTTCTCCCACGATCAACTTTATTCGAAGTTGGTCAGACAAAAGTTTTTCGTGAGCGACGACGTTTACAAAAAGGAAATGCCTATGACAGGAATCGAACCTGTGTCGCCACGGCCACAACGTGGAGTACTAACCACTATACTACATAGGCCGAGAGAACGGCTGTCTAATAGCGTGGAAGTGTTGGCAAAAGGCGCCGACAAAGATTGCAAGGTACGTCCGCGAAATGATGGAAGAATCAGTAGCATTGATCCAAAAATAGCAAAATTACAGCCCCGTACGGGACTCGAACCCGTGGCCGTTAGATTAAAAGTCTAACGCTCTACCAACTGAGCTAACGAGGCTTCAGATTCCTCTCCATTCTCCGCCGATATTCGATCGCACGCTGCAAAAGCACGCGAGTAGTGATGCTGAAATTATTTTTAATAGGGCAAAACGTTATGCGTCTGGGGGAATCGAACCCCCGTCGAATGCTTGGAAGGCATCCATGCTGACCATTACACCACAGACGCTCATGTGAGAGTGCTCTTACTGAGCGGTTTCGTGCCCGAGCACTCATTCTTTTCACAAATTTGCAATATGTCATGCGTCTGGGGGGAATCGAACCCCCGTCGAATGCTTGGAAGGCATCCATGCTGACCATTACACCACAGACGCTTGTTCTTGATCTCCCAGAAATCGGATATGCGCAGGCTTGATCTGGACAACGGAGAAAGGAAAAGGAATGCCTATGACAGGATTCGAACCTGTGTCGCCACGGCCACAACGTGGAGTACTAACCACTATACTACATAGGCCAATAACTGAGCTAAAATAATTGCGTGATGATGTTACATTCATACACATACTCTCATACTCATACATACACAATAAGTTGCAAGTTGCAAGTGGCTAAAAAATGAAACACTTCCAGGACCTTCAAGACTGTTTTCCGTTCTCCCACGATCAACTTTATTCGAAGTTGGTCAGACAAAAGTTTTTCGTGAGCGACGACGTTTACAAAAAGGAAATGCCTATGACAGGAATCGAACCTGTGTCGCCACGGCCACAACGTGGAGTACTAACCACTATACTACATAGGCCGAGAGAACGGCTGTCTAATAGCGTGGAAGTGTTGGCAAAAGGCGCCGACAAAGATTGCAAGGTACGTCCGCGAAATGATGGAAGAATCAGTAGCATTGATCCAAAAATAGCAAAATTACAGCCCCGTACGGGACTCGAACCCGTGGCCGTTAGATTAAAAGTCTAACGCTCTACCAACTGAGCTAACGAGGCTTCAGATTCCTCTCCATTCTCCGCCGATATTCGATCGCACGCTGCAAAAGCACGCGAGTAGTGATGCTGAAATTATTTTTAATAGGGCAAAACGTTATGCGTCTGGGGGGAATCGAACCCCCGTCGAATGCTTGGAAGGCATCCATGCTGACCATTACACCACAGACGCTCATGTGAGAGTGCTCTTACTGAGCGGTTTCGTGCCCGAGCACTCATTCTTTTCACAAATTTGCAATATGTCATGCGTCTGGGGGGAATCGAACCCCCGTCGAATGCTTGGAAGGCATCCATGCTGACCATTACACCACAGACGCTTGTTCTTGATCTCCCAGAAATCGGATATGCGCAGGCTTGATCTGGACAACGGAGAAAGGAAAAGGAATGCCTATGACAGGAATCGAACCTGTGTCGCCACGGCCACAACGTGGAGTACTAACCACTATACTACATAGGCCAATAACTGAGCTAAAATAATTGCGTGATGATGTTACATTCATACACATACTCTCATACTCATACATACACAATAAGTTGCAAGTTGCAAGTGGCTAAAAAATGAAACACTTCCAGGACCTTCAAGACTGTTTTCCGTTCTCCCACGATCAACTTTATTCGAAGTTGGTCAGACAAAAGTTTTTCGTGAGCGACGACGTTTACAAAAAGGAAATGCCTATGACAGGAATCGAACCTGTGTCGCCACGGCCACAACGTGGAGTACTAACCACTATACTACATAGGCCGAGAGAACGGCTGTCTAATAGCGTGGAAGTGTTGGCAAAAGGCGCCGACAAAGATTGCAAGGTACGTCCGCGAAATGATGAAAGAATCAGTAGCATTGATCCAAAAATGGCAAAATTACAGCCCCGTACGGGACTCGAACCCGTGGCCGTTAGATTAAAAGTCTAACGCTCTACCAACTGAGCTAACGAGGCTTCAGATTCCTCTCCATTCTCCGCCGATATTCGATCGCACGCTGCAAAAGCACGCGAGTAGTGATGCTGAAATTATTTTTAATAGGGCAAAATGTCATGCGTCTGGGGGAATCGAACCCCCGTCGAATGCTTGGAAGGCATCCATGCTGACCATTACACCACAGACGCTTGTTCTTGATCTCCCAGAAATCGGATATGCGCAGGCTTGATCTGGACAACGGAGAAAGGAAAAGGAATGCCTATGACAGGAATCGAACCTGTGTCGCCACGGCCACAACGTGGAGTACTAACCACTATACTACATAGGCCAATAACTGAGCTAAAATAATTGCGTGATGATGTTACATTCATACACATACTCTCATACTCATACATACACAATAAGTTGCAAGTTGCAAGTGGCTAAAAAATGAAACACTTCCAGGACCTTCAAGACTGTTTTCCGTTCTCCCACGATCAACTTTATTCGAAGTTGGTCAGACAAAAGTTTTTCGTGAGCGACGACGTTTACAAAAAGGAAATGCCTATGACAGGAATCGAACCTGTGTCGCCACGGCCACAACGTGGAGTACTAACCACTATACTACATAGGCCGAGAGAACGGCTGTCTAATAGCGTGGAAGTGTTGGCAAAAGGCGCCGACAAAGATTGCAAGGTACGTCCGCGAAATGATGAAAGAATCAGTAGCATTGATCCAAAAATGGCAAAATTACAGCCCCGTACGGGACTCGAACCCGTGGCCGTTAGATTAAAAGTCTAACGCTCTACCAACTGAGCTAACGAGGCTTCAGATTCCTCTCCATTCTCCGCCGATATTCGATCGCACGCTGCAAAAGCACGCGAGTAGTGATGCTGAAATTATTTTTAATAGGGCAAAACGTTATGTGTCTGGGGGGAATCGAACCCCCGTCGAATGCTTGGAAGGCATCCATGCTGACCATTACACCACAGACGCTCATGTGAGAGTGCTCTTACTGAGCGGTTTCGTGCCCGAGCACTCATTCTTTTCACAAATTTGCAAAATGTCATGCGTCTGGGGGAATCGAACCCCCGTCGAATGCTTGGAAGGCATCCATGCTGACCATTACACCACAGACGCTTGTTCTTGATCTCCCAGAAATCGGATATGCGCAGGCTTGATCTGGACAACGGAGAAAGGAAAAGGAATGCCTATGACAGGAATCGAACCTGTGTCGCCACGGCCACAACGTGGAGTACTAACCACTATACTACATAGGCCAATAACTGAGCTAAAATAATTGCGTGATGATGTTACATTCATACACATACTCTCATACTCATACATACACAATAAGTTGCAAGTTGCAAGTGGCTAAAAAATGAAACACTTCCAGGACCTTCAAGACTGTTTTCCGTTCTCCCACGATCAACTTTATTCGAAGTTGGTCAGACAAAAGTTTTTCGTGAGCGACGACGTTTACAAAAAGGAAATGCCTATGACAGGAATCGAACCTGTGTCGCCACGGCCACAACGTGGAGTACTAACCACTATACTACATAGGCCGAGAGAACGGCTGTCTAATAGCGTGGAAGTGTTGGCAAAAGGCGCCGACAAAGATTGCAAGGTACGTCCGCGAAATGATGAAAGAATCAGTAGCATTGATCCAAAAATAGCAAAATTACAGCCCCGTACGGGACTCGAACCCGTGGCCGTTAGATTAAAAGTCTAACGCTCTACCAACTGAGCTAACGAGGCTTCAGATTCCTCTCCATTCTCCGCCGATATTCGATCGCACGCTGCAAAAGCACGCGAGTAGTGATGCTGAAATTATTTTTTATAGGGCAAAACGTTATGCGTCTGGGGGGAATCGAACCCCCGTCGAATGCTTGGAAGGCATCCATGCTGACCATTACACCGCAGACGCTCATGTGAGAGTGCTCTTACTGAGCGGTTTCGTGCCCGAGCACTCATTCTTTTCACAAATTTGCAAAATGTCATGCGTCTGGGGGGAATCGAACCCCCGTCGAATGCTTGGAAGGCATCCATGCTGACCATTACACCACAGACGCTTGTTCTTGATCTCCCAGAAATCGGATATGCGCAGGCTTGATCTGGACAACGGAGAAAGGAAAAGGAATGCCTATGACAGGAATCGAACCTGTGTCGCCACGGCCACAACGTGGAGTACTAACCACTATACTACATAGGCCAATAACTGAGCTAAAATAATTGCGTGATGATGTTACATTCATACACATACTCTCATACTCATACATACACAATAAGTTGCAAGTTGCAAGTGGCTAAAAAATGAAACACTTCCAGGACCTTCAAGACTGTTTTCCGTTCTCCCACGATCAACTTTATTCGAAGTTGGTCAGACAAAAGTTTTTCGTGAGCGACGACGTTTACAAAAAGGAAATGCCTATGACAGGAATCGAACCTGTGTCGCCACGGCCACAACGTGGAGTACTAACCACTATACTACATAGGCCGAGAGAACGGCTGTCTAATAGCGTGGAAGTGTTGGCAAAAGGCGCCGACAAAGATTGCAAGGTACGTCCGCGAAATGATGAAAGAATCAGTAGCATTGATCCAAAAATAGCAAAATTACAGCCCCGTACGGGACTCGAACCCGTGGCCGTTAGATTAAAAGTCTAACGCTCTACCAACTGAGCTAACGAGGCTTCAGATTCCTCTCCATTCTCCGCCGATATTCGATCGCACGCTGCAAAAGCACGCGAGTAGTGATGCTGAAATTATTTTTAATAGGGCAAAACGTTATGCGTCTGGGGGGAATCGAACCCCCGTCGAATGCTTGGAAGGCATCCATGCTGACCATTACACCACAGACGCTCATGTGAGAGTGCTCTTACTGAGCGGTTTCGTGCCCGAGCACTCATTCTTTTCACAAATTTGCAAAATGTCATGCGTCTGGGGGGGAATCGAACCCCCGTCGAATGCTTGGAAGGCATCCATGCTGACCATTACACCACAGACGCTTGTTCTTGATCTCCCAGAAATCGGATATGCGCAGGCTTGATCTGGACAACGGAGAAAGGAAAAGGAATGCCTATGACAGGAATCGAACCTGTGTCGCCACGGCCACAACGTGGAGTACTAACCACTATACTACATAGGCCAATAACTGAGCTAAAATAATTGCGTGATGATGTTACATTCATACACATACTCTCATACTCATACATACACAATAAGTTGCAAGTTGCAAGTGGCTAAAAAATGAAACACTTCCAGGACCTTCAAGACTGTTTTCCGTTCTCCCACGATCAACTTTATTCGAAGTTGGTCAGACAAAAGTTTTTCGTGAGCGACGACGTTTACAAAAAGGAAATGCCTATGACAGGAATCGAACCTGTGTCGCCACGGCCACAACGTGGAGTACTAACCACTATACTACATAGGCCGAGAGAACGGCTGTCTAATAGCGTGGAAGTGTTGGCAAAAGGCGCCGACAAAGATTGCAAGGTACGTCCGCGAAATGATGAAAGAATCAGTAGCATTGATCCAAAAATAGCAAAATTACGGGACTCGAACCCGTGGCCGTTAGATTAAAAGTCTAACGCTCTACCAACTGAGCTAACGAGGCTTCAGATTCCTCTCCATTCTCCGCCGATATTCGATCGCACGCTGCAAAAGCACGCGAGTAGTGATGCTGAAATTATTTTTAATAGGGCAAAACGTTATGCGTCTGGGGGGAATCGAACCCCCGTCGAATGCTTGGAAGGCATCCATGCTGACCATTACACCACAGACGCTCATGTGAGAGTGCTCTTACTGAGCGGTTTCGTGCCCGAGCACTCATTCTTTTCACAAATTTGCAAAATGTCATGCGTCTGGGGGGAATCGAACCCCCGTCGAATGCTTGGAAGGCATCCATGCTGACCATTACACCACAGACGCTTGTTCTTGATCTCCCAGAAATCGGATATGCGCAGGCTTGATCTGGACAACGGAGAAAGGAAAAGGAATGCCTATGACAGGAATCGAACCTGTGTCGCCACGGCCACAACGTGGAGTACTAACCACTATACTACATAGGCCAATAACTGAGCTAAAATAATTGCGTGATGATGTTACATTCATACACATACTCTCATACTCATACATACACAATAAGTTGCAAGTTGCAAGTGGCTAAAAAATGAAACACTTCCAGGACCTTCAAGACTGTTTTCCGTTCTCCCACGATCAACTTTATTCGAAGTTGGTCAGACAAAAGTTTTTCGTGAGCGACGACGTTTACAAAAAGGAAATGCCTATGACAGGAATCGAACCTGTGTCGCCACGGCCACAACGTGGAGTACTAACCACTATACTACATAGGCCGAGAGAACGGCTGTCTAATAGCGTGGAAGTGTTGGCAAAAGGCGCCGACAAAGATTGCAAGGTACGTCCGCGAAATGATGAAAGAATCAGTAGCATTGATCCAAAAATAGCAAAATTACAGCCCCGTACGGGACTCGAACCCGTGGCCGTTAGATTAAAAGTCTAACGCTCTACCAACTGAGCTAACGAGGCTTCAGATTCCTCTCCATTCTCCGCCGATATTCGATCGCACGCTGCAAAAGCACGCGAGTAGTGATGCTGAAATTATTTTTAATAGGGCAAAACGTTATGCGTCTGGGGGGAATCGAACCCCCGTCGAATGCTTGGAAGGCATCCATGCTGACCATTACACCACAGACGCTCATGTGAGAGTGCTCTTACTGAGCGGTTTCGTGCCCGAGCACTCATTCTTTTCACAAATTTGCAAAATGTCATGCGTCTGGGGGGAATCGAACCCCCGTCGAATGCTTGGAAGGCATCCATGCTGACCATTACACCACAGACGCTTGTTCTTGATCTCCCAGAAATCGGATATGCGCAGGCTTGATCTGGACAACGGAGAAAGGAAAAGGAATGCCTATGACAGGAATCGAACCTGTGTCGCCACGGCCACAACGTGGAGTACTAACCACTATACTACATAGGCCAATAACTGAGCTAAAATAATTGCGTGATGATGTTACATTCATACACATACTCTCATACTCATACATACACAATAAGTTGCAAGTTGCAAGTGGCTAAAAAATGAAACACTTCCAGGACCTTCAAGACTGTTTTCCGTTCTCCCACGATCAACTTTATTCGAAGTTGGTCAGACAAAAGTTTTTCGTGAGCGACGACGTTTACAAAAAGGAAATGCCTATGACAGGAATCGAACCTGTGTCGCCACGGCCACAACGTGGAGTACTAACCACTATACTACATAGGCCGAGAGAACGGCTGTCTAATAGCGTGGAAGTGTTGGCAAAAGGCGCCGACAAAGATTGCAAGGTACGTCCGCGAAATGATGAAAGAATCAGTAGCATTGATCCAAAAATAGCAAAATTACAGCCCCGTACGGGACTCGAACCCGTGGCCGTTAAATTAAAAGTCTAACGCTCTACCAACTGAGCGAACGAGGCTTCAGATTCCTCTCCATTCTCCGCCGATATTCGATCGCACGCTGCAAAAGCACGCGAGTAGTGATGCTGAAATTATTTTTAATAGGGCAAAACGTTATGCGTCTGGGGGGAATCGAACCCCCGTCGAATGCTTGGAAGGCATCCATGCTGACCATTACACCACAGACGCTCATGTGAGAGTGCTCTTACTGAGCGGTTTCGTGCCCGAGCACTCATTCTTTTCACAAATTTGCAAAATGTCATGCGTCTGGGGGGAATCGAACCCCCGTCGAATGCTTGGAAGGCATCCATGCTGACCATTACACCACAGACGCTTGTTCTTGATCTCCCAGAAATCGGATATGCGCAGGCTTGATCTGGACAACGGAGAAAGGAAAAGGAATGCCTATGACAGGAATCGAACCTGTGTCGCCACGGCCACAACGTGGAGTACTAACCACTATACTACATAGGCCAATAACTGAGCTAAAATAATTGCGTGATGATGTTACATTCATACACATACTCTCATACTCATACATACACAATAAGTTGCAAGTTGCAAGTGGCTAAGAAATGAAACACTTCCAGGACCTTCAAGACTGTTTTCCGTTCTCCCACGATCAACTATTCGAAGTTGGTCAGACAAAAGTTTTTCGTGAGCGACGACGTTTACAAAAAGGAAATGCCTATGACAGGAATCGAATCTGTGTCGCCACGGCCACAACGTGGAGTACTAACCACTATACTACATAGGCCGAGAGAACGGCTGTCTAATAGCGTGGAAGTGTTGGCAAAAGGCGCCGACAAAGATTGCAAGGTACGTCCGCGAAATGATGAAAGAATCAGTAGCATTGATCCAAAAATAGCAAAATTACAGCCCCGTACGGGACTCGAACCCGTGGCCGTTAAATTAAAAGTCTAACGCTCTACCAACTGAGCTAACGAGGCTTCAGATTCCTCTCCATTCTCCGCCGATATTCGATCGCACGCTGCAAAAGCACGCGAGTAGTGATGCTGAAATTATTTTTAATAGGGCAAAACGTTATGCGTCTGGGGGGAATCGAACCCCCGTCGAATGCTTGGAAGGCATCCATGCTGACCATTACACCACAGACGCTCATGTGAGAGTGCTCTTACTGAGCGGTTTCGTGCCCGAGCACTCATTCTTTTCACAAATTTGCAAAATGTAATGCGTCTGGGGGGAATCGAACCCCCGTCGAATGATTGGAAGGCATCCATGCTGACCATTACACCACAGACGCTTGTTCTTGATCTCCCAGAAATCGGATATGCGCAGGCTTGATCTGGACAACGGAGAAAGGAAAAGGAATGCCTATGACAGGAATCGAACCTGTGTCGCCACGGCCACAACGTGGAGTACTAACCACTATACTACATAGGCCAATAACTGAGCTAAAATAATTGCGTGATGATGTTACATTCATACACATACTCTCATACTCATACATACACAATAAGTTGCAAGTTGCAAGTGGCTAAGAAATGAAACACTTCCAGGACCTTCAAGACTGTTTTCCGTTCTCCCACGATCAACTTTATTCGAAGTTGGTCAGACAAAAGTTTTTCGTGAGCGACGACGTTTACAAAAAGGAAATGCCTATGACAGGAATCGAACCTGTGTCGCCACGGCCACAACGTGGAGTACTAACCACTATACTACATAGGCCGAGAGAACGGCTGTCTAATAGCGTGGAAGTGTTGGCAAAAGGCGCCGACAAAGATTGCAAGGTACGTCCGCGAAATGATGAAATAATCAGTAGCATTGATCCAAAAATAGCAAAATTACAGCCCCGTACGGGACTCGAACCCGTGGCCGTTAAATTAAAAGTCTAACGCTCTACCAACTGAGCGAACGAGGCTTCAGATTCCTCTCCATTCTCCGCCGATATTCGATCGCACGCTGCAAAAGCACGCGAGTAGTGATGCTGAAATTATTTTTAATAGGGCAAAACGTTATGCGTCTGGGGGGAATCGAACCCCCGTCGAATGCTTGGAAGGCATCCATGCTGACCATTACACCACAGACGCTCATGTGAGAGTGCTCTTACTGAGCGGTTTCGTGCCCGAGCACTCATTCTTTTCACAAATTTGCAAAATGTCATGCGTCTGGGGGGAATCGAACCCCCGTCGAATGCTTGGAAGGCATCCATGCTGACCATTACACCACAGACGCTTGTTCTTGATCTCCCAGAAATCGGATATGCGCAGGCTTGATCTGGACAACGGAGAAAGGAAAAGGAATGCCTATGACAGGAATCGAACCTGTGTCGCCACGGCCACAACGTGGAGTACTAACCACTATACTACATAGGCCAATAACTGAGCTAAAATAATTGCGTGATGATGTTACATTCATACACATACTCTCATACTCATACATACACAATAAGTTGCAAGTTGCAAGTGGCTAAGAAATGAAACACTTCCAGGACCTTCAAGACTGTTTTCCGTTCTCCCACGATCAACTATTCGAAGTTGGTCAGACAAAAGTTTTTCGTGAGCGACGACGTTTACAAAAAGGAAATGCCTATGACAGGAATCGAATCTGTGTCGCCACGGCCACAACGTGGAGTACTAACCACTATACTACATAGGCCGAGAGAACGGCTGTCTAATAGCGTGGAAGTGTTGGCAAAAGGCGCCGACAAAGATTGCAAGGTACGTCCGCGAAATGATGAAAGAATCAGTAGCATTGATCCAAAAATAGCAAAATTACAGCCCCGTACGGGACTCGAACCCGTGGCCGTTAAATTAAAAGTCTAACGCTCTACCAACTGAGCTAACGAGGCTTCAGATCCCTCTCCATTCTCCGCCGATATTCGATCGCACGCTGCAAAAGCACGCGAGTAGTGATGCTGAAATTATTTTTAATAGGGCAAAACGTTATGCGTCTGGGGGGAATCGAACCCCCGTCGAATGCTTGGAAGGCATCCATGCTGACCATTACACCACAGACGCTCATGTGAGAGTGCTCTTACTGAGCGGTTTCGTGCCCGAGCACTCATTCTTTTCACAAATTTGCAAAATGTAATGCGTCTGGGGGGAATCGAACCCCCGTCGAATGATTGGAAGGCATCCATGCTGACCATTACACCACAGACGCTTGTTCTTGATCTCCCAGAAATCGGATATGCGCAGGCTTGATCTGGACAACGGAGAAAGGAAAAGGAATGCCTATGACAGGAATCGAACCTGTGTCGCCACGGCCACAACGTGGAGTACTAACCACTATACTACATAGGCCAATAACTGAGCTAAAATAATTGCGTGATGATGTTACATTCATACACATACTCTCATACTCATACATACACAATAAGTTGCAAGTTGCAAGTGGCTAAGAAATGAAACACTTCCAGGACCTTCAAGACTGTTTTCCGTTCTCCCACGATCAACTTTATTCGAAGTTGGTCAGACAAAAGTTTTTCGTGAGCGACGACGTTTACAAAAAGGAAATGCCTATGACAGGAATCGAACCTGTGTCGCCACGGCCACAACGTGGAGTACTAACCACTATACTACATAGGCCGAGAGAACGGCTGTCTAATAGCGTGGAAGTGTTGGCAAAAGGCGCCGACAAAGATTGCAAGGTACGTCCGCGAAATGATGAAAGAATCAGTAGCATTGATCCAAAAATAGCAAAATTACAGCCCCGTACGGGACTCGAACCCGTGGCCGTTAGATTAAAAGTCTAACGCTCTACCAACTGAGCTAACGAGGCTTCAGATTTCTCTCCATTCTCCGCCGATATTCGATCGCACGCTGCAAAAGCACGCGAGTAGTGATGCTGAAATTATTTTTAATAGGGCAAAACGTTATGCGTCTGGGGGGAATCGAACCCCCGTCGAATGCTTGGAAGGCATCCATGCTGACCATTACACCGCAGACGCTCATGTGAGAGTGCTCTTACTGAGCGGTTTCGTGCCCGAGCACTCATTCTTTTCACAAATTTGCAAAATGTCATGCGTCTGGGGGGAATCGAACCCCCGTCGAATGCTTGGAAGGCATCCATGCTGACCATTACACCACAGACGCTTGTTCTTGATCTCCCAGAAATCGGATATGCGCAGGCTTGATCTGGACAACGGAGAAAGGAAAAGGAATGCCTATGACAGGAATCGAACCTGTGTCGCCACGGCCACAACGTGGAGTACTAACCACTATACTACATAGGCCAATAACTGAGCTAAAATAATTGCGTGATGATGTTACATTCATACACATACTCTCATACTCATACATACACAATAAGTTGCAAGTTGCAAGTGGCTAAGAAATGAAACACTTCCAGGACCTTCAAGACTGTTTTCCGTTCTCCCACGATCAACTTTATTCGAAGTTGGTCAGACAAAAGTTTTTCGTGAGCGACGACGTTTACAAAAAGGAAATGCCTATGACAGGAATCGAACCTGTGTCGCCACGGCCACAACGTGGAGTACTAACCACTATACTACATAGGCCGAGAGAACGGCTGTCTAATAGCGTGGAAGTGTTGGCAAAAGGCGCCGACAAAGATTGCAAGGTACGTCCGCGAAATGATGGAAGAATCAGTAGCATTGATCCAAAAATAGCAAAATTACAGCCCCGTACGGGACTCGAACCCGTGGCCGTTAGATTAAAAGTCTAACGCTCTACCAACTGAGCTAACGAGGCTTCAGATTTCTCTCCATTCTCCGCCGATATTCGATCGCACGCTGCAAAAGCACGCGAGTAGTGATGCTGAAATTATTTTTAATAGGGCAAAACGTTATGCGTCTGGGGGGAATCGAACCCCCGTCGAATGCTTGGAAGGCATCCATGCTGACCATTACACCGCAGACGCTCATGTGAGAGTGCTCTTACTGAGCGGTTTCGTGCCCGAGCACTCATTCTTTTCACAAATTTGCAAAATGTCATGCGTCTGGGGGGAATCGAACCCCCGTCGAATGCTTGGAAGGCATCCATGCTGACCATTACACCACAGACGCTTGTTCTTGATCTCCCAGAAATCGGATATGCGCAGGCTTGATCTGGACAACGGAGAAAGGAAAAGGAATGCCTATGACAGGAATCGAACCTGTGTCGCCACGGCCACAACGTGGAGTACTAACCACTATACTACATAGGGCAATAACTGAGCTAAAATAATTGCGTGATGATGTTACATTCATACACATACTCTCATTCTCATACATACACAATAATTGCAAGTTGCAAGTGGCTAAGAAATGAAACACTTCCAGGACCTTCAAGACTGTTTTCCGTTCTCCCACGATCAACTTTATTCGAAGTTGGTCAGACAAAAGTTTTTCGTGAGCGACGACGTTTACAAAAAGGAAATGCCTATGACAGGAATCGAACCTGTGTCGCCACGGCCACAACGTGGAGTACTAACCACTATACTACATAGGCCGAGAGAACGGCTGTCTAATAGCGTGGAAGTGTTGGCAAAAGGCGCCGACAAAGATTGCAAGGTACGTCCGCGAAATGATGAAAGAATCAGTAGCATTGATCCAAAAATAGCAAAATTACAGCCCCGTACGGGACTCGAACCCGTGGCCGTTAGATTAAAAGTCTAACGCTCTACCAACTGAGCTAACGAGGCTTCAGATTCCTCTCCATTCTCCGCCGATATTCGATCGCACGCTGCAAAAGCACGCGAGTAGTGATGCTGAAATTATTTTTAATAGGGCAAAACGTTATGCGTCTGGGGGGAATCGAACCCCCGTCGAATGCTTGGAAGGCATCCATGCTGACCATTACACCACAGACGCTCATGTGAGAGTGCTCTTACTGAGCGGTTTCGTGCCCGAGCACTCATTCTTTTCACAAATTTGCAAAATGTAATGCGTCTGGGGGGAATCGAACCCCCGTCGAATGCTTGGAAGGCATCCATGCTGACCATTACACCACAGACGCTTGTTCTTGATCTCCCAGAAATCGGATATGCGCAGGCTTGATCTGGACAACGGAGAAAGGAAAAGGAATGCCTATGACAGGAATCGAACCTGTGTCGCCACGGCCACAACGTGGAGTACTAACCACTATACTACATAGGCCAATAACTGAGCTAAAATAATTGCGTGATGATGTTACATTCATACACATACTCTCATACTCATACATACACAATAAGTTGCAAGTTGCAAGTGGCTAAGAAATGAAACACTTCCAGGACCTTCAAGACTGTTTTCCGTTCTCCCACGATCAACTTTATTCGAAGTTGGTCAGACAAAAGTTTTTCGTGAGCGACGACGTTTACAAAAAGGAAATGCCTATGACAGGAATCGAACCTGTGTCGCCACGGCCACAACGTGGAGTACTAACCACTATACTACATAGGCCGAGAGAACGGCTGTCTAATAGCGTGGAAGTGTTGGCAAAAGGCGCCGACAAAGATTGCAAGGTACGTCCGCGAAATGATGAAAGAATCAGTAGCATTGATCCAAAAATAGCAAAATTACAGCCCCGTACGGGACTCGAACCCGTGGCCGTTAGATTAAAAGTCTAACGCTCTACCAACTGAGCTAACGAGGCTTCAGATTCCTCTCCATTCTCCGCCGATATTCGATCGCACGCTGCAAAAGCACGCGAGTAGTGATGCTGAAATTATTTTTAATAGGGCAAAACGTTATGCGTCTGGGGGGAATCGAACCCCCGTCGAATGCTTGGAAGGCATCCATGCTGACCATTACACCGCAGACGCTCATGTGAGAGTGCACTTACTGAGCGGTTTCGTGCCCGAGCACTCATTCTTTTCACAAATTTGCAAAATGTCATGCGTCTGGGGGGAATCGAACCCCCGTCGAATGCTTGGAAGGCATCCATGCTGACCATTACACCACAGACGCTTGTTCTTGATCTCCCAGAAATCGGATATGCGCAGGCTTGATCTGGACAACGGAGAAAGGAAAAGGAATGCCTATGACAGGAATCGAACCTGTGTCGCCACGGCCACAACGTGGAGTACTAACCACTATACTACATAGGCCAATAACTGAGCTAAAATAATTGCGTGATGATGTTACATTCATACACATACTCTCATACTCATACATACACAATAAGTTGCAAGTTGCAAGTGGCTAAGAAATGAAACACTTCCAGGACCTTCAAGACTGTTTTCCGTTCTCCCACGATCAACTTTATTCGAAGTTGGTCAGACAAAAGTTTTTCGTGAGCGACGACGTTTACAAAAAGGAAATGCCTATGACAGGAATCGAACCTGTGTCGCCACGGCCACAACGTGGAGTACTAACCACTATACTACATAGGCCGAGAGAACGGCTGTCTAATAGCGTGGAAGTGTTGGCAAAAGGCGCCGACAAAGATTGCAAGGTACGTCCGCGAAATGATGAAAGAATCAGTAGCATTGATCCAAAAATAGCAAAATTACAGCCCCGTACGGGACTCGAACCCGTGGCCGTTAGATTAAAAGTCTAACGCTCTACCAACTGAGCTAACGAGGCTTCAGATTCCTCTCCATTCTCCGCCGATATTCGATCGCACGCTGCAAAAGCACGCGAGTAGTGATGCTGAAATTATTTTTAATAGGGCAAAACGTTATGCGTCTGGGGGGGGAATCGAACCCCCGTCGAATGCTTGGAAGGCATCCATGCTGACCATTACACCGCAGACGCTCATGTGAGAGTGCTCTTACTGAGCGGTTTCGTGCCCGAGCACTCATTCTTTTCACAAATTTGCAAAATGTCATGCGTCTGGGGGGAATCGAACCCCCGTCGAATGCTTGGAAGGCATCCATGCTGACCATTACACCACAGACGCTTGTTCTTGATCTCCCAGAAATCGGATATGCGCAGGAGTAGTAGTGCAATGCTAGATGGGACCATTTGACCTACTGACCTAGGTCAAAGAGGTCACCAGAGGTCACGGAGGGGTCATGGGTTATGGGACAAGGTTGACCTATTGACCTAGGTCACAGAGGTCACCATAGGTCACTGAGATCAAAGATCACAGAGGGGTGTCAGTGCGCGAAACATGCGCGCGCTTGTGCCGAGTCCGTTAATGAGTGCGCGAAAGATGCGCGCGCGCGCGTTGTGTAAATGGAGTTAACGGCCAATCCGAGTGCGCGAAACATGCGCGCGCTTGTGCCATGTGCTAGTCCATTAATAAGTGCGCGCAAAAAACGCGCGTGCGCATTGTGTGAGTGGGGTCAAAGGCGATTTGAAGTGAGTCGCCATGAGCGTCCTCTCTCTCTCTCTCTCTCTCTCTCTCTCTTTCATTATCCGACCGCTACACGCACACTCCACGCAAAGCTGATAATTGCGCGCAAAAAACGCGCGTGAGCGCGCAACATGTACGCGGGGTCAAATGCGACAAGATTTGAAGTGAGTCACCATGAGAGTCCTCTCTCTCTCCTCCATTATCCGACCGCCACAAGCGCACTCCACGCAAAATGAGGTGCTAATCTGTTTTATGTGTGATCAGCACAAAAGTTTTGTTTCACAAATGGGTAGCCCTAAAGAGGGCTGTTGGGTTCAGTTAGCTCTGAAGAGAGCTGTTGGGTTCAAGTGACATTGAAGTGAGCTTGTGAAGTGAAGTTGATCGGCGTGAAGTGTTAATCTGTTTTATGTGTGATCAGCACAAAAGTTTTGTTTCACTAAAAGGTAGTCCTGAGGAGGACTGTTTGGTTCAGTTGGCGCTGAAGTAGGCTTCTCTGACGACGGCTCGCGTTGATGTAGACTGCCCATAGTGGTGACCGTAGTTATTGTAGGTGATACAGAACGTGATCGAGAGAGGTGCGAAGGATGCTGGTGTGGATCCGAAATCGACGAGTGTATCGGTTACACTCAGTGGAGAAGGGCTTGTGAGAGGAGACGACTATGCCAATCGGAAATGCGGACTTGATGGTTTGGGAGATCACTTGGCTCGAAGGCTGCACGCCATGATGATGTCTGACACTGGGGTACGTGAAGAGAGAATAAGAGGAGAGAGAGAGAGAGAGAGAGAGAGAGAGAGAGAGAGAGAGAGAGAGAGAGGTAGGATGTGATAGAGAGAGGAAAGTGACGTCATGAATTTATATGCGTAATATTCATAACCGTTTTTATAGTTGAAAACGGGACTATTCAACCTGACTGTGAGATACGCATATCTACACTGTGAGATACGCATATCTGCATCTCAAGTTTACAAACAATGAGATCAAGAACTTTTCTAACACATTGCACGCTAGCAAGTTTACTATTATGGATGGTTTGGTGGCTCAGAACATCGAGGGCGAGGAGTTTTTGAAAAGGACGCTTACTACAACAATGAATAATGAGCTCCATAAATTTCGTGCTAGTATTGGAAAGTAGTTCGACGTGATAATGTATTTTAATTATTTGTGGGATTATGTGAATGCTTTAATAAACTTTGATCTCTGAGTAAGCGTTGTTTCATTCACTCATCTGCTTACTACGTTTTGTATTGTAATATTGCGTCACAAACATGTGTCCGATTGAGACAATAGATAAATGGATGCCGACAGAGACCTCTCCTCTGTGTTAGATAAGCAATTATTTGTGTGATTATGTGAATGCTTTAATAAACTTTGATCTCTGAATCGGCGTTGTTCCATTCACTCATCTGCTTACTACGTTTTGTATTGTAATATTGCGTCACAACGCGTGTCCGAATGAGACAACGGATAATTGGATGCCGATAGAGAAACAAAACAAAGGCGACAGAGGGCTAGAGAAAGTGAAAAAGAGAGTGCAAAGGATGCGGCAGTGGGGACAGGTGGCTCCTGTGAGAGAGTGTATAATTTTGGGAGAGTTAGAGAGTATATAATTGACCTCTGCGGCGCTGTTTCATTTGCTCATCTGGCTGTCACGCTTTCGGTTGTGCCAGTCGGACCTCTGAGACGCTGTTTCATTTGCTCATTTGTTTGTTACGCTTTCTTTTGTGTCAGTAGGACCTCTGAGGTGCTGTTTCATTCGCTCATTTGTTTCTTACGCTTTCCGTTGTGTCAGTAGGACCTCTGAGGCGCTGTTTAATTTGCTCACTTGTTTGTTACGCTTTCTCTTGTGCCAAACCACATTCATTTTCATTGTATGCATATGATTATTTCCAGATGACTGGTCGTCACGAAATTTCTAATCTGAATAAGCTCGGTTTGAGCAAAACTCGCTTCCACATTCTGCTACCGCGACTCGAAGTTGCCCAGACCCTGAAACAATATCAGAATAGGCATAATGTGAGTGCCAAGCTGAGGAGGGCTGAGGAAATTCTACGGTCGAAATCCGGATTCCCTCCCGACATCGCCATGGATATGGAAGATCTTTATAAGGAGCGCCGAAATCTGCAGGAAGAACGTATACATTCGCATGAGGTTTGTGAGGGGGAATGAGGGGTGGTACGTACTAATCGATGGAGTATTATAGGATCGTCTGCGAAAGCGCTTCGAGGATGCCGGAGGTGTCATTAACAGCCGCAATCAATATTCGATCGCAGACCTGACGCGAGTCCATAATGCATATAAAGTCAATTTGATGGTGTATCAGGACGTGAGTATTCATTTCTAATGTTAGCTCATAAACTATTAATGCCTAGGGTCGGATCATTTTTGATGGAAAGGCAGTGCGCGATGATCCGGAAGACGACTTCCCGTTTGCTTCCGTGAATTACGACGGCACTGAGTTTTTCGTGGTGGCTAACGTGGAACAGTATTTCAACGGCAAACACTTCTGTGTGGAATGTGGCAAGGTATGATTCCACTGTATTTCTTTTCGACTCTCTCTCTCCCCCCCCCCTCTCTCTCTCTCCCTCTCTCTCTCTCCCCTTCTCTTATCTAAAGTTCCTAATCATATGAAATATCCACTTGTGTTTAATAATGATCTCTGAGGGGAAAATTGATTTTTGAGTACAATATTCAATAAAAGGCATTTATTGCAGCTGAAGAGTGCAAATAGCCGCCATCGGTGTGTGAATGCATGCTTCATGTGCCGTGGATATTGTGAGGCTCAGAAGTGTGCAGCTACGCCCTACCTTCCTCAGATATATTGTTCTGGATGCAAGTGAGTGTTCGAACCATTAATCATCGTTTATCAATGTTCTTCGTTTAGTGTCTACTTTGACAATGCCGATTGCTACGAGCGTCATAAGGTTGTGACTCGGGGGCAGTCTGTGTGCAGCAAGGTCACCACCTGCCTCTCCTGCCTCGAACGGTGAGTATGAATTTCAATTATCATCTACCCATTCTACCCCCCCCCAATCTCTGCCTCACTCGCGCTATTCCTATCTCCCTCCCTCCCTTTCCTTCCTCTCTTTCTCTCCCCCTAATTCTCTCTCTCTCCCTCTCTCTCGCTTACTCCATTCTATCATTCAACATTTCAGGTCCGACGCCTTGAGACATGCTAACGGCACTATGAGGCACATCTGTGGGCACACCAAGTTTTGTCCCCGCTGCAAGACCAAGATGCCGCCGAATCACGACTGCACGTGGAGTAGCCTTGCCGACAACAAGGATAAGTATCTGGAGAAGCAGGAGGCACAAAAGTTCGCGGCGTGGGATGTGGAGACAAGTCAATTGACGCCTGAACAATGGAGGGAGCTGGATAAGATCATGCCGGAATTCGTACGTGCAGGGGAGAGAGGACTCGCACTCACCAAGGATTGCGCCCGCAAGTACCACAAATGGGCCAAGTCAGTTCACCTCTCTGCACATTATGTCGTGTATGTGAGTGTGATGCTGTGGTGTGGGGAGTGTGAAGAGGATGTAAAGGCTCTCGGTCCGCGGAACTCGCCTCATTGTGTGAACTGCGGAGACCATCAGTACTCGGATCGATTGGAGGACGGCGAGGAGTACACAGACTGCTCCGATCGGCTGATTGAACATCTACTCACTGACCCTCGCTTTCACGAGCGAATCCTGCTGTCTCACAATGGCGGGAGGTTCGACATGGCCTGGTTGAGCAAGTGGTGCGGGAAGACGGGAGTGCTGCCGTCGAACACGCTGCAGAGTGGCAGCAACACATTCTCGATGGAGTTTCGGAAGAAGTATAAGGCGCTTAGGAGAGGATCACCTCAGACCTTTGAAGGCCGCCCCATCAACGACGTGATCTTCAAGGATAGCTTCAAAACCATCTCAATGAAGCTGGGAGACATGCCGAAAAGCTTCGGTTTGGATGTTGGAGAGAAGCTGACGTTCCCGTACCTCTACTCTGGACGAGAGAGAATGACTGATCGATTGCCGCGTGCCCCTAATCCGTTCTTTTATGGTATCGGCGAGATGGGAGTGAGTTGCGAGAGAGAGAGAGAGAGAGAGAGAGAGAGAGAGAGAGAGAGGGAGAGAGAGGGGGAGAGAGACAGGTTGGGGATGAGAGAGAGTATAGCCTCCGGCATACCCTTCGGGGAACATCCAAAATGCAATCTTTCAGACCAAGGAGCTCTATCAGTTCATCAATACCGAATGGCCGCGCATCAAGGACCAGCCGTTCGATCATCTACAGCAATTGACGTCGTACTGTGATAGGGATGTGGAGATCTTGATGTTCGCAATCATGAAATTCCGGGAGACAGCAGTTTCGGTATGTTTGGGGGGTTCGGTGTTGTTTATGAGTTGTACTCTCTCTCTCTCTCTTTAGAATTTCGAGTTGTGTCCGTTCACCCACGCCAGTACGATTGCCGGCTATGCCCTCTTTGTCTACCGCGTGCTACACCTTGAGGATGATAAAATCGCCCATATCCCCGAGAACGGGTTTGGTGGAAGCAAAGGGAATGCTTCACTGTTTGCCCAGCGCTTCCTGAACTTTCTATCAGAAAAGAGTGTGGTGGATGGAGTGAGAAAGACATTCGTGCAACACGCCGGCAATATGGGGGAGTACCTGGTGAGTGGTGTGGTGTGAGATAATTTGAGTTTGACCGGTTTTTCAGTTGCATCGTGCGATCGAGCCTCGGGCGAACTACTGGCTGGATGGCGTTGCAACACACAAGAATGCCGACGGGAGCGAGTGGAGGGAGGCGATTGAAGTGCACGGGTGCTGGCACCACGGTTGTTTCAAGTGCTACAAAAAGGTTGGTTTACAATCTTCCGATAAAATCGAAATTACAATTCCGTTGTTTATAGCGGCTGGAGTACGAGATCAATGGGGTGGTGGCGGAGGGAGACGATGCGTCTCGCTACAAGGTATGATATGAGATAGATAGTTGCATTGTATAAGAAAATATTAGGATCCGTTTCGTTACGGGAAAAGTCTGGTGGAGGTGCGGGCGATTTCGGACATGCGAGATGAGGAGGTTCGGAGGCTCGTGGCAGCCGAGGGGATGAATCTGACCATATACTGGGAGTGTGAGATCAAGGTGAGTTCTGCTGTTTGTATCGCATCACTGTTTATATGTTTTAGGCGATGATAAAGGCAGATCCAGAGATGCGCAAATTCTTCAACAGCGCAAAGTCTGCTAGACAGTGCAGCCTCAAACCCCGCCTTGGATTCAGGTGGGTGAGAGAGCGAGGGGAGGGGAAAGCGAGGAGGGTAGAGAGAGAAAGGGGAGAGAGAGAGAGGAAGAGGTCAATCGATACATGTCAATCGGTGGAGACCCTTTATCGCGAGTGGGGAAGGGGTGTCACTAGAAGTTAGCATGCGCGTGCGCGCACGCTTTAAAGGTTATGCCAATCAAATGGAAATTGGAAAGTATGCATTTTTAGAGGTGCGAGAACGGCGGCGGAGGCTGTACTCGCAGTCATTAACAAGACGGTTGAGAGGTGCCGGTATCTGGACGTGACCAGCCTTTATCCCCACATCTGCCGGATTGTGAAGCTGGGAATAGGGATGCCCCGTCGTCTCACCACTTTTCAAGTCCCTCCCAAGGGAACGCCCTTCACCGACGTGGAACATGCGTTTATGAAAGTGACTATCCGACCTCCGAGGCAACTCCGGTTTCCTGTCCTAGCATCGAAACTAGGATCGCTCAACCTGTTTGTGCTATGCACCCGGTGCGGAGAGGAGGCGCTGGACCAGTATTGCCAACACTGCGACGAGGAGCGGGACCTGAACGGCATCTACTGGTTGGAGGAGGTGATCACTTATTTCTTTAGATTTTGGGGTTAATTGTATTTTCTGTAGGTGAACAAGGCGATCGAGTTGGGATACGAGGTTATTGATGTGGAGGAGATGTGGATTTGGTGAGTGTATGCCCTTTCTTTCATATAATTGTTTATTCATTTCAGGGATGAGACGGAAGATCTATTCTCTACCTACATGAAGGATCTATACCGTCTGAAGGGTAATTAAAATATTTGATTGAGTTATTTCAATTCAATATTTTCAGTGGAGAGTTCTGGGTGGCCGTCATCGTGTACAACCGAGGCATCGAAACTCGACTACCTAGCCCGCAGCAGGGACAACCTGGGCTACGATCTGGACAGGAGCAAGCTGGATCAGGGTCCGAATCCTGCCATGCGCACACTCTCCAAACTTCTCATCAATTCGTTTTGGGGGTGAGTAACACAAAAATGTATTGACAGGAGTCTCAATTTATAATTACAGGAAATTCGGACAATCCCCCAACAGGACCAAGTGCAAGTGGCTGGCCAGTGCGTCGGACGAGTTGGCGAAGATGGCGGAGAACCCGCACATCGAGATGGTCAGCATGGACGATTATCTCCACAGCTTTCTCGTCAAGTACAAGGACAACGAAGACGTGAAAGAGCCGTTCATCAGTACAGGCAACGTGTGCTACGCCTCGTACATCACTGCGATGGCACGTCTGTACCTGTACAAATTCATCGAGGAGGTGCACAAGCTTGGCGGGAAGGTCCTCTACTATGATACTGGTAAGTATTGATGTTCCTTTTTCCAATTATGAGCATATGTTTAGATAGTATCATCTACAAATTCAACGGAGAGGATCCACTTGCCAAGTTTGAAGGAGATCAGCTCGGTGCGTGAACAGAACATATTATGTGAACAGAACAGAAAACACAAATAGACTAGGGTTACTAAAAATTGAAAATTGTAGGCGATTTGACGGATGAAATCCCGGCCGGGTGGGACATTGTCGAATTCACAGCAGTGCGTGGAAAGCTGTACGGTCTGAAGATGGAGGACGCAGCGGGCAACATTCAGTGAGATAGTTTTTCACTTATGAAAAAATATAATACGTACTCGTAAAATGTGTTCATTAGCATATTGAAAACAATAATTTCATGGGTGTCTAGGTACTCCGTCAAGGCTTCCGGCTATTCGCTGAACGCAGGCAACGCACCCAAGTACTCGTACGAAGCGGTGAAAGCGATGGCATTGCGTCAGATGTCCGGGCACGTGCCGACAGACGAGGAGACTCAGCTCCTCCAGGATACTCTGTGGCGCGGGCTGGAGCTGCGCAAAAGAGGAGACGGTGTCGAGACTGTCTATGTGGAGAAGGAGAACGAGTCTTACAACCGGAAGAGCTGGAGAGAGACTCTCGAGGATTCCATCCCCTACGGAACATGCGCCGACTGAGAAAGAGAAAGAGAGAAAGAGAGAGAGAGAGAGAGAGAGAGAGAGAGAGAGGAGGGTAGAGAGAGATAGAGAGGGAGGGGGGTAAGGGATACATGTGAATTGCGTGTGTGCTTATATATATATATATATATATATATATATATATATATATATATATATATGTGTGTGTGTGTGTGTGTGTGTGTATAATGCTGTACATAATAAATTGGCTTCATTGTTTCATGTGTACTGTCGCAGAATGGTTGATTCGTCTAAATCCTCTCCGTCTAACGAGGATTATGTGGAAGTGTTTATTCCAACAGATACTCAAGAAGTGGCTGAAAATTCGACAATCGCGCACTCGACCGCTGTTTTCCATTCAAATGAACTCCGGTTCTCAATTTGTAGTGCATGTGAGACGCTCACACGCAATGCTTCAGTCCGTAGAAGGGAAGCCCGAACTATTGTCTCTGTATTTCAATGTGAGAGATGTCGCAAATGATGCGAATTAATATGCTAATGGTTTATCAGCACATGAGCTGATAACTAATAGCACATGTGACGAATACCATAAGCACATGTGCTCTACACTCATAAGCGCCTTCACTTACTCATTACAAAACAAAACAGTGCAATCAAATATTTATCGCATGCGAATATCGTAATTAAATGTTTCTTTCATAAATCTCTGAATAAAGTGATCATCTCCCTGCATTCTAGAAAACATGTTTACAATGTCTTTAAAAGTCTTTCTGTTGTACATTTGATACAAGACAAAAATACAAAAACCACCACACACCACTGTTTGCACCGATTGGTGCTTCACTGCATTGTAATAGATGCGGTCACAATGTGCTAATGAGTTTAGTATATTAGGGTTTTTGGGGCGTCTACCGAAGGAGTCAAAAAAGTATGCTGTTGTATTATGCACATACACTGCATACCAGTGTGTGCCACTATGAGTAGATGGAGAGTCATTCGCAATAAAACAATATGTAGATGAGGGTTTTACAGGTATCATATCGGAGGGAAATACGCCAATGAAGGTGTTATCCATTATCTGACGACATAGTTTATTGATAGTTGAGGTATCCATGCTTACAAAACGCTATCAACAGTGCAGTTTCTGTTTTCGTTGATGGTTAGTTGAGTAGAAAATTGTCCCAGGACAACAATGTACACGCCGCCGTCTGGCACCTCCTTACGGAATGAAATGCGAAGTGAGCTGCTACCAGGTTTTAGTAGTTCAAATGTGTCGGTATTCGCAGCGCTTGAAACCTCCATAGAATACACTGTCCATCCATTTCCAAACATTTGATAAGTAATTCCATTAGATTCTCCATTTTGGGCAAATCCCAAACTCTCCTGTAGATCCACGAAAGGCTGTGTGTACAGGGCGTTGTCATAATCCAGACGCATAGCGCGGCTGGGAATTTGTCGATTGCATATGTTCAGACTGATCTCTTGCACTCCATAGTTTCCAAATTCATATGCATTGGCATCAAAACTGCCGTGTAGACTCTTAGGAGACATGAGGCCGACGAGAATTCGGCGTCTGTACCTGTACAAGTTCATCGAGGAGGTGCACAAATTTGGCGGGAAGGTCCTCTACTATGTGACGGGTATGTGCTGATGCATTTTTCCTATTCATATAAATACGTTTCAGATAGTATCATCTACAAGTTCAGCGGAGAGGACCCGCTCGCCAAGTTTGAAGGTGACCAACTCGGTGCTTCCGGCTGGATGGGATATCGTCGAGTTCACTGCGGTGCGCGGAAAGCTGTACGGTCTGAAACTGGAGGACGCTGCGGGTAACATCCAGTGAGACACTACATATCGAAAAACAATCTATCGAATCACATGTTTATAGTAACAATTTCAATTACGTAATGAAAATAGAAACTTCACTCAGATTCCTGAATGCAATAGTTTATGAAATGTATTTAGGTACTCCGTCAAGGCCTCCGGCTACTCACTGAATGCCGGAAATGCGCCCAAGTACTCATATGAAGCCGTGAAGGCAATGGCATTGCGCCAGATGTCTGGGCATGTGCTAACAGACGAGGAAACGGAGCTCCTCAGGGATACTCGGTGGTGCGGATTGGAGCTGCGCAAGCGAGAGGACGGCGTCGAGACTGTCTACGTGGAGAAGGAGAACGAGTCCTACAACCGAAAGAGCTGGAGAGAGACGCTCGAGGATTCCATCCCCTATGGAACATGCGCCGACTAAGAAGGGGCTGATGGGAGAGAGAGAGAGAGAGAGAGAGAGAGTAGTGATAATAATGTATCGTGGGTGTACGGGTGTGTGTGCGTGTGCGTGTGCGTGTGCGTGTGCGTGTGCGTGTGCGTGTGCGTGTGCGTGTGCGTGTGCGTGTGCGTGTGCGTGTGCGTGTGCGTGTGCGTGTGCGTGTGCGTGTGCGTGTGCGTGTGCGTGTGCGTGTGCGTGTGCGTGTGCGTGTGCGTGTGCGTGTGCGTGTGCGTGTGCGTGTGCGTGTGCGTGTGCGTGTGCGTGTGCGTGTGCGTGTGCGTGTGCGTGTGCGTGTGCGTGTGCGTGTGCGTGTGCGTGTGCGTGTGTGAATGTATAAATAATTTGACGGTTCTTCGATCAGTTGTTGTTATGTCGCTCCCGAGTGCGGTTGTGTCTGCGGCAGATCCCACTGAAGTGGAAGTGTGGGCTTCTGAAAACAGCGTCGACCCGGAAAAGGCATTTGAAATACAAACAAGCTATAACTACCGCGTGGGCGCCGCTCATCGTGCTCTGCAACTGTTTTTGGACGAGCATCGTATGATTGAAACTATATTGAAATCTGAAGGAGATTTGAATGTAAGATGGCTTCGAATCATGTTCCATCGGCATGTTACACGCATGAACAAGGCATGGAGTGATTTGAGTACTACACTCAACGAACAGTTAACGGGAAGAGTTCAGGCATACGAACTACTCGATCTCGATCCTGCTCGCTTTGTGCGACCCGCACAGTTGTTTATTGATATTGAAGCTGAAGAAAGCAAGTCCTCCCTTCCATGAAATAGTAACGTGTCTTGAATTTCTATGAAATCTCTTTATTTGAAATTGCATTGTCTGCTTTTCTAGCATGAAATATGTGTGTCTAATGATATACATAATAAATTAACTTCATTGTTTCATGTGTACTGTCACAGAATGGTTGGTTCGTCTAAATCCTCTCCGCCTAACGAGGACTATGTTGAAGTGTTTATTTCAACTGGTACTCAAGAAGTGGCTGAAAATTCGACAAGCACGCATTCGACCGCTGTTTTCCATACAAATGAACTCAGGTTCTCAATTTGTAGTGCATGTGAGACGCTCACACGCAATGCTTCAGTCCGTAGAAGGGAAACCCGAACTATTGTCTCTGTATTTCAATGTAAGAGATGTCACAAGTAATGCGAATTAACGTGCTAATAGCTTATCAGCACTTGAGCTGATAGTAATCAGCATATGTGACGAATACCCTAAGCACATGTGTTGTATACTCATTAGCACCTATTCATCACCTTTCCCCTTTCATCACAAACACAAAACCGTACAATCATGTATTTATAGCATACGAATATCGTAATTAAACGGTTCTTTCATAAATCTTCGAATAAACTGGTCATCTCCCTGCATTTTAGAAAACATGTTTACAATGTCTTTAAAAGTCTTTCTGTTATACATTTGACACAACACATAAATACAAAAACCCCCACACACAACTGTCTGCACCGATTGGTGCTTCACTGCATTGTAATAGATGCGGTCACAATGTGCTAATGAGTTTAGTATATTAGGGTTTTTGGGGCGTCTACCGAAGGAGTCAAAAAAGTATGCTGTTGTATTATGCACATACACTGCAAACCAGTGTGTGCCACTATGAGTAGATGGCGAGTCATTCACAACAAAACAATATGTAGATTTGGGTTTTACAGGTATCATATCGGAAGGAAATACGCCAATAAAAGTGTTATCCATTATCTGGCAACATAATCTATTGATAGTTGAAGTATCCATGCTTACAAGACGCTATCAACAGTGCAGTTTCTGTTTTCGTCGATGGTTAGTTGAGTGGAAAATTGTCCCAGGACAACAATGTACACACCACCGTCTGGCACCTCCTTACGGAATGAAATGCGGAGTGAGCTGCTGCCAGGTTTTAATAGTTCAAATGTGTCGGTATTCGCAGCACTTGAAACTTCCATAGAGTAGACCGTCCATCCATTTCCAAACATTTTGTAAGTGACTCCATTTGATTCACCATTTTGGGCAAACCCCAGACTCTCCTGTAGATCCACGAAAGGCTGTGTGTACAGGGCGTTGTCATAATCCAGACGCATAGCGCGGCTGGGAATTTGTCGATTGCATATGTTCAGACTGATATCTTGCACTCCATAGTTTCCAAATTCGTATGCGTTGGCATCGAAACTGCCATGTAGACTTTTGGGAGACATGAGACCGACGAGAATTCGTCTAGGGCAGTGAGTGGTCCAAAGCTGCACATCTCCAGTATCCACACGGCCGGCAGTAACGAGATGAGTACGCATGAGAGATGAGATCATATAATAACGCAGCAACTGTCTTGATTTTAGCATAGTTTGAATAGCCAAATCGGTCGCTCCCTCTAGCTCAACTTCACGCAAAAACAATTTCACTTCAGTCAGTTTGATTGTATACGTTTCGGTTGCGCTGGGAAGACCGCGGCGCTCGAGGCAATAGGAGCTAGATGCGGGGTGGAGTGTGAGCCCCAAGGTCATATAATTGAGAAGCAGCTGATTCTGGTTCCAGAAATCCAATCCCACAGTGGCCATCACTTGACAATGTTTGCCATTTTGAATCATTTTCGCTCTCTTGAATCTTGATATAGCCTACATCTTTCTCAGTAAAATCAGTACTTTTCACATAACCTGCTGCACCCAATGTTGTACTTTAGCCGATTCAGGAAGTAGAAACTCGGTTGTCATATATTCCTTCAAAGAATTATGCGCGCAGTTTTCGTGTATTTGCACGCCATTCAATGTGCACGTCATGCTCTTGAAAAGAGATTTGCCTATCAGTTGACAGAGTGAGATACTCGGTTGCACGTCATTTATCGCATTGCCGTTTGGCGTTTTGCCTACGGAAGGAATAGGGTTGCCCTTCGAATCATGAACAACAAAAGTAGCGCTAATATAACTCTTATTCAAAGCCAGATAGAAAGGACTGCTGTTATATCTGAACTCGATCGGCGCACCGGGGGAGATGCCGCAACTGGGAGACACCTCACACCAGCGGCTATTCACAATCCCGACCTGACTCCGTGGAGTCGCGAATAATGAGATCTCAGATGGTATGCAAGGCTCGGAATCAGGGTTAGCTATTTTATAAACAGACGTATTTTAGGTAATTAAAAGAAAAGCGACCGGTCAGCTCCAGCGTTTTTACTACTATGAGCTTTCACCTTTCCAGGGTAAACTCCAATGACCGTAGGTTTGGACCTCTTCGAAATAGGCTTCCTCTTTTTCGACCCGCCAATCATTTTGCGTACGGTATCCTTCCCTCTCCTTACTATAGACTCTCCCACGGGATTACCGTTTACCACGTCACCCACTACTCGCACACCAGTGTCGACCACTGCGTCGCCTATGAGCTTCATTCCAGCGTCGCCCACGTTTTTAGCTAATTTACCATGAAGAAACGAAGGCAAGTTTTTGTACAGAAACGTGTCCAATCCAAAGCCTCTCTGGTACGCTCGGCCAGAGTGCCAACCGCCTACCATATTCGGACTGCCAACCATATGAGCCCAATTTAATTTATCTACATTTAATTCGGAGCGATACATAATTGCAATACAACCACTCTGTGAGAAGTCAAAAAGTACAATGAACTATATTTTCTGTGCAAAATGCAATACAATTACGATGGTGCCAAATTGAAACGGTATCAGTTCACCCAACTCATCTCTTATCGATATTCTAATAGAACTGATATGCGGATCGCGAATTGGAAAGTACCGTATTGGGTTATAGTTGTAGCTCACAACCTGACCAAACTTTCCTGTATTCGGAACTATTCGCAGTATTTCAGCCTTACGATTACCAATAACAGAGTGGGCACATACATCGGAATAAACATACAAAGCGGATGAGTTGCCTCTGTAATTGATACTGTTGGGTGCTAGACAACTCTCACTTATCATAAGTTGGTCAAATCCTAAAATGTATGCCAGATCCTGTGATAATTCCAGACCACTAATATCACTTATATTGACGACTATACGATCATATTCGGGACTGTATGCGAACAAAGGTTCCTCCGCATCTGACAGTCGTGCTCTCTTCAAAGAGACACCAGTCGAGCGAGTGTTGGAGGGAGGAGCAGGTGTGATCGTTTCAGTGTGTGTCAACGCGGCAGCAACGGGAGCAGGCGCGACCACTGAGAGAGTGGTATCATGAGGGCGAGGTGACTGCCCGCCCGGGTTCTCTGCTTGAACAGTCGCCTCCTCCTCCTCATCCAATTCCTGCTGCAGAGCGGCGGCTGCTCTCTCATCTTCGTCTTGTTGCATTTTTAGGGCAAGTGCGGCGGCTGCTGCCTTCTCCTCTTCCTTTCTCCTTAATAGAGATGCGGCTGTCTCCTCCTCTTGTCGCTTTTTCAGTGCGGAAGCATCCGCTGCAGCTTTTTCTTGTTTTTTGAGAGCAAGCACCTGCTTTTCTCTCTTCTTCTCAGCCTCTAATAATGCATTTGCGGCATCTGCACTTTCGCCTAGCTTCACGGTAGCCGCATTCGCTTCGGGCACCCCTGACGCTTCCGTCTTCTCAGTAGATAATCCATAGTCAGTTGGATCGCTAAGACCGCTACCATAGTCTAGATCACGCTTCTTTCTAGTGGGCTTCAAAATATTCAAAACGCGAACCATTTCATTCGGGCCGTTATAACTACCGGCTGGCACCACAACCTTCTCAGCAACGCTACCTCTATGTATTTTATAATACGAATCATGTCTCAAATTGTTATACGAGTTGGTAAATATAATCTCAGATAAACCGACTGTATAATTTCCACGTTGTAAATTTAATGAAGATGGGAGATACGTAGTAAAATCAGAAATGGTATTACCAGCGTCAGATGTCACGTTACTGACTAAAGTCACGTAAAATTGGGAGGGTTCCATACAACCTATTACAATCACTACAAACCAAACACTGATCGATAAAGACGTTTATCCGATAAGATAAACAACAATTATAGCAATGTCTACACACCGGTCAACAATGGTGAGTAGTAAAATACCTCGCTCAAATGCTAGGGGTGGGGGCATTCTTCTCCTCGCCACTCTCCTCCTCATCGTCTCCGACTTCTCCGCACACCTCCTCCTCCGCGCTCGCCTCTCCCGAGACTGTATGCAATGATGACTCATCATGACGTCATAGGGACCAGTCAGTCGTGCTAGTGTCTCGGTTGCGCAATGCCGTTTCAATTCAAATGCCCTCTCACTTGCTCCATAAACGGACCGACAATGAGTGGTAAATCGACACTCATTAGAGAGATTATTGAGAGAAGAGACTCCCTTTTTGATACGCCGATCGATGAGGTGATCTACTGTGTGGGCATAGTGCCTCAGGAAAGACCGGAGGGCGTGCGATTCGTCGAAGGAATGATAGATTTAGAAGAACTCGATAATCGTAAACACAAATTGCTGATATTAGACGATTTGCTTTCATATTTTAAGGAAAACTCATCTCTTTTGAACGATTTATACACTAGAGTCGCTCACCATTATAACACAAGCATTATCTTTTTATCGCAGGAACTTTTTGGGAGTAACAGATGTGCACGGATCAATAGTACATACATAGTTTTGACAAACATGGTATCTGATAAACTGACAATTAGAAATCTAGCTAAGCAACTCTATCCCACCAACGGCCGATTTCTATGCGACGCCTATGAGGATGCGATGGCGGCACGCAACTACTCCCACCTATTGATTGATCTCGCTCAGTCCACGCCAGACGACTGTCGAGTCATAACGAATATGTTTGATGAGGAGCCGATTGTCTACGTGCCACGAAAATAGTCACTTCACCCAGGGTACTGAGTCAATATCAAAACTATTGTCGAACTGAACGAGACCCGACAGATTCTCCCACGTAAGTTCCTCATAACCAAGCCATTTAATTTGTATTTGCATTTTGTGACCACGTTTACGCTTTCCCAATACTTTCTCTACTCGATACACGCCGTCGTTTTCTGCTCTTATCAAATCTTCTTTATAAAAGTTACCCTCTACCTCGTGTCCTTTGTAGTCAATGAGAGTGAATATCGCTGGCTTTTTAGAATCTTGTATATTTTTAATGAAATAATATTGTTCACTGAAACGAGGTAGAAAACCTCTTGTAAAGATATTCTTAATTTTAGACACCCGCACACTTTGTCCAACCTCAAACTTATGACGCACTTTCTCGGCCGCTTTTCGTGGCGGCTCTTTGAAATCACCATCGGCTACGCTGTTTGGCGCGCGGCCGATACCTCTATTCACTCGATTATTCAAAGACGTCACTATCTTATCAAGAACAGACAACCATTTTTGTGTATTCGCCGAGGACATGTATCTGAATAACTTTCTCTTAAGCGACAAAATTGCTCTCTCCGCGATACTAGCTTTCACCCCAGAATGAGTAGAAAAGTGGTTTATGTGCAGTTCTTGTAGTAGGCCCGCTAATTTACTGTTATAATACTCGGTACCTTCGTCTGTACATAGTTTACTAGGACATAACTCTAGAAGTATAGGTCTTAATGCATCATAAACGGAATCGGCTGTTTTGTTGGGAATAGGAATCGCCCATATTTTGCGACTATAGACATCTATAACAACAGAGATGAAACGCATTCCATTGTTGTGTTTCTCATAATAACTCATATCACATAAGTCGGCGTGAAGAGAGTGCCCTATCCAAGGTGCAGTAATCTTCTGTCTGGGGAAATGAATACGGGGTGTGACGTGTAAAGTGTATGCATTTTGTTTTCTGAGAAATTCTCGAATATGAGTCAGCTGCACTCGTTTATCACGGTTACGGGCGGCACGGTACAGTCCTTGGACAGAGGAAAAGGAAGCAGAATTCGAGGGATCGCAATAAATACTTTTCAATAATTTGGAGAAGGGACCAGTCATGGTCGGTAAAGTTACAACACTGACTTCCAAGTAATAATACGCAATCTATTGTAACTTTTCGTGCCCATCCCTTGCTGAGCGGCGGACGCCGTCGCATCTTCGTCGTGTCGCGTCTTTTGACGTTTAGAATCGCTGTCGTTTGAGACGTGGGTGCCAGTATCCTCAGGACGCGAAGGGAGGATAGAACTTGAACGTTTAGTGTCACGTCTCGAGTTGGTATAGTGTTGCCAGTTCACAGCGGGCGAATCGTAGCTCTCCTTCAGTCGCTTCCCATCAGCACGATCGGTTGTAGACACTCTCTTCGAACCACGTTTCACACTAGTATAATGCTGCCAGTTCGTAGCAGGTGAGTCTATACTAGATTTGAGTCGCTTGCCATTTTTACTATCACTAGAATCAGCACTCCGCTTCCTCGCCTTTTTAACATCAACGTTACTCGTTTCCACGATAATAGGTGCAACCTCAATATCAGGATCAGCCACCGAACGCTTCTTATTAGCAATCTCACTCTCAAAACTGCTGGCTTTTCTTTTACGCGACGGATTGCCCACAGGTATCATCACAGGTGGAGGGGGGAGCGGCGGATCCCCGGGCAACACGCTCTCCACGCTACTCCCCACTATCGTTTTCTTTCTATTAGTCACTCTCTTCAATGGAATCTCAACAGGAAGCGGAGTTCTAGTATTTAATGACATAACCACACTAGTGTTTGGGTTGTGTGGTATGGGCCCGGTATTCCGCTCAGCCGCTTCCTCGGCTTCCATTTTCGATTGCAAATCAAGAAATCGCGTCATCAAATCATTGAACAAATTACGCTTCTCATCAATAGATATACGCTTCTTATCTAGCACAGAATCTCGGGAAGTGCGCGCCTGATTCAAAATGTCACTCCTTTCTGAATGCGGGGCGGAATCGACATGTGGCACAAGACGAAATTTGCGAAAACTTTTCATTTTCCACTCAACAGCCGTCTAGCGCGGAAGGAAAATCAACAATGCGCCATCTCATAATGTTATTCCTAATTATCCGCACCGCAGTCGGACAGACGCGCTGGATTCACTCGAATGACTGCGATCCCCCCTGTACGTCCCCTCTCTCCTGCATCAAGCCAGCTTCGTAAGTCGAAAAAGTTTATCAATGAACATATGTATGGTAGGGGTAACTGGACGAATGGCGCTTGCGTGTGTCCGCGGTTCCGAAATCTCGACACCATGTGCTCAAATGTCATCACTCACGAGATGGAGAGGGATATCAAGAATGGCTTAGAGAACCACCATGCGGAGATGATGGACAGACTGGACAGCGTGCAGGAGATGCGTGAGTAAATCAGAATAGAATTAAAATAAAACAATTATTCCAGTGGGTGTGATCTCCACTGAGGTCGTCAAGTTCGAGCAGTTCAAGGTGGAAGCCGAGTTGATGAAGACACTCGCTATTGTGTTTGCAATCTCTACAATTGTTCTGATCATAGTAGCTGCTGGCTGTGCCTGTGTGCTCACCCACCTAGCGAATCGCCTCCAACGCCGCCGCCACTAGCACAGGTACCACCACGTTGCCTACCCTACCCAGTTCACTACGTGCCTTATTAGCCGTTCTAATTTTTGCTAACAACTTCAATACCTCAACATGTTTTAAAAGAGTATTCTTATGTTTGCCATTAAGTCGCATCCTATTTCCAAGTATGTTATAAATGATTTCAATTAGTATACCCAATTGCCCACTATTTGCTGTATTCAACACCGTAGTGTCACTCATAGCATTTCGTAGAAATTTGATATGACGCCTTATACGACCGCTCATGTTGAACACACTAGTAGCATATGACATGATGGAAAGACACTTGCGCAAAAATAATTTTATCGAGAGAAATGGGAGGAGACAAAAACATCAAATAAACGCGAACACGGATCATAAACAAAGCGCGAACATGATTACGATTAACGATAAAAGGGAGAGAGATAGATGAGAGATATGAAAAGCATGTGCATAAAAAGAGAATGAGAGAGAAATATAGGGAGATAGAAAGCGTATATGCGCACTTATAAGGGGGAGAGGGAGTGAGAGAGAGAGAGGGAGGGAGAAAAGAAGATTATATGCGCACTTATAGAGGGGATAGAGAGAAGGGGGGATCAGTCAAAACGGAGATGCAGAGTATTGTTCACACACGACTCACACATAACCAAGGGGATCACCACCTTACCGTTCTCGTCGCGCTTGATCTTGGGGGTTGTAGCTGCACTCTCCGAGCGGCATTTGCCGCACGCGTAGAAGACGTGAAGACAGCCGATGGAAAGAATGTTCTTCCAGGAGGCAAAGCTCTTGGGCGGAGGACCATCGGCGGCTGTCTATAAATGAACCAGTCTCTCTCTCTCTCTCTCTCTCTCTCTCTCTCTCTCTCTCTCCAACCCACCTTGAGTAGCCTACGCTTAGGAAAGGTTGGACGGGCCGGGGGCGTCTGGGTAGATACGGCGGGGGATGAGGGGCGGAGCATGCGATCAGCGTCATAATACTCAACAGTCTCGGATCCATCCACATTGTCGAGAGCGGGGCACATAATAGGCAGGAGCGGAGCGACAGTGTCAGACCAGGCGGCCGGCCTCCTTATGTACTCTAGGCGGTGACCCCTCCCCTCCGCTGGGATCACTAGCACGCTTTTGTTTAGGCGGACCACCTGGCACTAATTAGCGGGCCCGCCGACCGAGGTCACCGAGGTCACGCCTCCCGGGATTCAAAAATTCAAATCATTCACCACCTACTGTATTTGGCGCGCGGTCGTCTTGTTCTATTTACTTATTTATTTTGTCTGTCTCATTTATAGCATGCCTCTTGTCGCAGTTAGTGAGTTTCCCGTAGAAGCTCGTTCCTCGCTGGCAAAGGTGCTGCAGCTGAGACAGATAGACATGTATCAGAGCACGAATAGAGCAGGTAGTAGAGAATAGTTAGATTAATAGAATAACTGGTAGACATTTAGACTCGTTGTTGGATCCGATTCAAAGCACTACTTCTATGGATAGTCTGATGGGCAGTAATAACCACCCAAACCTGCATATCTCACTGGATAGCGTATCTGTTCGGATAGAAGGATTCTATTACCCTTTTAATGATTTGCTTTTCTGGCTGGGATAAACTTTTGATTGAAACGCAATGATCGCATTATGGGGTTGGCTCTTTCGGATCGTGTGAATACATCGTTCGCTTCGCTCTCTCTGATTCACACTCTCCTCGCTCGCCCTTTCCGGTCGTAAAGGTAAGTATGTCTGAGGCCATGTGTGCTATTTTATTTAAAGATGTATTTACAGTTTCGGATCTGCGATCAACGTTTCACACCGTGTTCGTGCCGTCTGCAGTAATTACGCCGATCAACTTCACTTCATAAGCTCCCTTCAACACCACTTGAACCCAACAGCTCTCTTTAGAGCTTACTGAACCCAACAGCCCTCTTCAGGGCTACCCATTTGTGAAACAAACTTTTGTGCTGATCACACATAAAACTGATTAGCACTTTGCATTGAGTGGAGTGTGCCTGTGGCGGTCGGATACAGAAAGAGAGAAGGGTAGAGGAGAGAGGGGAGAACTTCCATGTCGGCTCACTTCATAAACTTTTAAGGATCCGCTTTCACCCGCGAGCACAATCAGAGCGCGTGCGCGCATATCTCGCGCACTCATTAGCGGATTACTGCGCAACACGTGCGCACCTGTTTAGCGCACTCGGATTCGCGCACTCAGGGACTCCCGCCAGTTGACCTCTGTAACCTCTACTAATTAAATTCAAAATCATGAATAGAAAAATCAGTGAACCGTAACCTAGGTCAATAGGTCATCTTGTCCCATCGCCCCATGACCTCTGGGGTGGCCTCGATGACCTCGGTGACCTTTAGACTAATTAAATTTGAAAAATGAATAGAAAATCAGTGAACCGTGAAAGGGGTTAGTAGGTCAAATTGTCCCATCGCACATGACCCCTCCGTGACCTTTGATGACCTCTGTGGCCTAGGTCAGTAGGTCAAATTGTCCCATAACCCATGACCCCTCCGTGACCTCTGGTGACCTCTTTGACCTAGGTCAGTAGGTCAAATGGTCCCATCTAGCATTGCACTACTACTCGCAGGCTTGATCTGGACAACGGAGAAAGGAAAAGGAATGCCTATGACAGGAATCGAACCTGTGTCGCCACGGCCACAACGTGGAGTACTAACCACTATACTACATAGGCCAATAACTGAGCTAAAATAATTGCGTGATGATGTTACATTCATACACATACTCTCATACTCATACATACACAATAAGTTGCAAGTTGCAAGTGGCTAAGAAATAGGGACCACAACGTGATATGTAGAGAGTGAGGCGAAATCATGTAACATATTCTCACTGGACACATGATGTGCTCTAATTACCATAGAACGATTCGCCCTTTCGCGCTGATTCCAACGATATTTTATTTATGGGATCATGTACCCTGTAAAGTACTGAAAATCGATAAAAAGTGATATTATGACGTCATATTTCTTTGATCTAGCCGCCATTGCCCAAAATGAGTAATGAAAAATGATGTAATAAGAGATGTATTTCATCAAGTACTGATCGATTACAATCAAACAAAGCGTATTGCTACTATTATAAACGAATACATTCATAATTTAACTATCGATGACGTCATAAATCTTTTGATCTAGCCGCCCTCTGTCGCACTTTCCCTATGTGAGCGCACGCTCGGGTGCGCGCGCTGCGCGGAATTTGAGCGCAATGTGAACGATGAACCCTATGAACATTATATATTTTTGAAATCAGCTTGAAATGAACTACATGAATGAACTAATTGCTATACCATATCCAAACATCTGAAAATGGTATTGTGGTCCCTAGCTAAGAAATGAAACACTTCCAGGACCTTCAAGACTGTTTTCCGTTCTCCCACGATCAACTTTATTCGAAGTTGGTCAGACAAAAGTTTTTCGTGAGCGACGACGTTTACAAAAAGGAAATGCCTATGACAGGAATCGAACCTGTGTCGCCACGGCCACAACGTGGAGTACTAACCACTATACTACATAGGCCGAGAGAACGGCTGTCTAATAGCGTGGAAGTGTTGGCAAAAGGCGCCGACAAAGATTGCAAGGTACGTCCGCGAAATGATGAAATAATCAGTAGCATTGATCCAAAAATAGCAAAATTACAGCCCCGTACGGGACTCGAACCCGTGGCCGTTAGATTAAAAGTCTAACGCTCTACCAACTGAGCTAACGAGGCTTCAGATTCCTCTCCATTCTCCGCCGATATTCGATCGCACGCTGCAAAAGCACGCGAGTAGTGATGCTGAAATTATTTTTAATAGGGCAAAACGTTATGCGTCTGGGGGGGAATCGAACCCCCGTCGAATGCTTGGAAGGCATCCATGCTGACCATTACACCGCAGACGCTCATGTGAGAGTGCTCTTACTGAGCGGTTTCGTGCCCGAGCACTCATTCTTTTCACAAATTTGCAAAATGTCATGCGTCTGGGGGGAATCGAACCCCCGTCGAATGCTTGGAAGGCATCCATGCTGACCATTACACCACAGACGCTTGTTCTTGATCTCCCAGAAATCGGATATGCGCAGGCTTGATCTGGACAACGGAGAAAGGAAAAGGAATGCCTATGACAGGAATCGAACCTGTGTCGCCACGGCCACAACGTGGAGTACTAACCACTATACTACATAGGCCAATAACTGAGCTAAAATAATTGCGTGATGATGTTACATTCATACACATACTCTCATACTCATACATACACAATAAGTTGCAAGTTGCAAGTGGCTAAGAAATGAAACACTTCCAGGACCTTCAAGACTGTTTTCCGTTCTCCCACGATCAACTTTATTCGAAGTTGGTCAGACAAAAGTTTTTCGTGAGCGACGACGTTTACAAAAAGGAAATGCCTATGACAGGAATCGAACCTGTGTCGCCACGGCCACAACGTGGAGTACTAACCACTATACTACATAGGCCGAGAGAACGGCTGTCTAATAGCGTGGAAGTGTTGGCAAAAGGCGCCGACAAAGATTGCAAGGTACGTCCGCGAAATGATGAAAGAATCAGTAGCATTGATCCAAAAATAGCAAAATTACAGCCCCGTACGGGACTCGAACCCGTGGCCGTTAGATTAAAAGTCTAACGCTCTACCAACTGAGCTAACGAGGCTTCAGATTCCTCTCCATTCTCCGCCGATATTCGATCGCACGCTGCAAAAGCACGCGAGTAGTGATGCTGAAATTATTTTTAATAGGGCAAAACGTTATGCGTCTGGGGGGGGGGGGAATCGAACCCCCGTCGAATGCTTGGAAGGCATCCATGCTGACCATTACACCGCAGACGCTCATGTGAGAGTGCTCTTACTGAGCGGTTTCGTGCCCGAGCACTCATTCTTTTCACAAATTTGCAAAATGTCATGCGTCTGGGGGGAATCGAACCCCCGTCGAATGCTTGGAAGGCATCCATGCTGACCATTACACCACAGACGCTTGTTCTTGATCTCCCAGAAATCGGATATGCGCAGGCTTGATCTGGACAACGGAGAAAGGAAAAGGAATGCCTATGACAGGAATCGAACCTGTGTCGCCACGGCCACAACGTGGAGTACTAACCACTATACTACATAGGCCAATAACTGAGCTAAAATAATTGCGTGATGATGTTACATTCATACACATACTCTCATACTCATACATACACAATAAGTTGCAAGTTGCAAGTGGCTAAGAAATGAAACACTTCCAGGACCTTCAAGACTGTTTTCCGTTCTCCCACGATCAACTTTATTCGAAGTTGGTCAGACAAAAGTTTTTCGTGAGCGACGACGTTTACAAAAAGGAAATGCCTATGACAGGAATCGAACCTGTGTCGCCACGGCCACAACGTGGAGTACTAACCACTATACTACATAGGCCGAGAGAACGGCTGTCTAATAGCGTGGAAGTGTTGGCAAAAGGCGCCGACAAAGATTGCAAGGTACGTCCGCGAAATGATGAAATAATCAGTAGCATTGATCCAAAAATAGCAAAATTACAGCCCCGTACGGGACTCGAACCCGTGGCCGTTAGATTAAAAGTCTAACGCTCTACCAACTGAGCTAACGAGGCTTCAGATTCCTCTCCATTCTCCGCCGATATTCGATCGCACGCTGCAAAAGCACGCGAGTAGTGATGCTGAAATTATTTTTAATAGGGCAAAACGTTATGCGTCTGGGGGGAATCGAACCCCCGTCGAATGCTTGGAAGGCATCCATGCTGACCATTACACCACAGACGCTCATGTGAGAGTGCTCTTACTGAGCGGTTTCGTGCCCGAGCACTCATTCTTTTCACAAATTTGCAAAATGTAATGCGTCTGGGGGGAATCGAACCCCCGTCGAATGCTTGGAAGGCATCCATGCTGACCATTACACCACAGACGCTTGTTCTTGATCTCCCAGAAATCGGATATGCGCAGGCTTGATCTGGACAACGGAGAAAGGAAAAGGAATGCCTATGACAGGAATCGAACCTGTGTCGCCACGGCCACAACGTGGAGTACTAACCACTATACTACATAGGCCAATAACTGAGCTAAAATAATTGCGTGATGATGTTACATTCATACACATACTCTCATACTCATACATACACAATAAGTTGCAAGTTGCAAGTGGCTAAGAAATGAAACACTTCCAGGACCTTCAAGACTGTTTTCCGTTCTCCCACGATCAACTTTATTCGAAGTTGGTCAGACAAAAGTTTTTCGTGAGCGACGACGTTTACAAAAAGGAAATGCCTATGCCAGGAATCGAACCTGTGTCGCCACGGCCACAACGTGGAGTACTAACCACTATACTACATAGGCCGAGAGAACGGCTGTCTAATAGCGTGGAAGTGTTGGCAAAAGGCGCCGACAAAGATTGCAAGGTACGTCCGCGAAATGATGAAATAATCAGTAGCATTGATCCAAAAATAGCAAAATTACAGCCCCGTACGGGACTCGAACCCGTGGCCGTTAAATTAAAAGTCTAACGCTCTACCAACTGAGCTAACGAGGCTTCAGATTCCTCTCCATTCTCCGCCGATATTCGATCGCACGCTGCAAAAGCACGCGAGTAGTGATGCTGAAATTATTTTTAATAGGGCAAAACGTTATGCGTCTGGGGGGAATCGAACCCCCGTCGAATGCTTGGAAGGCATCCATGCTGACCATTACACCACAGACGCTCATGTGAGAGTGCTCTTACTGAGCGGTTTCGTGCCCGAGCACTCATTCTTTTCACAAATTTGCAAAATGTAATGCGTCTGGGGGGAATCGAACCCCCGTCGAATGCTTGGAAGGCATCCATGCTGACCATTACACCACAGACGCTTGTTCTTGATCTCCCAGAAATCGGATATGCGCAGGCTTGATCTGGACAACGGAGAAAGGAAAAGGAATGCCTATGACAGGAATCGAACCTGTGTCGCCACGGCCACAACGTGGAGTACTAACCACTATACTACATAGGCCAATAACTGAGCTAAAATAATTGCGTGATGATGTTACATTCATACACATACTCTCATACTCATACATACACAATAAGTTGCAAGTTGCAAGTGGCTAAGAAATGAAACACTTCCAGGACCTTCAAGACTGTTTTCCGTTCTCCCACGATCAACTTTATTCGAAGTTGGTCAGACAAAAGTTTTTCGTGAGCGACGACGTTTACAAAAAGGAAATGCCTATGACAGGAATCGAACCTGTGTCGCCACGGCCACAACGTGGAGTACTAACCACTATACTACATAGGCCGAGAGAACGGCTGTCTAATAGCGTGGAAGTGTTGGCAAAAGGCGCCGACAAAGATTGCAAGGTACGTCCGCGAAATGATGAAAGAATCAGTAGCATTGATCCAAAAATAGCAAAATTACAGCCCCGTACGGGACTCGAACCCGTGGCCGTTAGATTAAAAGTCTAACGCTCTACCAACTGAGCTAACGAGGCTTCAGATTCCTCTCCATTCTCCGCCGATATTCGATCGCACGCTGCAAAAGCACGCGAGTAGTGATGCTGAAATTATTTTTAATAGGGCAAAACGTTATGCGTCTGGGGGGAATCGAACCCCCGTCGAATGCTTGGAAGGCATCCATGCTGACCATTACACCACAGACGCTCATGTGAGAGTGCTCTTACTGAGCGGTTTCGTGCCCGAGCACTCATTCTTTTCACAAATTTGCAAAATGTAATGCGTCTGGGGGGAATCGAACCCCCGTCGAATGCTTGGAAGGCATCCATGCTGACCATTACACCACAGACGCTTGTTCTTGATCTCCCAGAAATCGGATATGCGCAGGCTTGATCTGGACAACGGAGAAAGGAAAAGGAATGCCTATGACAGGAATCGAACCTGTGTCGCCACGGCCACAACGTGGAGTACTAACCACTATACTACATAGGCCAATAACTGAGCTAAAATAATTGCGTGATGATGTTACATTCATACACATACTCTCATACTCATACATACACAATAAGTTGCAAGTTGCAAGTGGCTAAGAAATGAAACACTTCCAGGACCTTCAAGACTGTTTTCCGTTCTCCCACGATCAACTTTATTCGAAGTTGGTCAGACAAAAGTTTTTCGTGAGCGACGACGTTTACAAAAAGGAAATGCCTATGACAGGAATCGAACCTGTGTCGCCACGGCCACAACGTGGAGTACTAACCACTATACTACATAGGCCGAGAGAACGGCTGTCTAATAGCGTGGAAGTGTTGGCAAAAGGCGCCGACAAAGATTGCAAGGTACGTCCGCGAAATGATGAAAGAATCAGTAGCATTGATCCAAAAATAGCAAAATTACAGCCCCGTACGGGACTCGAACCCGTGGCCGTTAGATTAAAAGTCTAACGCTCTACCAACTGAGCTAACGAGGCTTCAGATTCCTCTCCATTCTCCGCCGATATTCGATCGCACGCTGCAAAAGCACGCGAGTAGTGATGCTGAAATTATTTTTAATAGGGCAAAACGTTATGCGTCTGGGGGGAATCGAACCCCCGTCGAATGCTTGGAAGGCATCCATGCTGACCATTACACCGCAGACGCTCATGTGAGAGGACAACGGAGAAAGGAAAAGGAATGCCTATGACAGGAATCGAACCTGTGTCGCCACGGCCACAACGTGGAGTACTAACCACTATACTACATAGGCCAATAACTGAGCTAAAATAATTGCGTGATGATGTTACATTCATACACATACTCTCATACTCATACATACACAATAAGTTGCAAGTTGCAAGTGGCTAAGAAATGAAACACTTCCAGGACCTTCAAGACTGTTTTCCGTTCTCCCACGATCAACTATTCGAAGTTGGTCAGACAAAAGTTTTTCGTGAGCGACGACGTTTACAAAAAGGAAATGCCTATGACAGGAATCGAATCTGTGTCGCCACGGCCACAACGTGGAGTACTAACCACTATACTACATAGGCCGAGAGAACGGCTGTCTAATAGCGTGGAAGTGTTGGCAAAAGGCGCCGACAAAGATTGCAAGGTACGTCCGCGAAATGATGAAAGAATCAGTAGCATTGATCCAAAAATAGCAAAATTACAGCCCCGTACGGGACTCGAACCCGTGGCCGTTAAATTAAAAGTCTAACGCTCTACCAACTGAGCTAACGAGGCTTCAGATTCCTCTCCATTCTCCGCCGATATTCGATCGCACGCTGCAAAAGCACGCGAGTAGTGATGCTGAAATTATTTTTAATAGGGCAAAACGTTATGCGTCTGGGGGGAATCGAACCCCCGTCGAATGCTTGGAAGGCATCCATGCTGACCATTACACCACAGACGCTCATGTGAGAGTGCTCTTACTGAGCGGTTTCGTGCCCGAGCACTCATTCTTTTCACAAATTTGCAAAATGTAATGCGTCTGGGGGGAATCGAACCCCCGTCGAATGATTGGAAGGCATCCATGCTGACCATTACACCACAGACGCTTGTTCTTGATCTCCCAGAAATCGGATATGCGCAGGCTTGATCTGGACAACGGAGAAAGGAAAAGGAATGCCTATGACAGGAATCGAACCTGTGTCGCCACGGCCACAACGTGGAGTACTAACCACTATACTACATAGGCCAATAACTGAGCTAAAATAATTGCGTGATGATGTTACATTCATACACATACTCTCATACTCATACATACACAATAAGTTGCAAGTTGCAAGTGGCTAAGAAATGAAACACTTCCAGGACCTTCAAGACTGTTTTCCGTTCTCCCACGATCAACTTTATTCGAAGTTGGTCAGACAAAAGTTTTTCGTGAGCGACGACGTTTACAAAAAGGAAATGCCTATGACAGGAATCGAACCTGTGTCGCCACGGCCACAACGTGGAGTACTAACCACTATACTACATAGGCCGAGAGAACGGCTGTCTAATAGCGTGGAAGTGTTGGCAAAAGGCGCCGACAAAGATTGCAAGGTACGTCCGCGAAATGATGAAAGAATCAGTAGCATTGATCCAAAAATAGCAAAATTACAGCCCCGTACGGGACTCGAACCCGTGGCCGTTAGATTAAAAGTCTAACGCTCTACCAACTGAGCTAACGAGGCTTCAGATTTCTCTCCATTCTCCGCCGATATTCGATCGCACGCTGCAAAAGCACGCGAGTAGTGATGCTGAAATTATTTTTAATAGGGCAAAACGTTATGCGTCTGGGGGGAATCGAACCCCCGTCGAATGCTTGGAAGGCATCCATGCTGACCATTACACCGCAGACGCTCATGTGAGAGTGCTCTTACTGAGCGGTTTCGTGCCCGAGCACTCATTCTTTTCACAAATTTGCAAAATGTCATGCGTCTGGGGGGAATCGAACCCCCGTCGAATGCTTGGAAGGCATCCATGCTGACCATTACACCACAGACGCTTGTTCTTGATCTCCCAGAAATCGGATATGCGCAGGCTTGATCTGGACAACGGAGAAAGGAAAAGGAATGCCTATGACAGGAATCGAACCTGTGTCGCCACGGCCACAACGTGGAGTACTAACCACTATACTACATAGGCCAATAACTGAGCTAAAATAATTGCGTGATGATGTTACATTCATACACATACTCTCATACTCATACATACACAATAAGTTGCAAGTTGCAAGTGGCTAAGAAATGAAACACTTCCAGGACCTTCAAGACTGTTTTCCGTTCTCCCACGATCAACTTTATTCGAAGTTGGTCAGACAAAAGTTTTTCGTGAGCGACGACGTTTACAAAAAGGAAATGCCTATGACAGGAATCGAACCTGTGTCGCCACGGCCACAACGTGGAGTACTAACCACTATACTACATAGGCCGAGAGAACGGCTGTCTAATAGCGTGGAAGTGTTGGCAAAAGGCGCCGACAAAGATTGCAAGGTACGTCCGCGAAATGATGGAAGAATCAGTAGCATTGATCCAAAAATAGCAAAATTACAGCCCCGTACGGGACTCGAACCCGTGGCCGTTAGATTAAAAGTCTAACGCTCTACCAACTGAGCTAACGAGGCTTCAGATTTCTCTCCATTCTCCGCCGATATTCGATCGCACGCTGCAAAAGCACGCGAGTAGTGATGCTGAAATTATTTTTAATAGGGCAAAACGTTATGCGTCTGGGGGGAATCGAACCCCCGTCGAATGCTTGGAAGGCATCCATGCTGACCATTACACCGCAGACGCTCATGTGAGAGTGCTCTTACTGAGCGGTTTCGTGCCCGAGCACTCATTCTTTTCACAAATTTGCAAAATGTCATGCGTCTGGGGGGAATCGAACCCCCGTCGAATGCTTGGAAGGCATCCATGCTGACCATTACACCACAGACGCTTGTTCTTGATCTCCCAGAAATCGGATATGCGCAGGCTTGATCTGGACAACGGAGAAAGGAAAAGGAATGCCTATGACAGGAATCGAACCTGTGTCGCCACGGCCACAACGTGGAGTACTAACCACTATACTACATAGGGCAATAACTGAGCTAAAATAATTGCGTGATGATGTTACATTCATACACATACTCTCATTCTCATACATACACAATAATTGCAAGTTGCAAGTGGCTAAGAAATGAAACACTTCCAGGACCTTCAAGACTGTTTTCCGTTCTCCCACGATCAACTTTATTCGAAGTTGGTCAGACAAAAGTTTTTCGTGAGCGACGACGTTTACAAAAAGGAAATGCCTATGACAGGAATCGAACCTGTGTCGCCACGGCCACAACGTGGAGTACTAACCACTATACTACATAGGCCGAGAGAACGGCTGTCTAATAGCGTGGAAGTGTTGGCAAAAGGCGCCGACAAAGATTGCAAGGTACGTCCGCGAAATGATGAAAGAATCAGTAGCATTGATCCAAAAATAGCAAAATTACAGCCCCGTACGGGACTCGAACCCGTGGCCGTTAGATTAAAAGTCTAACGCTCTACCAACTGAGCTAACGAGGCTTCAGATTCCTCTCCATTCTCCGCCGATATTCGATCGCACGCTGCAAAAGCACGCGAGTAGTGATGCTGAAATTATTTTTAATAGGGCAAAACGTTATGCGTCTGGGGGGAATCGAACCCCCGTCGAATGCTTGGAAGGCATCCATGCTGACCATTACACCACAGACGCTCATGTGAGAGTGCTCTTACTGAGCGGTTTCGTGCCCGAGCACTCATTCTTTTCACAAATTTGCAAAATGTAATGCGTCTGGGGGGAATCGAACCCCCGTCGAATGCTTGGAAGGCATCCATGCTGACCATTACACCACAGACGCTTGTTCTTGATCTCCCAGAAATCGGATATGCGCAGGCTTGATCTGGACAACGGAGAAAGGAAAAGGAATGCCTATGACAGGAATCGAACCTGTGTCGCCACGGCCACAACGTGGAGTACTAACCACTATACTACATAGGCCAATAACTGAGCTAAAATAATTGCGTGATGATGTTACATTCATACACATACTCTCATACTCATACATACACAATAAGTTGCAAGTTGCAAGTGGCTAAGAAATGAAACACTTCCAGGACCTTCAAGACTGTTTTCCGTTCTCCCACGATCAACTTTATTCGAAGTTGGTCAGACAAAAGTTTTTCGTGAGCGACGACGTTTACAAAAAGGAAATGCCTATGACAGGAATCGAACCTGTGTCGCCACGGCCACAACGTGGAGTACTAACCACTATACTACATAGGCCGAGAGAACGGCTGTCTAATAGCGTGGAAGTGTTGGCAAAAGGCGCCGACAAAGATTGCAAGGTACGTCCGCGAAATGATGAAAGAATCAGTAGCATTGATCCAAAAATAGCAAAATTACAGCCCCGTACGGGACTCGAACCCGTGGCCGTTAGATTAAAAGTCTAACGCTCTACCAACTGAGCTAACGAGGCTTCAGATTCCTCTCCATTCTCCGCCGATATTCGATCGCACGCTGCAAAAGCACGCGAGTAGTGATGCTGAAATTATTTTTAATAGGGCAAAACGTTATGCGTCTGGGGGGAATCGAACCCCCGTCGAATGCTTGGAAGGCATCCATGCTGACCATTACACCGCAGACGCTCATGTGAGAGTGCACTTACTGAGCGGTTTCGTGCCCGAGCACTCATTCTTTTCACAAATTTGCAAAATGTCATGCGTCTGGGGGGAATCGAACCCCCGTCGAATGCTTGGAAGGCATCCATGCTGACCATTACACCACAGACGCTTGTTCTTGATCTCCCAGAAATCGGATATGCGCAGGCTTGATCTGGACAACGGAGAAAGGAAAAGGAATGCCTATGACAGGAATCGAACCTGTGTCGCCACGGCCACAACGTGGAGTACTAACCACTATACTACATAGGCCAATAACTGAGCTAAAATAATTGCGTGATGATGTTACATTCATACACATACTCTCATACTCATACATACACAATAAGTTGCAAGTTGCAAGTGGCTAAGAAATGAAACACTTCCAGGACCTTCAAGACTGTTTTCCGTTCTCCCACGATCAACTTTATTCGAAGTTGGTCAGACAAAAGTTTTTCGTGAGCGACGACGTTTACAAAAAGGAAATGCCTATGACAGGAATCGAACCTGTGTCGCCACGGCCACAACGTGGAGTACTAACCACTATACTACATAGGCCGAGAGAACGGCTGTCTAATAGCGTGGAAGTGTTGGCAAAAGGCGCCGACAAAGATTGCAAGGTACGTCCGCGAAATGATGAAAGAATCAGTAGCATTGATCCAAAAATAGCAAAATTACAGCCCCGTACGGGACTCGAACCCGTGGCCGTTAGATTAAAAGTCTAACGCTCTACCAACTGAGCTAACGAGGCTTCAGATTCCTCTCCATTCTCCGCCGATATTCGATCGCACGCTGCAAAAGCACGCGAGTAGTGATGCTGAAATTATTTTTAATAGGGCAAAACGTTATGCGTCTGGGGGGGGAATCGAACCCCCGTCGAATGCTTGGAAGGCATCCATGCTGACCATTACACCGCAGACGCTCATGTGAGAGTGCTCTTACTGAGCGGTTTCGTGCCCGAGCACTCATTCTTTTCACAAATTTGCAAAATGTCATGCGTCTGGGGGGAATCGAACCCCCGTCGAATGCTTGGAAGGCATCCATGCTGACCATTACACCACAGACGCTTGTTCTTGATCTCCCAGAAATCGGATATGCGCAGGCTTGATCTGGACAACGGAGAAAGGAAAAGGAATGCCTATGACAGGAATCGAACCTGTGTCGCCACGGCCACAACGTGGAGTACTAACCACTATACTACATAGGCCAATAACTGAGCTAAAATAATTGCGTGATGATGTTACATTCATACACATACTCTCATACTCATACATACACAATAAGTTGCAAGTTGCAAGTGGCTAAGAAATAGGGACCACAACGTGATATGTAGAGAGTGAGGCGAAATCATGTAACATATTCTCACTGGACACATGATGTGCTCTAATTACCATAGAACGATTCGCCCTTTCGCGCTGATTCCAACGATATTTTATTTATGGGATCATGTACCCTGTAAAGTACTGAAAATCGATAAAAAGTGATATTATGACGTCATATTTCTTTGATCTAGCCGCCATTGCCCAAAATGAGTAATGAAAAATGATGTAATAAGAGATGTATTTCATCAAGTACTGATCGATTACAATCAAACAAAGCGTATTGCTACTATTATAAACGAATACATTCATAATTTAACTATCGATGACGTCATAAATCTTTTGATCTAGCCGCCCTCTGTCGCACTTTCCCTATGTGAGCGCACGCTCGGGTGCGCGCGCTGCGCGGAATTTGAGCGCAATGTGAACGATGAACCCTATGAACATTATATATTTTTGAAATCAGCTTGAAATGAACTACATGAATGAACTAATTGCTATACCATATCCAAACATCTGAAAATGGTATTGTGGTCCCTAGCTAAGAAATGAAACACTTCCAGGACCTTCAAGACTGTTTTCCGTTCTCCCACGATCAACTTTATTCGAAGTTGGTCAGACAAAAGTTTTTCGTGAGCGACGACGTTTACAAAAAGGAAATGCCTATGACAGGAATCGAACCTGTGTCGCCACGGCCACAACGTGGAGTACTAACCACTATACTACATAGGCCGAGAGAACGGCTGTCTAATAGCGTGGAAGTGTTGGCAAAAGGCGCCGACAAAGATTGCAAGGTACGTCCGCGAAATGATGAAATAATCAGTAGCATTGATCCAAAAATAGCAAAATTACAGCCCCGTACGGGACTCGAACCCGTGGCCGTTAGATTAAAAGTCTAACGCTCTACCAACTGAGCTAACGAGGCTTCAGATTCCTCTCCATTCTCCGCCGATATTCGATCGCACGCTGCAAAAGCACGCGAGTAGTGATGCTGAAATTATTTTTAATAGGGCAAAACGTTATGCGTCTGGGGGGGAATCGAACCCCCGTCGAATGCTTGGAAGGCATCCATGCTGACCATTACACCGCAGACGCTCATGTGAGAGTGCTCTTACTGAGCGGTTTCGTGCCCGAGCACTCATTCTTTTCACAAATTTGCAAAATGTCATGCGTCTGGGGGGAATCGAACCCCCGTCGAATGCTTGGAAGGCATCCATGCTGACCATTACACCACAGACGCTTGTTCTTGATCTCCCAGAAATCGGATATGCGCAGGCTTGATCTGGACAACGGAGAAAGGAAAAGGAATGCCTATGACAGGAATCGAACCTGTGTCGCCACGGCCACAACGTGGAGTACTAACCACTATACTACATAGGCCAATAACTGAGCTAAAATAATTGCGTGATGATGTTACATTCATACACATACTCTCATACTCATACATACACAATAAGTTGCAAGTTGCAAGTGGCTAAGAAATGAAACACTTCCAGGACCTTCAAGACTGTTTTCCGTTCTCCCACGATCAACTTTATTCGAAGTTGGTCAGACAAAAGTTTTTCGTGAGCGACGACGTTTACAAAAAGGAAATGCCTATGACAGGAATCGAACCTGTGTCGCCACGGCCACAACGTGGAGTACTAACCACTATACTACATAGGCCGAGAGAACGGCTGTCTAATAGCGTGGAAGTGTTGGCAAAAGGCGCCGACAAAGATTGCAAGGTACGTCCGCGAAATGATGAAAGAATCAGTAGCATTGATCCAAAAATAGCAAAATTACAGCCCCGTACGGGACTCGAACCCGTGGCCGTTAGATTAAAAGTCTAACGCTCTACCAACTGAGCTAACGAGGCTTCAGATTCCTCTCCATTCTCCGCCGATATTCGATCGCACGCTGCAAAAGCACGCGAGTAGTGATGCTGAAATTATTTTTAATAGGGCAAAACGTTATGCGTCTGGGGGGGGGGGGGAATCGAACCCCCGTCGAATGCTTGGAAGGCATCCATGCTGACCATTACACCGCAGACGCTCATGTGAGAGTGCTCTTACTGAGCGGTTTCGTGCCCGAGCACTCATTCTTTTCACAAATTTGCAAAATGTCATGCGTCTGGGGGGAATCGAACCCCCGTCGAATGCTTGGAAGGCATCCATGCTGACCATTACACCACAGACGCTTGTTCTTGATCTCCCAGAAATTGGATATGCGCAGGCTTGATCTGGACAACGGAGAAAGGAAAAGGAATGCCTATGACAGGAATCGAACCTGTGTCGCCACGGCCACAACGTGGAGTACTAACCACTATACTACATAGGCCAATAACTGAGCTAAAATAATTGCGTGATGATGTTACATTCATACACATACTCTCATACTCATACATACACAATAAGTTGCAAGTTGCAAGTGGCTAAGAAATGAAACACTTCCAGGACCTTCAAGACTGTTTTCCGTTCTCCCACGATCAACTTTATTCGAAGTTGGTCAGACAAAAGTTTTTCGTGAGCGACGACGTTTACAAAAAGGAAATGCCTATGACAGGAATCGAACCTGTGTCGCCACGGCCACAACGTGGAGTACTAACCACTATACTACATAGGCCGTGAGAACGGCTGTCTAATAGCGTGGAAGTGTTGGCAAAAGGCGCCGACAAAGATTGCAAGGTACGTCCGCGAAATGATGAAATAATCAGTAGCATTGATCCAAAAATAGCAAAATTACAGCCCCGTACGGGACTCGAACCCGTGGCCGTTAGATTAAAAGTCTAACGCTCTACCAACTGAGCTAACGAGGCTTCAGATTCCTCTCCATTCTCCGCCGATATTCGATCGCACGCTGCAAAAGCACGCGAGTAGTGATGCTGAAATTATTTTTAATAGGGCAAAACGTTATGCGTCTGGGGGGAATCGAACCCCCGTCGAATGCTTGGAAGGCATCCATGCTGACCATTACACCACAGACGCTCATGTGAGAGTGCTCTTACTGAGCGGTTTCGTGCCCGAGCACTCATTCTTTTCACAAATTTGCAAAATGTAATGCGTCTGGGGGGAATCGAACCCCCGTCGAATGCTTGGAAGGCATCCATGCTGACCATTACACCACAGACGCTTGTTCTTGATCTCCCAGAAATCGGATATGCGCAGGCTTGATCTGGACAACGGAGAAAGGAAAAGGAATGCCTATGACAGGAATCGAACCTGTGTCGCCACGGCCACAACGTGGAGTACTAACCACTATACTACATAGGCCAATAACTGAGCTAAAATAATTGCGTGATGATGTTACATTCATACACATACTCTCATACTCATACATACACAATAAGTTGCAAGTTGCAAGTGGCTAAGAAATGAAACACTTCCAGGACCTTCAAGACTGTTTTCCGTTCTCCCACGATCAACTTTATTCGAAGTTGGTCAGACAAAAGTTTTTCGTGAGCGACGACGTTTACAAAAAGGAAATGCCTATGACAGGAATCGAACCTGTGTCGCCACGGCCACAACGTGGAGTACTAACCACTATACTACATAGGCCGAGAGAACGGCTGTCTAATAGCGTGGAAGTGTTGGCAAAAGGCGTCGACAAAGATTGCAAGGTACGTCCGCGAAATGATGAAAGAATCAGTAGCATTGATCCAAAAATAGCAAAATTACAGCCCCGTACGGGACTCGAACCCGTGGCCGTTAGATTAAAAGTCTAACGCTCTACCAACTGAGCTAACGAGGCTTCAGATTCCTCTCCATTCTCCGCCGATATTCGATCGCACGCTGCAAAAGCACGCGAGTAGTGATGCTGAAATTATTTTTAATAGGGCAAAACGTTATGCGTCTGGGGGGAATCGAACCCCCGTCGAATGCTTGGAAGGCATCCATGCTGACCATTACACCACAGACGCTCATGTGAGAGTGCTCTTACTGAGCGGTTTCGTGCCCGAGCACTCATTCTTTTCACAAATTTGCAAAATGTAATGCGTCTGGGGGGAATCGAACCCCCGTCGAATGCTTGGAAGGCATCCATGCTGACCATTACACCACAGACGCTTGTTCTTGATCTCCCAGAAATCGGATATGCGCAGGCTTGATCTGGACAACGGAGAAAGGAAAAGGAATGCCTATGACAGGAATCGAACCTGTGTCGCCACGGCCACAACGTGGAGTACTAACCACTATACTACATAGGCCAATAACTGAGCTAAAATAATTGCGTGATGATGTTACATTCATACACATACTCTCATACTCATACATACACAATAAGTTGCAAGTTGCAAGTGGCTAAGAAATGAAACACTTCCAGGACCTTCAAGACTGTTTTCCGTTCTCCCACGATCAACTTTATTCGAAGTTGGTCAGACAAAAGTTTTTCGTGAGCGACGACGTTTACAAAAAGGAAATGCCTATGACAGGAATCGAACCTGTGTCGCCACGGCCACAACGTGGAGTACTAACCACTATACTACATAGGCCGAGAGAACGGCTGTCTAATAGCGTGGAAGTGTTGGCAAAAGGCGCCGACAAAGATTGCAAGGTACGTCCGCGAAATGATGAAAGAATCAGTAGCATTGATCCAAAAATAGCAAAATTACAGCCCCGTACGGGACTCGAACCCGTGGCCGTTAGATTAAAAGTCTAACGCTCTACCAACTGAGCTAACGAGGCTTCAGATTCCTCTCCATTCTCCGCCGATATTCGATCGCACGCTGCAAAAGCACGCGAGTAGTGATGCTGAAATTATTTTTAATAGGGCAAAACGTTATGCGTCTGGGGGGAATCGAACCCCCGTCGAATGCTTGGAAGGCATCCATGCTGACCATTACACCGCAGACGCTCATGTGAGAGGACAACGGAGAAAGGAAAAGGAATGCCTATGACAGGAATCGAACCTGTGTCGCCACGGCCACAACGTGGAGTACTAACCACTATACTACATAGGCCAATAACTGAGCTAAAATAATTGCGTGATGATGTTACATTCATACACATACTCTCATACTCATACATACACAATAAGTTGCAAGTTGCAAGTGGCTAAGAAATGAAACACTTCCAGGACCTTCAAGACTGTTTTCCGTTCTCCCACGATCAACTATTCGAAGTTGGTCAGACAAAAGTTTTTCGTGAGCGACGACGTTTACAAAAAGGAAATGCCTATGACAGGAATCGAATCTGTGTCGCCACGGCCACAACGTGGAGTACTAACCACTATACTACATAGGCCGAGAGAACGGCTGTCTAATAGCGTGGAAGTGTTGGCAAAAGGCGCCGACAAAGATTGCAAGGTACGTCCGCGAAATGATGAAAGAATCAGTAGCATTGATCCAAAAATAGCAAAATTACAGCCCCGTACGGGACTCGAACCCGTGGCCGTTAAATTAAAAGTCTAACGCTCTACCAACTGAGCTAACGAGGCTTCAGATTCCTCTCCATTCTCCGCCGATATTCGATCGCACGCTGCAAAAGCACGCGAGTAGTGATGCTGAAATTATTTTTAATAGGGCAAAACGTTATGCGTCTGGGGGGAATCGAACCCCCGTCGAATGCTTGGAAGGCATCCATGCTGACCATTACACCACAGACGCTCATGTGAGAGTGCTCTTACTGAGCGGTTTCGTGCCCGAGCACTCATTCTTTTCACAAATTTGCAAAATGTAATGCGTCTGGGGGGAATCGAACCCCCGTCGAATGATTGGAAGGCATCCATGCTGACCATTACACCACAGACGCTTGTTCTTGATCTCCCAGAAATCGGATATGCGCAGGCTTGATCTGGACAACGGAGAAAGGAAAAGGAATGCCTATGACAGGAATCGAACCTGTGTCGCCACGGCCACAACGTGGAGTACTAACCACTATACTACATAGGCCAATAACTGAGCTAAAATAATTGCGTGATGATGTTACATTCATACACATACTCTCATACTCATACATACACAATAAGTTGCAAGTTGCAAGTGGCTAAGAAATGAAACACTTCCAGGACCTTCAAGACTGTTTTCCGTTCTCCCACGATCAACTTTATTCGAAGTTGGTCAGACAAAAGTTTTTCGTGAGCGACGACGTTTACAAAAAGGAAATGCCTATGACAGGAATCGAACCTGTGTCGCCACGGCCACAACGTGGAGTACTAACCACTATACTACATAGGCCGAGAGAACGGCTGTCTAATAGCGTGGAAGTGTTGGCAAAAGGCGCCGACAAAGATTGCAAGGTACGTCCGCGAAATGATGAAAGAATCAGTAGCATTGATCCAAAAATAGCAAAATTACAGCCCCGTACGGGACTCGAACCCGTGGCCGTTAGATTAAAAGTCTAACGCTCTACCAACTGAGCTAACGAGGCTTCAGATTTCTCTCCATTCTCCGCCGATATTCGATCGCACGCTGCAAAAGCACGCGAGTAGTGATGCTGAAATTATTTTTAATAGGGCAAAACGTTATGCGTCTGGGGGGAATCGAACCCCCGTCGAATGCTTGGAAGGCATCCATGCTGACCATTACACCGCAGACGCTCATGTGAGAGTGCTCTTACTGAGCGGTTTCGTGCCCGAGCACTCATTCTTTTCACAAATTTGCAAAATGTCATGCGTCTGGGGGGAATCGAACCCCCGTCGAATGCTTGGAAGGCATCCATGCTGACCATTACACCACAGACGCTTGTTCTTGATCTCCCAGAAATCGGATATGCGCAGGCTTGATCTGGACAACGGAGAAAGGAAAAGGAATGCCTATGACAGGAATCGAACCTGTGTCGCCACGGCCACAACGTGGAGTACTAACCACTATACTACATAGGCCAATAACTGAGCTAAAATAATTGCGTGATGATGTTACATTCATACACATACTCTCATACTCATACATACACAATAAGTTGCAAGTTGCAAGTGGCTAAGAAATGAAACACTTCCAGGACCTTCAAGACTGTTTTCCGTTCTCCCACGATCAACTTTATTCGAAGTTGGTCAGACAAAAGTTTTTCGTGAGCGACGACGTTTACAAAAAGGAAATGCCTATGACAGGAATCGAACCTGTGTCGCCACGGCCACAACGTGGAGTACTAACCACTATACTACATAGGCCGAGAGAACGGCTGTCTAATAGCGTGGAAGTGTTGGCAAAAGGCGCCGACAAAGATTGCAAGGTACGTCCGCGAAATGATGAAAGAATCAGTAGCATTGATCCAAAAATAGCAAAATTACAGCCCCGTACGGGACTCGAACCCGTGGCCGTTAGATTAAAAGTCTAACGCTCTACCAACTGAGCTAACGAGGCTTCAGATTTCTCTCCATTCTCCGCCGATATTCGATCGCACGCTGCAAAAGCACGCGAGTAGTGATGCTGAAATTATTTTTAATAGGGCAAAACGTTATGCGTCTGGGGGGAATCGAACCCCCGTCGAATGCTTGGAAGGCATCCATGCTGACCATTACACCGCAGACGCTCATGTGAGAGTGCTCTTACTGAGCGGTTTCGTGCCCGAGCACTCATTCTTTTCACAAATTTGCAAAATGTCATGCGTCTGGGGGGAATCGAACCCCCGTCGAATGCTTGGAAGGCATCCATGCTGACCATTACACCACAGACGCTTGTTCTTGATCTCCCAGAAATCGGATATGCGCAGGCTTGATCTGGACAACGGAGAAAGGAAAAGGAATGCCTATGACAGGAATCGAACCTGTGTCGCCACGGCCACAACGTGGAGTACTAACCACTATACTACATAGGGCAATAACTGAGCTAAAATAATTGCGTGATGATGTTACATTCATACACATACTCTCATTCTCATACATACACAATAATTGCAAGTTGCAAGTGGCTAAGAAATGAAACACTTCCAGGACCTTCAAGACTGTTTTCCGTTCTCCCACGATCAACTTTATTCGAAGTTGGTCAGACAAAAGTTTTTCGTGAGCGACGACGTTTACAAAAAGGAAATGCCTATGACAGGAATCGAACCTGTGTCGCCACGGCCACAACGTGGAGTACTAACCACTATACTACATAGGCCGAGAGAACGGCTGTCTAATAGCGTGGAAGTGTTGGCAAAAGGCGCCGACAAAGATTGCAAGGTACGTCCGCGAAATGATGAAAGAATCAGTAGCATTGATCCAAAAATAGCAAAATTACAGCCCCGTACGGGACTCGAACCCGTGGCCGTTAGATTAAAAGTCTAACGCTCTACCAACTGAGCTAACGAGGCTTCAGATTCCTCTCCATTCTCCGCCGATATTCGATCGCACGCTGCAAAAGCACGCGAGTAGTGATGCTGAAATTATTTTTAATAGGGCAAAACGTTATGCGTCTGGGGGGAATCGAACCCCCGTCGAATGCTTGGAAGGCATCCATGCTGACCATTACACCACAGACGCTCATGTGAGAGTGCTCTTACTGAGCGGTTTCGTGCCCGAGCACTCATTCTTTTCACAAATTTGCAAAATGTAATGCGTCTGGGGGGAATCGAACCCCCGTCGAATGCTTGGAAGGCATCCATGCTGACCATTACACCACAGACGCTTGTTCTTGATCTCCCAGAAATCGGATATGCGCAGGCTTGATCTGGACAACGGAGAAAGGAAAAGGAATGCCTATGACAGGAATCGAACCTGTGTCGCCACGGCCACAACGTGGAGTACTAACCACTATACTACATAGGCCAATAACTGAGCTAAAATAATTGCGTGATGATCTTACATTCATACACATACTCTCATACTCATACATACACAATAAGTTGCAAGTTGCAAGTGGCTAAGAAATGAAACACTTCCAGGACCTTCAAGACTGTTTTCCGTTCTCCCACGATCAACTTTATTCGAAGTTGGTCAGACAAAAGTTTTTCGTGAGCGACGACGTTTACAAAAAGGAAATGCCTATGACAGGAATCGAACCTGTGTCGCCACGGCCACAACGTGGAGTACTAACCACTATACTACATAGGCCGAGAGAACGGCTGTCTAATAGCGTGGAAGTGTTGGCAAAAGGCGCCGACAAAGATTGCAAGGTACGTCCGCGAAATGATGAAAGAATCAGTAGCATTGATCCAAAAATAGCAAAATTACAGCCCCGTACGGGACTCGAACCCGTGGCCGTTAGATTAAAAGTCTAACGCTCTACCAACTGAGCTAACGAGGCTTCAGATTCCTCTCCATTCTCCGCCGATATTCGATCGCACGCTGCAAAAGCACGCGAGTAGTGATGCTGAAATTATTTTTAATAGGGCAAAACGTTATGCGTCTGGGGGGAATCGAACCCCCGTCGAATGCTTGGAAGGCATCCATGCTGACCATTACACCGCAGACGCTCATGTGAGAGTGCACTTACTGAGCGGTTTCGTGCCCGAGCACTCATTCTTTTCACAAATTTGCAAAATGTCATGCGTCTGGGGGGAATCGAACCCCCGTCGAATGCTTGGAAGGCATCCATGCTGACCATTACACCACAGACGCTTGTTCTTGATCTCCCAGAAATCGGATATGCGCAGGCTTGATCTGGACAACGGAGAAAGGAAAAGGAATGCCTATGACAGGAATCGAACCTGTGTCGCCACGGCCACAACGTGGAGTACTAACCACTATACTACATAGGCCAATAACTGAGCTAAAATAATTGCGTGATGATGTTACATTCATACACATACTCTCATACTCATACATACACAATAATTGCAAGTTGCAAGTGGCTAAGAAATGAAACACTTCCAGGACCTTCAAGACTGTTTTCCGTTCTCCCACGATCAACTTTATTCGAAGTTGGTCAGACAAAAGTTTTTCGTGAGCGACGAAGTTTACAAAAAGGAAATGCCTATGACAGGAAGCGAACCTGTGTCGCCACGGCCACAACGTGGAGTACTAACCACTATACTACATAGGCCAATAAGTGAGCTAAAATAATTGCGTGATGATGTTACATTCATACACATACTCTCATACTCATACATACACAATAAGTTGCAAGTTGCAAGTGGCTAAGAAATGAAACACTTCCAGGACCTTCAAGACTGTTTTCCGTTCTCCCACGATCAACTTTATTCGAAGTTGGTCAGACAAAAGTTTTTCGTGAGCGACGACGTTTACAAAAAGGAAATGCCTATGACAGGAATCGAACCTGTGTCGCCACGGCCACAACGTGGAGTACTAACCACTATACTACATAGGCCGAGAGAACGGCTGTCTAATAGCGTGGAAGTGTTGGCAAAAGGCGCCGACAAAGATTGCAAGGTACGTCCGCGAAATGATGAAAGAATCAGTAGCATTGATCCAAAAATAGCAAAATTACAGCCCCGTACGGGACTCGAACCCGTGGCCGTTAGATTAAAAGTCTAACGCTCTACCAACTGAGCTAACGAGGCTTCAGATTCCTCTCCATTCTCCGCCGATATTCGATCGCACGCTGCAAAAGCACGCGAGTAGTGATGCTGAAATTATTTTTAATAGGGCAAAACGTTATGCGTCTGGGGGGAATCGAACCCCCGTCGAATGCTTGGAAGGCATCCATGCTGACCATTACACCACAGACGCTCATGTGAGAGTGCTCTTACTGAGCGGTTTCGTGCCCGAGCACTCATTCTTTTCACAAATTTGCAAAATGTAATGCGTCCGGGGGGAATCGAACCCCCGTCGAATGCTTGGAAGGCATCCATGCTGACCATTACACCACAGACGCTTGTTCTTGATCTCCCAGAAATCGGATATGCGCAGGCTTTATCTGGACAACGGAGAAAGGAAAAGGAATGCCTATGACAGGAATCGAACCTGTGTCGCCACGGCCACAACGTGGAGTACTAACCACTATACTACATAGGCCAATAACTGAGCTGAAATACTTGCGTGATGATGTTACATTCATACACATACTCTCATACTCATACATACACAATAAGTTGCAAGTTGCAAGTGGCTAAGAAATGAAACACTTCCAGGACCTTCAAGACTGTTTTCCGGCTCTACCAACTGAGCTAACGAGGCTTCAGATTCCTCTCCATTCTCCGCCGATATTCGATCGCACGCTGCAAAAGCACGCGAGTAGTGATGCTGAAATTATTTTTAATAGGGCAAAACGTTATGCGTCTGGGGGGAATCGAACCCCCGTCGAATGCTTGGAAGGCATCCATGCTGACCATTACACCACAGACCCTCATGTGAGAGTGCTCTTACTGAGCGGTTTCGTGCCCGAGCACTCATTCTTTTCACAAATTTGCAAAATGTAATGCGTCTGGGGGGAATCGAACCCCCGTCGAATGCTTGGAAGGCATCCATGCTGACCATTACACCACAGACGCTTGTTCTTGATCTCCCAGAAATCGGATATGCGCAGGCTTGATCTGGACAACGGAGAAAGGAAAAGGAATGCCTATGACAGGAATCGAACCTGTGTCGCCACGGCCACAACGTGGAGTACTAACCACTATACTACATAGGCCAATAACTGAGCTAAAATAATTGCGTGATGATGTTACATTCATACACATACTCTCATACTCATACATACACAATAAGTTGCAAGTTGCAAGTGGCTAAGAAATGAAACACTTCCAGGACCTTCAAGACTGTTTTCCGTTCTCCCACGATCAACTTTATTCGAAGTTGGTCAGACAAAAGTTTTTCGTGAGCGACGACGTTTACAAAAAGGAAATGCCTATGACAGGAATCGAACCTGTGTCGCCACGGCCACAACGTGGAGTACTAACCACTATACTACATAGGCCGAGAGAACGGCTGTCTAATAGCGTGGAAGTGTTGGCAAAAGGCGCCGACAAAGATTGCAAGGTACGTCCGCGAAATGATGAAAGAATCAGTAGCATTGATCCAAAAATAGCAAAATTACAGCCCCGTACGGGACTCGAACCCGTGGCCGTTAGATTAAAAGTCTAACGCTCTACCAACTGAGCTAACGAGGCTTCAGATTCCTCTCCATTCTCCGCCGATATTCGATCGCACGCTGCAAAAGCACGCGAGTAGTGATGCTGAAATTATTTTTAATAGGGCAAAACGTTATGCGTCTGGGGGGGGAATCGAACCCCCGTCGAATGCTTGGAAGGCATCCATGCTGACCATTACACCGCAGACGCTCATGTGAGAGTGCTCTTACTGAGCGGTTTCGTGCCCGAGCACTCATTCTTTTCACAAATTTGCAAAATGTCATGCGTCTGGGGGGAATCGAACCCCCGTCGAATGCTTGGAAGGCATCCATGCTGACCATTACACCACAGACGCTTGTTCTTGATCTCCCAGAAATCGGATATGCGCAGGCTTGATCTGGACAACGGAGAAAGGAAAAGGAATGCCTATGACAGGAATCGAACCTGTGTCGCCACGGCCACAACGTGGAGTACTAACCACTATACTACATAGGCCAATAACTGAGCTAAAATAATTGCGTGATGATGTTACATTCATACACATACTCTCATACTCATACATACACAATAAGTTGCAAGTTGCAAGTGGCTAAGAAATAGGGACCACAACGTGATATGTAGAGAGTGAGGCGAAATCATGTAACATATTCTCACTGGACACATGATGTGCTCTAATTACCATAGAACGATTCGCCCTTTCGCGCTGATTCCAACGATATTTTATTTATGGGATCATGTACCCTGTAAAGTACTGAAAATCGATAAAAAGTGATATTATGACGTCATATTTCTTTGATCTAGCCGCCATTGCCCAAAATGAGTAATGAAAAATGATGTAATAAGAGATGTATTTCATCAAGTACTGATCGATTACAATCAAACAAAGCGTATTGCTACTATTATAAACGAATACATTCATAATTTAACTATCGATGACGTCATAAATCTTTTGATCTAGCCGCCCTCTGTCGCACTTTCCCTATGTGAGCGCACGCTCGGGTGCGCGCGCTGCGCGGAATTTGAGCGCAATGTGAACGATGAACCCTATGAACATTATATATTTTTGAAATCAGCTTGAAATGAACTACATGAATGAACTAATTGCTATACCATATCCAAACATCTGAAAATGGTATTGTGGTCCCTAGCTAAGAAATGAAACACTTCCAGGACCTTCAAGACTGTTTTCCGTTCTCCCACGATCAACTTTATTCGAAGTTGGTCAGACAAAAGTTTTTCGTGAGCGACGACGTTTACAAAAAGGAAATGCCTATGACAGGAATCGAACCTGTGTCGCCACGGCCACAACGTGGAGTACTAACCACTATACTACATAGGCCGAGAGAACGGCTGTCTAATAGCGTGGAAGTGTTGGCAAAAGGCGCCGACAAAGATTGCAAGGTACGTCCGCGAAATGATGAAATAATCAGTAGCATTGATCCAAAAATAGCAAAATTACAGCCCCGTACGGGACTCGAACCCGTGGCCGTTAGATTAAAAGTCTAACGCTCTACCAACTGAGCTAACGAGGCTTCAGATTCCTCTCCATTCTCCGCCGATATTCGATCGCACGCTGCAAAAGCACGCGAGTAGTGATGCTGAAATTATTTTTAATAGGGCAAAACGTTATGCGTCTGGGGGGGAATCGAACCCCCGTCGAATGCTTGGAAGGCATCCATGCTGACCATTACACCGCAGACGCTCATGTGAGAGTGCTCTTACTGAGCGGTTTCGTGCCCGAGCACTCATTCTTTTCACAAATTTGCAAAATGTCATGCGTCTGGGGGGAATCGAACCCCCGTCGAATGCTTGGAAGGCATCCATGCTGACCATTACACCACAGACGCTTGTTCTTGATCTCCCAGAAATCGGATATGCGCAGGCTTGATCTGGACAACGGAGAAAGGAAAAGGAATGCCTATGACAGGAATCGAACCTGTGTCGCCACGGCCACAACGTGGAGTACTAACCACTATACTACATAGGCCAATAACTGAGCTAAAATAATTGCGTGATGATGTTACATTCATACACATACTCTCATACTCATACATACACAATAAGTTGCAAGTTGCAAGTGGCTAAGAAATGAAACACTTCCAGGACCTTCAAGACTGTTTTCCGTTCTCCCACGATCAACTTTATTCGAAGTTGGTCAGACAAAAGTTTTTCGTGAGCGACGACGTTTACAAAAAGGAAATGCCTATGACAGGAATCGAACCTGTGTCGCCACGGCCACAACGTGGAGTACTAACCACTATACTACATAGGCCGAGAGAACGGCTGTCTAATAGCGTGGAAGTGTTGGCAAAAGGCGCCGACAAAGATTGCAAGGTACGTCCGCGAAATGATGAAAGAATCAGTAGCATTGATCCAAAAATAGCAAAATTACAGCCCCGTACGGGACTCGAACCCGTGGCCGTTAGATTAAAAGTCTAACGCTCTACCAACTGAGCTAACGAGGCTTCAGATTCCTCTCCATTCTCCGCCGATATTCGATCGCACGCTGCAAAAGCACGCGAGTAGTGATGCTGAAATTATTTTTAATAGGGCAAAACGTTATGCGTCTGGGGGGGGGGGGAATCGAACCCCCGTCGAATGCTTGGAAGGCATCCATGCTGACCATTACACCGCAGACGCTCATGTGAGAGTGCTCTTACTGAGCGGTTTCGTGCCCGAGCACTCATTCTTTTCACAAATTTGCAAAATGTCATGCGTCTGGGGGGAATCGAACCCCCGTCGAATGCTTGGAAGGCATCCATGCTGACCATTACACCACAGACGCTTGTTCTTGATCTCCCAGAAATCGGATATGCGCAGGCTTGATCTGGACAACGGAGAAAGGAAAAGGAATGCCTATGACAGGAATCGAACCTGTGTCGCCACGGCCACAACGTGGAGTACTAACCACTATACTACATAGGCCAATAACTGAGCTAAAATAATTGCGTGATGATGTTACATTCATACACATACTCTCATACTCATACATACACAATAAGTTGCAAGTTGCAAGTGGCTAAGAAATGAAACACTTCCAGGACCTTCAAGACTGTTTTCCGTTCTCCCACGATCAACTTTATTCGAAGTTGGTCAGACAAAAGTTTTTCGTGAGCGACGACGTTTACAAAAAGGAAATGCCTATGACAGGAATCGAACCTGTGTCGCCACGGCCACAACGTGGAGTACTAACCACTATACTACATAGGCCGAGAGAACGGCTGTCTAATAGCGTGGAAGTGTTGGCAAAAGGCGCCGACAAAGATTGCAAGGTACGTCCGCGAAATGATGAAATAATCAGTAGCATTGATCCAAAAATAGCAAAATTACAGCCCCGTACGGGACTCGAACCCGTGGCCGTTAGATTAAAAGTCTAACGCTCTACCAACTGAGCTAACGAGGCTTCAGATTCCTCTCCATTCTCCGCCGATATTCGATCGCACGCTGCAAAAGCACGCGAGTAGTGATGCTGAAATTATTTTTAATAGGGCAAAACGTTATGCGTCTGGGGGGAATCGAACCCCCGTCGAATGCTTGGAAGGCATCCATGCTGACCATTACACCACAGACGCTCATGTGAGAGTGCTCTTACTGAGCGGTTTCGTGCCCGAGCACTCATTCTTTTCACAAATTTGCAAAATGTAATGCGTCTGGGGGGAATCGAACCCCCGTCGAATGCTTGGAAGGCATCCATGCTGACCATTACACCACAGACGCTTGTTCTTGATCTCCCAGAAATCGGATATGCGCAGGCTTGATCTGGACAACGGAGAAAGGAAAAGGAATGCCTATGACAGGAATCGAACCTGTGTCGCCACGGCCACAACGTGGAGTACTAACCACTATACTACATAGGCCAATAACTGAGCTAAAATAATTGCGTGATGATGTTACATTCATACACATACTCTCATACTCATACATACACAATAAGTTGCAAGTTGCAAGTGGCTAAGAAATGAAACACTTCCAGGACCTTCAAGACTGTTTTCCGTTCTCCCACGATCAACTTTATTCGAAGTTGGTCAGACAAAAGTTTTTCGTGAGCGACGACGTTTACAAAAAGGAAATGCCTATGCCAGGAATCGAACCTGTGTCGCCACGGCCACAACGTGGAGTACTAACCACTATACTACATAGGCCGAGAGAACGGCTGTCTAATAGCGTGGAAGTGTTGGCAAAAGGCGCCGACAAAGATTGCAAGGTACGTCCGCGAAATGATGAAATAATCAGTAGCATTGATCCAAAAATAGCAAAATTACAGCCCCGTACGGGACTCGAACCCGTGGCCGTTAAATTAAAAGTCTAACGCTCTACCAACTGAGCTAACGAGGCTTCAGATTCCTCTCCATTCTCCGCCGATATTCGATCGCACGCTGCAAAAGCACGCGAGTAGTGATGCTGAAATTATTTTTAATAGGGCAAAACGTTATGCGTCTGGGGGGAATCGAACCCCCGTCGAATGCTTGGAAGGCATCCATGCTGACCATTACACCACAGACGCTCATGTGAGAGTGCTCTTACTGAGCGGTTTCGTGCCCGAGCACTCATTCTTTTCACAAATTTGCAAAATGTAATGCGTCTGGGGGGAATCGAACCCCCGTCGAATGCTTGGAAGGCATCCATGCTGACCATTACACCACAGACGCTTGTTCTTGATCTCCCAGAAATCGGATATGCGCAGGCTTGATCTGGACAACGGAGAAAGGAAAAGGAATGCCTATGACAGGAATCGAACCTGTGTCGCCACGGCCACAACGTGGAGTACTAACCACTATACTACATAGGCCAATAACTGAGCTAAAATAATTGCGTGATGATGTTACATTCATACACATACTCTCATACTCATACATACACAATAAGTTGCAAGTTGCAAGTGGCTAAGAAATGAAACACTTCCAGGACCTTCAAGACTGTTTTCCGTTCTCCCACGATCAACTTTATTCGAAGTTGGTCAGACAAAAGTTTTTCGTGAGCGACGACGTTTACAAAAAGGAAATGCCTATGACAGGAATCGAACCTGTGTCGCCACGGCCACAACGTGGAGTACTAACCACTATACTACATAGGCCGAGAGAACGGCTGTCTAATAGCGTGGAAGTGTTGGCAAAAGGCGCCGACAAAGATTGCAAGGTACGTCCGCGAAATGATGAAAGAATCAGTAGCATTGATCCAAAAATAGCAAAATTACAGCCCCGTACGGGACTCGAACCCGTGGCCGTTAGATTAAAAGTCTAACGCTCTACCAACTGAGCTAACGAGGCTTCAGATTCCTCTCCATTCTCCGCCGATATTCGATCGCACGCTGCAAAAGCACGCGAGTAGTGATGCTGAAATTATTTTTAATAGGGCAAAACGTTATGCGTCTGGGGGGAATCGAACCCCCGTCGAATGCTTGGAAGGCATCCATGCTGACCATTACACCACAGACGCTCATGTGAGAGTGCTCTTACTGAGCGGTTTCGTGCCCGAGCACTCATTCTTTTCACAAATTTGCAAAATGTAATGCGTCTGGGGGGAATCGAACCCCCGTCGAATGCTTGGAAGGCATCCATGCTGACCATTACACCACAGACGCTTGTTCTTGATCTCCCAGAAATCGGATATGCGCAGGCTTGATCTGGACAACGGAGAAAGGAAAAGGAATGCCTATGACAGGAATCGAACCTGTGTCGCCACGGCCACAACGTGGAGTACTAACCACTATACTACATAGGCCAATAACTGAGCTAAAATAATTGCGTGATGATGTTACATTCATACACATACTCTCATACTCATACATACACAATAAGTTGCAAGTTGCAAGTGGCTAAGAAATGAAACACTTCCAGGACCTTCAAGACTGTTTTCCGTTCTCCCACGATCAACTTTATTCGAAGTTGGTCAGACAAAAGTTTTTCGTGAGCGACGACGTTTACAAAAAGGAAATGCCTATGACAGGAATCGAACCTGTGTCGCCACGGCCACAACGTGGAGTACTAACCACTATACTACATAGGCCGAGAGAACGGCTGTCTAATAGCGTGGAAGTGTTGGCAAAAGGCGCCGACAAAGATTGCAAGGTACGTCCGCGAAATGATGAAAGAATCAGTAGCATTGATCCAAAAATAGCAAAATTACAGCCCCGTACGGGACTCGAACCCGTGGCCGTTAGATTAAAAGTCTAACGCTCTACCAACTGAGCTAACGAGGCTTCAGATTCCTCTCCATTCTCCGCCGATATTCGATCGCACGCTGCAAAAGCACGCGAGTAGTGATGCTGAAATTATTTTTAATAGGGCAAAACGTTATGCGTCTGGGGGGAATCGAACCCCCGTCGAATGCTTGGAAGGCATCCATGCTGACCATTACACCGCAGACGCTCATGTGAGAGGACAACGGAGAAAGGAAAAGGAATGCCTATGACAGGAATCGAACCTGTGTCGCCACGGCCACAACGTGGAGTACTAACCACTATACTACATAGGCCAATAACTGAGCTAAAATAATTGCGTGATGATGTTACATTCATACACATACTCTCATACTCATACATACACAATAAGTTGCAAGTTGCAAGTGGCTAAGAAATGAAACACTTCCAGGACCTTCAAGACTGTTTTCCGTTCTCCCACGATCAACTATTCGAAGTTGGTCAGACAAAAGTTTTTCGTGAGCGACGACGTTTACAAAAAGGAAATGCCTATGACAGGAATCGAATCTGTGTCGCCACGGCCACAACGTGGAGTACTAACCACTATACTACATAGGCCGAGAGAACGGCTGTCTAATAGCGTGGAAGTGTTGGCAAAAGGCGCCGACAAAGATTGCAAGGTACGTCCGCGAAATGATGAAAGAATCAGTAGCATTGATCCAAAAATAGCAAAATTACAGCCCCGTACGGGACTCGAACCCGTGGCCGTTAAATTAAAAGTCTAACGCTCTACCAACTGAGCTAACGAGGCTTCAGATTCCTCTCCATTCTCCGCCGATATTCGATCGCACGCTGCAAAAGCACGCGAGTAGTGATGCTGAAATTATTTTTAATAGGGCAAAACGTTATGCGTCTGGGGGGAATCGAACCCCCGTCGAATGCTTGGAAGGCATCCATGCTGACCATTACACCACAGACGCTCATGTGAGAGTGCTCTTACTGAGCGGTTTCGTGCCCGAGCACTCATTCTTTTCACAAATTTGCAAAATGTAATGCGTCTGGGGGGAATCGAACCCCCGTCGAATGATTGGAAGGCATCCATGCTGACCATTACACCACAGACGCTTGTTCTTGATCTCCCAGAAATCGGATATGCGCAGGCTTGATCTGGACAACGGAGAAAGGAAAAGGAATGCCTATGACAGGAATCGAACCTGTGTCGCCACGGCCACAACGTGGAGTACTAACCACTATACTACATAGGCCAATAACTGAGCTAAAATAATTGCGTGATGATGTTACATTCATACACATACTCTCATACTCATACATACACAATAAGTTGCAAGTTGCAAGTGGCTAAGAAATGAAACACTTCCAGGACCTTCAAGACTGTTTTCCGTTCTCCCACGATCAACTTTATTCGAAGTTGGTCAGACAAAAGTTTTTCGTGAGCGACGACGTTTACAAAAAGGAAATGCCTATGACAGGAATCGAACCTGTGTCGCCACGGCCACAACGTGGAGTACTAACCACTATACTACATAGGCCGAGAGAACGGCTGTCTAATAGCGTGGAAGTGTTGGCAAAAGGCGCCGACAAAGATTGCAAGGTACGTCCGCGAAATGATGAAAGAATCAGTAGCATTGATCCAAAAATAGCAAAATTACAGCCCCGTACGGGACTCGAACCCGTGGCCGTTAGATTAAAAGTCTAACGCTCTACCAACTGAGCTAACGAGGCTTCAGATTTCTCTCCATTCTCCGCCGATATTCGATCGCACGCTGCAAAAGCACGCGAGTAGTGATGCTGAAATTATTTTTAATAGGGCAAAACGTTATGCGTCTGGGGGGAATCGAACCCCCGTCGAATGCTTGGAAGGCATCCATGCTGACCATTACACCGCAGACGCTCATGTGAGAGTGCTCTTACTGAGCGGTTTCGTGCCCGAGCACTCATTCTTTTCACAAATTTGCAAAATGTCATGCGTCTGGGGGGAATCGAACCCCCGTCGAATGCTTGGAAGGCATCCATGCTGACCATTACACCACAGACGCTTGTTCTTGATCTCCCAGAAATCGGATATGCGCAGGCTTGATCTGGACAACGGAGAAAGGAAAAGGAATGCCTATGACAGGAATCGAACCTGTGTCGCCACGGCCACAACGTGGAGTACTAACCACTATACTACATAGGCCAATAACTGAGCTAAAATAATTGCGTGATGATGTTACATTCATACACATACTCTCATACTCATACATACACAATAAGTTGCAAGTTGCAAGTGGCTAAGAAATGAAACACTTCCAGGACCTTCAAGACTGTTTTCCGTTCTCCCACGATCAACTTTATTCGAAGTTGGTCAGACAAAAGTTTTTCGTGAGCGACGACGTTTACAAAAAGGAAATGCCTATGACAGGAATCGAACCTGTGTCGCCACGGCCACAACGTGGAGTACTAACCACTATACTACATAGGCCGAGAGAACGGCTGTCTAATAGCGTGGAAGTGTTGGCAAAAGGCGCCGACAAAGATTGCAAGGTACGTCCGCGAAATGATGAAAGAATCAGTAGCATTGATCCAAAAATAGCAAAATTACAGCCCCGTACGGGACTCGAACCCGTGGCCGTTAGATTAAAAGTCTAACGCTCTACCAACTGAGCTAACGAGGCTTCAGATTTCTCTCCATTCTCCGCCGATATTCGATCGCACGCTGCAAAAGCACGCGAGTAGTGATGCTGAAATTATTTTTAATAGGGCAAAACGTTATGCGTCTGGGGGGAATCGAACCCCCGTCGAATGCTTGGAAGGCATCCATGCTGACCATTACACCACAGACGCTCATGTGAGAGTGCTCTTACTGAGCGGTTTCGTGCCCGAGCACTCATTCTTTTCACAAATTTGCAAAATGTAATGCGTCTGGGGGGAATCGAACCCCCGTCGAATGCTTGGAAGGCATCCATGCTGACCATTACACCACAGACGCTTGTTCTTGATCTCCCAGAAATCGGATATGCGCAGGCTTGATCTGGACAACGGAGAAAGGAAAAGGAATGCCTATGACAGGAATCGAACCTGTGTCGCCACGGCCACAACGTGGAGTACTAACCACTATACTACATAGGCCAATAACTGAGCTAAAATAATTGCGTGATGATGTTACATTCATACACATACTCTCATACTCATACATACACAATAAGTTGCAAGTTGCAAGTGGCTAAGAAATGAAACACTTCCAGGACCTTCAAGACTGTTTTCCGTTCTCCCACGATCAACTTTATTCGAAGTTGGTCAGACAAAAGTTTTTCGTGAGCGACGACGTTTACAAAAAGGAAATGCCTATGACAGGAATCGAACCTGTGTCGCCACGGCCACAACGTGGAGTACTAACCACTATACTACATAGGCCGAGAGAACGGCTGTCTAATAGCGTGGAAGTGTTGGCAAAAGGCGCCGACAAAGATTGCAAGGTACGTCCGCGAAATGATGAAAGAATCAGTAGCATTGATCCAAAAATAGCAAAATTACAGCCCCGTACGGGACTCGAACCCGTGGCCGTTAGATTAAAAGTCTAACGCTCTACCAACTGAGCTAACGAGGCTTCAGATTCCTCTCCATTCTCCGCCGATATTCGATCGCACGCTGCAAAAGCACGCGAGTAGTGATGCTGAAATTATTTTTAATAGGGCAAAACGTTATGCGTCTGGGGGGAATCGAACCCCCGTCGAATGCTTGGAAGGCATCCATGCTGACCATTACACCGCAGACGCTCATGTGAGAGTGCACTTACTGAGCGGTTTCGTGCCCGAGCACTCATTCTTTTCACAAATTTGCAAAATGTCATGCGTCTGGGGGGAATCGAACCCCCGTCGAATGCTTGGAAGGCATCCATGCTGACCATTACACCACAGACGCTTGTTCTTGATCTCCCAGAAATCGGATATGCGCAGGCTTGATCTGGACAACGGAGAAAGGAAAAGGAATGCCTATGACAGGAATCGAACCTGTGTCGCCACGGCCACAACGTGGAGTACTAACCACTATACTACATAGGCCAATAACTGAGCTAAAATAATTGCGTGATGATGTTACATTCATACACATACTCTCATACTCATACATACACAATAATTGCAAGTTGCAAGTGGCTAAGAAATGAAACACTTCCAGGACCTTCAAGACTGTTTTCCGTTCTCCCACGATCAACTTTATTCGAAGTTGGTCAGACAAAAGTTTTTCGTGAGCGACGAAGTTTACAAAAAGGAAATGCCTATGACAGGAAGCGAACCTGTGTCGCCACGGCCACAACGTGGAGTACTAACCACTATACTACATAGGCCAATAACTGAGCTAAAATAATTGCGTGATGATGTTACATTCATACACATACTCTCATACTCATACATACACAATAAGTTGCAAGTTGCAAGTGGCTAAGAAATGAAACACTTCCAGGACCTTCAAGACTGTTTTCCGTTCTCCCACGATCAACTTTATTCGAAGTTGGTCAGACAAAAGTTTTTCGTGAGCGACGACGTTTACAAAAAGGAAATGCCTATGACAGGAATCGAACCTGTGTCGCCACGGCCACAACGTGGAGTACTAACCACTATACTACATAGGCCGAGAGAACGGCTGTCTAATAGCGTGGAAGTGTTGGCAAAAGGCGCCGACAAAGATTGCAAGGTACGTCCGCGAAATGATGAAAGAATCAGTAGCATTGATCCAAAAATAGCAAAATTACAGCCCCGTACGGGACTCGAACCCGTGGCCGTTAGATTAAAAGTCTAACGCTCTACCAACTGAGCTAACGAGGCTTCAGATTCCTCTCCATTCTCCGCCGATATTCGATCGCACGCTGCAAAAGCACGCGAGTAGTGATGCTGAAATTATTTTTAATAGGGCAAAACGTTATGCGTCTGGGGGGAATCGAACCCCCGTCGAATGCTTGGAAGGCATCCATGCTGACCATTACACCACAGACGCTCATGTGAGAGTGCTCTTACTGAGCGGTTTCGTGCCCGAGCACTCATTCTTTTCACAAATTTGCAAAATGTAATGCGTCCGGGGGGAATCGAACCCCCGTCGAATGCTTGGAAGGCATCCATGCTGACCATTACACCACAGACGCTTGTTCTTGATCTCCCAGAAATCGGATATGCGCAGGCTTTATCTGGACAACGGAGAAAGGAAAAGGAATGCCTATGACAGGAATCGAACCTGTGTCGCCACGGCCACAACGTGGAGTACTAACCACTATACTACATAGGCCAATAACTGAGCTGAAATACTTGCGTGATGATGTTACATTCATACACATACTCTCATACTCATACATACACAATAAGTTGCAAGTTGCAAGTGGCTAAGAAATGAAACACTTCCAGGACCTTCAAGACTGTTTTCCGGCTCTACCAACTGAGCTAACGAGGCTTCAGATTCCTCTCCATTCTCCGCCGATATTCGATCGCACGCTGCAAAAGCACGCGAGTAGTGATGCTGAAATTATTTTTAATAGGGCAAAACGTTATGCGTCTGGGGGGAATCGAACCCCCGTCGAATGCTTGGAAGGCATCCATGCTGACCATTACACCACAGACCCTCATGTGAGAGTGCTCTTACTGAGCGGTTTCGTGCCCGAGCACTCATTCTTTTCACAAATTTGCAAAATGTAATGCGTCTGGGGGGAATCGAACCCCCGTCGAATGCTTGGAAGGCATCCATGCTGACCATTACACCACAGACGCTTGTTCTTGATCTCCCAGAAATCGGATATGCGCAGGCTTGATCTGGACAACGGAGAAAGGAAAAGGAATGCCTATGACAGGAATCGAACCTGTGTCGCCACGGCCACAACGTGGAGTACTAACCACTATACTACATAGGCCAATAACTGAGCTAAAATAATTGCGTGATGATGTTACATTCATACACATACTCTCATACTCATACATACACAATAAGTTGCAAGTTGCAAGTGGCTAAGAAATGAAACACTTCCAGGACCTTCAAGACTGTTTTCCGTTCTCCCACGATCAACTTTATTCGAAGTTGGTCAGACAAAAGTTTTTCGTGAGCGACGACGTTTACAAAAAGGAAATGCCTATGACAGGAATCGAACCTGTGTCGCCACGGCCACAACGTGGAGTACTAACCACTATACTACATAGGCCGAGAGAACGGCTGTCTAATAGCGTGGAAGTGTTGGCAAAAGGCGCCGACAAAGATTGCAAGGTACGTCCGCGAAATGATGAAAGAATCAGTAGCATTGATCCAAAAATAGCAAAATTACAGCCCCGTACGGGACTCGAACCCGTGGCCGTTAGATTAAAAGTCTAACGCTCTACCAACTGAGCTAACGAGGCTTCAGATTCCTCTCCATTCTCCGCCGATATTCGATCGCACGCTGCAAAAGCACGCGAGTAGTGATGCTGAAATTATTTTTAATAGGGCAAAACGTTATGCGTCTGGGGGGGGAATCGAACCCCCGTCGAATGCTTGGAAGGCATCCATGCTGACCATTACACCGCAGACGCTCATGTGAGAGTGCTCTTACTGAGCGGTTTCGTGCCCGAGCACTCATTCTTTTCACAAATTTGCAAAATGTCATGCGTCTGGGGGGAATCGAACCCCCGTCGAATGCTTGGAAGGCATCCATGCTGACCATTACACCACAGACGCTTGTTCTTGATCTCCCAGAAATCGGATATGCGCAGGCTTGATCTGGACAACGGAGAAAGGAAAAGGAATGCCTATGACAGGAATCGAACCTGTGTCGCCACGGCCACAACGTGGAGTACTAACCACTATACTACATAGGCCAATAACTGAGCTAAAATAATTGCGTGATGATGTTACATTCATACACATACTCTCATACTCATACATACACAATAAGTTGCAAGTTGCAAGTGGCTAAGAAATAGGGACCACAACGTGATATGTAGAGAGTGAGGCGAAATCATGTAACATATTCTCACTGGACACATGATGTGCTCTAATTACCATAGAACGATTCGCCCTTTCGCGCTGATTCCAACGATATTTTATTTATGGGATCATGTACCCTGTAAAGTACTGAAAATCGATAAAAAGTGATATTATGACGTCATATTTCTTTGATCTAGCCGCCATTGCCCAAAATGAGTAATGAAAAATGATGTAATAAGAGATGTATTTCATCAAGTACTGATCGATTACAATCAAACAAAGCGTATTGCTACTATTATAAACGAATACATTCATAATTTAACTATCGATGACGTCATAAATCTTTTGATCTAGCCGCCCTCTGTCGCACTTTCCCTATGTGAGCGCACGCTCGGGTGCGCGCGCTGCGCGGAATTTGAGCGCAATGTGAACGATGAACCCTATGAACATTATATATTTTTGAAATCAGCTTGAAATGAACTACATGAATGAACTAATTGCTATACCATATCCAAACATCTGAAAATGGTATTGTGGTCCCTAGCTAAGAAATGAAACACTTCCAGGACCTTCAAGACTGTTTTCCGTTCTCCCACGATCAACTTTATTCGAAGTTGGTCAGACAAAAGTTTTTCGTGAGCGACGACGTTTACAAAAAGGAAATGCCTATGACAGGAATCGAACCTGTGTCGCCACGGCCACAACGTGGAGTACTAACCACTATACTACATAGGCCGAGAGAACGGCTGTCTAATAGCGTGGAAGTGTTGGCAAAAGGCGCCGACAAAGATTGCAAGGTACGTCCGCGAAATGATGAAATAATCAGTAGCATTGATCCAAAAATAGCAAAATTACAGCCCCGTACGGGACTCGAACCCGTGGCCGTTAGATTAAAAGTCTAACGCTCTACCAACTGAGCTAACGAGGCTTCAGATTCCTCTCCATTCTCCGCCGATATTCGATCGCACGCTGCAAAAGCACGCGAGTAGTGATGCTGAAATTATTTTTAATAGGGCAAAACGTTATGCGTCTGGGGGGGAATCGAACCCCCGTCGAATGCTTGGAAGGCATCCATGCTGACCATTACACCGCAGACGCTCATGTGAGAGTGCTCTTACTGAGCGGTTTCGTGCCCGAGCACTCATTCTTTTCACAAATTTGCAAAATGTCATGCGTCTGGGGGGAATCGAACCCCCGTCGAATGCTTGGAAGGCATCCATGCTGACCATTACACCACAGACGCTTGTTCTTGATCTCCCAGAAATCGGATATGCGCAGGCTTGATCTGGACAACGGAGAAAGGAAAAGGAATGCCTATGACAGGAATCGAACCTGTGTCGCCACGGCCACAACGTGGAGTACTAACCACTATACTACATAGGCCAATAACTGAGCTAAAATAATTGCGTGATGATGTTACATTCATACACATACTCTCATACTCATACATACACAATAAGTTGCAAGTTGCAAGTGGCTAAGAAATGAAACACTTCCAGGACCTTCAAGACTGTTTTCCGTTCTCCCACGATCAACTTTATTCGAAGTTGGTCAGACAAAAGTTTTTCGTGAGCGACGACGTTTACAAAAAGGAAATGCCTATGACAGGAATCGAACCTGTGTCGCCACGGCCACAACGTGGAGTACTAACCACTATACTACATAGGCCGAGAGAACGGCTGTCTAATAGCGTGGAAGTGTTGGCAAAAGGCGCCGACAAAGATTGCAAGGTACGTCCGCGAAATGATGAAAGAATCAGTAGCATTGATCCAAAAATAGCAAAATTACAGCCCCGTACGGGACTCGAACCCGTGGCCGTTAGATTAAAAGTCTAACGCTCTACCAACTGAGCTAACGAGGCTTCAGATTCCTCTCCATTCTCCGCCGATATTCGATCGCACGCTGCAAAAGCACGCGAGTAGTGATGCTGAAATTATTTTTAATAGGGCAAAACGTTATGCGTCTGGGGGGGGGGGGGGAATCGAACCCCCGTCGAATGCTTGGAAGGCATCCATGCTGACCATTACACCGCAGACGCTCATGTGAGAGTGCTCTTACTGAGCGGTTTCGTGCCCGAGCACTCATTCTTTTCACAAATTTGCAAAATGTCATGCGTCTGGGGGGAATCGAACCCCCGTCGAATGCTTGGAAGGCATCCATGCTGACCATTACACCACAGACGCTTGTTCTTGATCTCCCAGAAATCGGATATGCGCAGGCTTGATCTGGACAACGGAGAAAGGAAAAGGAATGCCTATGACAGGAATCGAACCTGTGTCGCCACGGCCACAACGTGGAGTACTAACCACTATACTACATAGGCCAATAACTGAGCTAAAATAATTGCGTGATGATGTTACATTCATACACATACTCTCATACTCATACATACACAATAAGTTGCAAGTTGCAAGTGGCTAAGAAATGAAACACTTCCAGGACCTTCAAGACTGTTTTCCGTTCTCCCACGATCAACTTTATTCGAAGTTGGTCAGACAAAAGTTTTTCGTGAGCGACGACGTTTACAAAAAGGAAATGCCTATGACAGGAATCGAACCTGTGTCGCCACGGCCACAACGTGGAGTACTAACCACTATACTACATAGGCCGAGAGAACGGCTGTCTAATAGCGTGGAAGTGTTGGCAAAAGGCGCCGACAAAGATTGCAAGGTACGTCCGCGAAATGATGAAATAATCAGTAGCATTGATCCAAAAATAGCAAAATTACAGCCCCGTACGGGACTCGAACCCGTGGCCGTTAAATTAAAAGTCTAACGCTCTACCAACTGAGCTAACGAGGCTTCAGATTCCTCTCCATTCTCCGCCGATATTCGATCGCACGCTGCAAAAGCACGCGAGTAGTGATGCTGAAATTATTTTTAATAGGGCAAAACGTTATGCGTCTGGGGGGAATCGAACCCCCGTCGAATGCTTGGAAGGCATCCATGCTGACCATTACACCACAGACGCTCATGTGAGAGTGCTCTTACTGAGCGGTTTCGTGCCCGAGCACTCATTCTTTTCACAAATTTGCAAAATGTAATGCGTCTGGGGGGAATCGAACCCCCGTCGAATGCTTGGAAGGCATCCATGCTGACCATTACACCACAGACGCTTGTTCTTGATCTCCCAGAAATCGGATATGCGCAGGCTTGATCTGGACAACGGAGAAAGGAAAAGGAATGCCTATGACAGGAATCGAACCTGTGTCGCCACGGCCACAACGTGGAGTACTAACCACTATACTACATAGGCCAATAACTGAGCTAAAATAATTGCGTGATGATGTTACATTCATACACATACTCTCATACTCATACATACACAATAAGTTGCAAGTTGCAAGTGGCTAAGAAATGAAACACTTCCAGGACCTTCAAGACTGTTTTCCGTTCTCCCACGATCAACTTTATTCGAAGTTGGTCAGACAAAAGTTTTTCGTGAGCGACGACGTTTACAAAAAGGAAATGCCTATGACAGGAATCGAACCTGTGTCGCCACGGCCACAACGTGGAGTACTAACCACTATACTACATAGGCCGAGAGAACGGCTGTCTAATAGCGTGGAAGTGTTGGCAAAAGGCGCCGACAAAGATTGCAAGGTACGTCCGCGAAATGATGAAAGAATCAGTAGCATTGATCCAAAAATAGCAAAATTACAGCCCCGTACGGGACTCGAACCCGTGGCCGTTAGATTAAAAGTCTAACGCTCTACCAACTGAGCTAACGAGGCTTCAGATTCCTCTCCATTCTCCGCCGATATTCGATCGCACGCTGCAAAAGCACGCGAGTAGTGATGCTGAAATTATTTTTAATAGGGCAAAACGTTATGCGTCTGGGGGGAATCGAACCCCCGTCGAATGCTTGGAAGGCATCCATGCTGACCATTACACCACAGACGCTCATGTGAGAGTGCTCTTACTGAGCGGTTTCGTGCCCGAGCACTCATTCTTTTCACAAATTTGCAAAATGTAATGCGTCTGGGGGGAATCGAACCCCCGTCGAATGCTTGGAAGGCATCCATGCTGACCATTACACCACAGACGCTTGTTCTTGATCTCCCAGAAATCGGATATGCGCAGGCTTGATCTGGACAACGGAGAAAGGAAAAGGAATGCCTATGACAGGAATCGAACCTGTGTCGCCACGGCCACAACGTGGAGTACTAACCACTATACTACATAGGCCAATAACTGAGCTAAAATAATTGCGTGATGATGTTACATTCATACACATACTCTCATACTCATACATACACAATAAGTTGCAAGTTGCAAGTGGCTAAGAAATGAAACACTTCCAGGACCTTCAAGACTGTTTTCCGTTCTCCCACGATCAACTTTATTCGAAGTTGGTCAGACAAAAGTTTTTCGTGAGCGACGACGTTTACAAAAAGGAAATGCCTATGACAGGAATCGAACCTGTGTCGCCACGGCCACAACGTGGAGTACTAACCACTATACTACATAGGCCGAGAGAACGGCTGTCTAATAGCGTGGAAGTGTTGGCAAAAGGCGCCGACAAAGATTGCAAGGTACGTCCGCGAAATGATGAAAGAATCAGTAGCATTGATCCAAAAATAGCAAAATTACAGCCCCGTACGGGACTCGAACCCGTGGCCGTTAGATTAAAAGTCTAACGCTCTACCAACTGAGCTAACGAGGCTTCAGATTCCTCTCCATTCTCCGCCGATATTCGATCGCACGCTGCAAAAGCACGCGAGTAGTGATGCTGAAATTATTTTTAATAGGGCAAAACGTTATGCGTCTGGGGGAATCGAACCCCCGTCGAATGCTTGGAAGGCATCCATGCTGACCATTACACCGCAGACGCTCATGTGAGAGTGCACTTACTGAGCGGTTTCGTGCCCGAGCACTCATTCTTTTCACAAATTTGCAAAATGTCATGCGTCTGGGGGGAATCGAACCCCCGTCGAATGCTTGGAAGGCATCCATGCTGACCATTACACCACAGACGCTTGTTCTTGATCTCCCAGAAATCGGATATGCGCAGGCTTGATCTGGACAACGGAGAAAGGAAAATGAATGCCTATGACAGGAATCGAACCTGTGTCGCCACGGCCACAACGTGGAGTACTAACCACTATACTACATAGGAACATAGGCCAATAACTGAGCTAAAATAATTGCGTGATGATGTTACATTCATACACATACTCTCATACTCATACATACACAATAATTGCAAGTTGCAAGTGGCTAAGAAATGAAACACTTCCAGGACCTTCAAGACTGTTTTCCGTTCTCCCACGATCAACTTTATTCGAAGTTGGTCAGACAAAAGTTTTTCGTGAGCGACGAAGTTTACAAAAAGGAAATGCCTATGACAGGAAGCGAACCTGTGTCGCCACGGCCACAACGTGGAGTACTAACCACTATACTACATAGGCCAATAACTGAGCTAAAATAATTGCGTGATGATGTTACATTCATACACATACTCTCATACTCATACATACACAATAAGTTGCAAGTTGCAAGTGGCTAAGAAATGAAACACTTCCAGGACCTTCAAGACTGTTTTCCGTTCTCCCACGATCAACTTTATTCGAAGTTGGTCAGACAAAAGTTTTTCGTGAGCGACGACGTTTACAAAAAGGAAATGCCTATGACAGGAATCGAACCTGTGTCGCCACGGCCACAACGTGGAGTACTAACCACTATACTACATAGGCCGAGAGAACGGCTGTCTAATAGCGTGGAAGTGTTGGCAAAAGGCGCCGACAAAGATTGCAAGGTACGTCCGCGAAATGATGAAAGAATCAGTAGCATTGATCCAAAAATAGCAAAATTACAGCCCCGTACGGGACTCGAACCCGTGGCCGTTAGATTAAAAGTCTAACGCTCTACCAACTGAGCTAACGAGGCTTCAGATTCCTCTCCATTCTCCGCCGATATTCGATCGCACGCTGCAAAAGCACGCGAGTAGTGATGCTGAAATTATTTTTAATAGGGCAAAACGTTATGCGTCTGGGGGGAATCGAACCCCCGTCGAATGCTTGGAAGGCATCCATGCTGACCATTACACCACAGACGCTCATGTGAGAGTGCTCTTACTGAGCGGTTTCGTGCCCGAGCACTCATTCTTTTCACAAATTTGCAAAATGTAATGCGTCTGGGGGGAATCGAACCCCCGTCGAATGCTTGGAAGGCATCCATGCTGACCATTACACCACAGACGCTTGTTCTTGATCTCCCAGAAATCGGATATGCGCAGGCTTGATCTGGACAACGGAGAAAGGAAAAGGAATGCCTATGACAGGAATCGAACCTGTGTCGCCACGGCCACAACGTGGAGTACTAACCACTATACTACATAGGCCAATAACTGAGCTAAAATAATTGCGTGATGATGTTACATTCATACACATACTCTCATACTCATACATACACAATAAGTTGCAAGTTGCAAGTGGCTAAGAAATGAAACACTTCCAGGACCTTCAAGACTGTTTTCCGTTCTCCCACGATCAACTTTATTCGAAGTTGGTCAGACAAAAGTTTTTCGTGAGCGACGACGTTTACAAAAAGGAAATGCCTATGACAGGAATCGAACCTGTGTCGCCACGGCCACAACGTGGAGTACTAACCACTATACTACATAGGCCGAGAGAACGGCTGTCTAATAGCGTGGAAGTGTTGGCAAAAGGCGCCGACAAAGATTGCAAGGTACGTCCGCGAAATGATGAAAGAATCAGTAGCATTGATCCAAAAATAGCAAAATTACAGCCCCGTACGGGACTCGAACCCGTGGCCGTTAGATTAAAAGTCTAACGCTCTACCAACTGAGCTAACGAGGCTTCAGATTCCTCTCCATTCTCCGCCGATATTCGATCGCACGCTGCAAAAGCACGCGAGTAGTGATGCTGAAATTATGCTGAAATTAGGCTTGATCTGGACAACGGAGAAAGGAAAAGGAATGCCTATGACAGGAATCGAACATGTGTCGCCACGGCCACAACGTGGAGTACTAACCACTATACTACATAGGCCAATAACTGAGCTAAAATAATTGCGTGATGATGTTACATTCATACACATACTCTCATACTCATACATACACAATAATTGCAAGTTGCAAGTGGCTAAGAAATGAAACACTTCCAGGACCTTCAAGACTGTTTTCCGTTCTCCCACGATCAACTTTATTCGAAGTTGGTCAGACAAAAGTTTTTCGTGAGCGACGAAGTTTACAAAAAGGAAATGCCTATGACAGGAATCGAACCTGTGTCGCCACGGCCACAACGTGGAGTACTAACCACTATACTACATAGGCCGAGAGAACGGCTGTCTAATAGCGTGGAAGTGTTGGCAAAAGGCGCCGACAAAGATTGCAAGGTACGTCCGCGAAATGATGAAAGAATCAGTAGCATTGATCCAAAAATAGCAAAATTACAGCCCCGTACGGGACTCGAACCCGTGGCCGTTAGATTAAAAGTCTAACGCTCTACCAACTGAGCTAACGAGGCTTCAGATTCCTCTCCATTCTCCGCCGATATTCGATCGCACGCTGCAAAAGCACGCGAGTAGTGATGCTGAAATTATTTTTAATAGGGCAAAACGTTATGCGTCTGGGGGGAATCGAACCCCCGTCGAATGCTTGGAAGGCATCCATGCTGACCATTACACCGCAGACGCTCATGTGAGAGTGCTCTTACTGAGCGGTTTCGTGCCCGAGCACTCATTCTTTTCACAAATTTGCAAAATGTCATGCGTCTGGGGGGAATCGAACCCCCGTCGAATGCTTGGAAGGCATCCATGCTGACCATTACACCACAGACGCTTGTTCTTGATCTCCCAGAAATCGGATATGCGCAGGCTTGATCTGGACAACGGAGAAAGGAAAAGGAATGCCTATGACAGGAATCTAACCTGTGTCGCCACGGCCACAACGTGGAGTACTAACCACTATACTACATAGGCCAATAACTGAGCTAAAATAATTGCGTGATGATGTTACATTCATACACATACTCTCATACTCATACTTACACAATAAGTTGCAAGTTGCAAGTGGCTAAGAAATGAAACACTTCCAGGACCTTCAAGACTGTTTTCCGTTCTCCCACGATCAACTTTATTCGAAGTTGGTCAGACAAAAGTTTTTCGTGAGCGACGACGTTTACAAAAAGGAAATGCCTATGACAGGAATCGAAACTGTGTCGCCACGGCCACAACGTGGAGTACTAACCACTATACTACATAGGCCGAGAGAACGGCTGTCTAATACCGTGGAAGTGTTGGCAAAAGGCGCCGACAAAGATTGCAAGGTACGTCCGCGAAATGATGAAAGAATCAGTAGCATTGATCCAAAAATAGCAAAATTACAGCCCCGTACGGGACTCAAACCCGTGGCCGTTAGATTAAAAGTCTAACGCTCTACCAACTGAGCTAACGAGGCTTCAGATTCCTCTCCATTCTCCGCCGATATTCGATCGCACGCTGCAAAAGCACGCGAGTAGTGATGCTGAAATTATTTTTAATAGGGCAAAACGTTATGCGTCTGGGGGGAATCGAACCCCCGTCGAATGCTTGGAAGGCATCCATGCTGACCATTACACCACAGACGCTCATGTGAGAGTGCTCTTACTGAGCGGTTTCGTGCCCGAGCACTCATTCTTTTCACAAATTTGCAAAATGTCATGCGTCTGGGGGGAATCGAACCCCCGTCGAATGCTTGGAAGGCATCCATGCTGACCATTACACCACAGACGCTTGTTCTTGATCTCCCAGAAATCGGATATGCGCAGGCTTGATCTGGACAACGGAGAAAGGAAAAGGAATGCCTATGACAGGAATCGAACCTGTGTCGCCACGGCCACAACGTGGAGTACTAACCACTATACTACATAGGCCAATAACTGAGCTGAAATAATTGCGTGATGATGTTACATTCATACACATACTCTCATACTCATACATACACAATAAGTTGCAAGTTGCAAGTGGCTAAGGAATGAAACACTTCCAGGACCTTCAAGACTGTTTTCCGTTCTCCCACGATCAACTATTCGAAGTTGGTCAGACAAAAGTTTTTCGTGAGCGACGACGTTTACAAAAAGGAAATGCCTATGACAGGAATCGAACCTGTGTCGCCACGGCCACAACGTGGAGTACTAACCACTATACTACATAGGCCGAGAGAACGGCTTTCTAATAGCGTGGAAGTGTTGGCAAAAGGCGCCGACAAAGATTGCAAGGTACGTCCGCGAAATGATGAAAGAATCAGTAGCATTGATCCAAAAATAGCAAAATTACAGCCCCGTACGGGACTCGAACCCGTGGCCGTTAGATTAAAAGTCTAACGCTCTACCAACTGAGCTAACGAGGCTTCAGATTCCTCTCCATTCTCCGCCGATATTCGATCGCACGCTGCAAAAGCACGCGAGTAGTGATGCTGAAATTATTTTTAATAGGGCAAAACGTTATGCGTCTGGGGGGAATCGAACCCCCGTCGAATGCTTGGAAGGCATCCATGCTGACCATTACACCACAGACGCTCATGTGAGAGTGCTCTTACTGAGCGGTTTCGTGCCCGAGCACTCATTCTTTTCACAAATTTGCAAAATGTAATGCGTCTGGGGGGAATCGAACCCCCGTCGAATGCTTGGAAGGCATCCATGCTGACCATTACACCACAGACGCTTGTTCTTGATCTCCCAGAAATCGGATATGCGCAGGCTTGATCTGGACAACGGAGAAAGGAAAAGGAATGCCTATGACAGGAATCGAACCTGTGTCGCCACGGCCACAACGTGGAGTACTAACCACTATACTACATAGGCCAATAACTGAGCTAAAATAATTGCGTGATGATGTTACATTCATACACATACTCTCATACTCATACATACACAATAAGTTGCAAGTTGCAAGTGGCTAAGAAATGAAACACTTCCAGGACCTTCAAGACTGTTTTCCGTTCTCCCACGATCAACTTTATTCGAAGTTGGTCAGACAAAAGTTTTTCGTGAGCGACGACGTTTACAAAAAGGAAATGCCTATGACAGGAATCGA